>PRKT01000529.1:266139-294849 GCA_003671525.1 Saccostrea glomerata | reverse complement strand
TAGTTTATCAACATGAACTATTAGACAAAATATAAAAATGAAAATAAAGGAAAATACAAAGATCAAAGTAAATCTACATTACCTGAAAAACAGGACAGGAGACAGTCTTAAAATTAAAGCTGTTTATTCGAGGTTGTCCGTCGCAAAAGTGATCGGACAAAAACCCGATAGCGTCCCCTGTCCAGGTGTTGAGTTATTCTTGCCACTAATTGTTACAAAAGGGCGTTAATCTAAAAGGACTCATACTTGACATCAAACGAAAGATTAACAATAGGGTTTTACGGAAAAAAATACAATTTAAGTAATTATAAAAACAAAGTTCCATTTGCGGAAACCTAAGAAAAGCACAGATTTTACACGAAAGGATGACACTAATTGATTTCACAACTTTTCTCAAGAAAACTGACATATGGCCTCAAGTAATTATTTCTTCTAAATCCTAAGCCATGAAATTTATTGCAGTAAATAAAAATACTAAATGGTAAATAAAATTAATGAAATAAAATAATTTGAAATTGATAATAAATTTAAACTAAATTTATACAAAAAATAAAAATATATCAGAGGGTCAATTTTACACTATGATAATTCCCTCTTGGTCAGAAAAATCTTTGTCCTCAAAGATAAAAATGAAAAATACCCTACATTAGTGGCAAGTTTGTAGATAATAAAAATTATGTATCAAGAAAAAAAATTGAACATAAGAACAAAACAGAAATATATACACAAAACAAATGTTTGCAATCTAAATGAGAAAAAAATATTCACATTAATGTTTGTACAAAGCATGTGGTAGATATACCAACTGAACAACGTTGAAACCTAATGTATTCGCTCACACACTTACAAGTAAGTCATGCCCAAAAGAAAAAAAAATATCTACAGTATTTGAAAATAGTTGTGATGTGACAAAAGAAAATAAGCTGTGTAGGGATGCTTCAGAATGTTACGAATTTTCCAAGCTGTAAAAGGTGATATTAAAATGGTTGTTGGTACGTCCATTGAGCGGTTAGTATGTTTGTTAGTGACCGTGAAGTTAGTGCACTGAATGTGTAGGTAATGGAGAACAAAATACGAGGTGGTAATATTCACTGAAGAAATGTCCTCAGGGGTCTGTATTGTCCAATTATGTGGACACAGCGGTAGCGTCACCAGCGTAAAGAGTTCGCATGTTGGTCCAGTAGTGAGTTCCAAATGTAAGGCCGTTCTGTGTGATCTTCGGAATTTTCGAAAGAGGTGAGCGATGCATGCCAATACGAAGAATGTTGTCAATATGGATAGGGAAACATATGGCCAAGGAGTGGTGAACGAGGCATAAATATGCTCATTTATGCTGGGTGGTGGTGTGTTCTCTTGTGCCTCGTGGTAAATGAACGATAAGGTCGGTTTAAGTGTGGACGCCGTTGTTGAATGGGCCTGATGTAGCAGCAACACTGGAAGCAGGACAGTTCGAATTTTGTAACATGACCAAATGCTGAATATGAAGCCGAAGAATGCAACGGATGTTGCAATGATAGCTAAAATACCACTTGTGTCTGGCCATTTGTCGACTGCAAATTCCACCTGGCCTGCGATCATAGATTCTGCAAGGTTATTAAACACTTTACCATCACGTCGAACAGCTTTTCCAATACGCTTGAGGCTTAGATGTTGTTGTTTGTCGTTGGCCAAATACTGGGAAAATGAATGGTTGAAGATTTGGAAGTTTGGCAATTTGATGTGAACGAATTCTTCAAAGATGGTGTCTCCAAATATAGTTGAGTGGGCATCCTTGTCGAAAAACTGCTGAAGCAGGGCTAGATTGATTGGGTGGAGGATGGTAACCTCATCAGTGTTGTTGGTGCATTTGCCCAAACGGGGTGGCAGATACAAGTCATTGCTTGTTACTGAACAAAGGCATGGTATCTTCACAACACAGAAGGGACAGCCCTTGAGAATTCGTTGACCATTTGCACAATCTAATGCAATCATTGTTGTTCGGTACAGCAGTAGATGCGAGGGTGACAGTTCATACATGGCAGTGGGAAGCATGTTAGTCAAGAAACGAAAGTCACATATTTTGCTTACTGCTTCTTTGTGATTGAAGAAGACTGCTGACAAACAATTAGGAGATGCTGTGGCTGTCAGTGCAATGTTGAAATGGCAATATAGAGTTGTTGATCCCTTGCACTGAGCCAACTGTTGAGACGTAATGGTGGCGTAATGTTGATTGTCCTCTGTATTCAAAAAGTAGGGTGGCATGTTCATTAGCTGAGTAGCATGATTGGAACTCGAGTTGACAGGTACTGGATAAGTAATCACCTTGTACACTGAAATAGGTAGGTGGAAGGAGGATATTGGTATTTTCATGGTCAGGTATAAATGAGAATGTTGTCTGGTAAACAGGAATTCCCCAAAGGAGTAATAAAACAGTGGGTCCTTGTTGGAAACTTGAAATTGTGGGAATTTCTCTGTGATGATGTTCTGGACTTGGTTCAAAGATGACTTTAAAACATGTGGTGACAACAGGAATGGAGATAGCTTGCCTTTCACCAAGTCATGTATTGCTAATTTGATATGTTCAAGCTCCTTTTCCAACTGTGCAGAGACATTAGTCTGTTTGATTATGAGTTGGCTCATGATGAGGAATTCGTGATCCAGGGCATCCATTGATGCCTGTGCTAAATTGGAAATAGCAACAGCATCCTGATGATTCTTTTGTACAGCTGCTAGGATGTTTGTAAATCTTTTGTCGACTGCGTTAATAAAAGATGATAGATGTTGATCCTGATGGGCCATGGCTCTTGCGAGTTTTACATTATTGTTGTTCAATACTTGCATGTGTCGTTGAAGAGTAGCAATATTGTCAGATGTTGCAGTTCCAAAAAGTGATTTCGAAATTTCTCCAACAAAATCAAAAAGTCCTCTTTTTGATCTCGAAGATCCTATATATTTCTTGTCTGCAGGAAGTTCTCTTGTTGGGATAAGCTCATGGATATGATGCACAGTTGAGTTTACACTAGCCATACACTGCATTCTTAAAGAGTTTAGTGATTTGACAATGTGGCCGGCCGTTTTACAATGAGGCATAGTGCAATACAACTCAGGCAGGTGAATTTTCTTTGGCAGTGGTATTTGAAACGTGTGTAACCAATGCTCCTGGCCAAGGTACAGGTCGTTCGTCTTTTCAAAGACAACTCCATAGTTGATTCTCTGGATGTAGTGGCTTGGAGAATCTATTGCACACACTGAGGTGAGACAGAGGCAACTGATGATAAACATAGTAGTGTTATGAGACGGTCCCAAGCCCTTTTTCGTTCCATGGTAGTAGTTATTCCGTCCATGGTACTTTCCTTGTCCACGACACACTAAAAAGAAGGAAAGAAGGTAGGGTAAAGAGTGTGCACAGTGTACAGTTATGTCAGTATCAGTAGGTACCATTACTGAGAAGCACTAAATTAATAATTTTGAGGAATCATTAAAATTTTAACATAAACTTATACAGGGTGCACTAGAAAGGGGTTTAAGCATAAGAAAGGTTAAGTGGAGTGGACAGGATGGTTCGGAATTTAGTAAAAACATGATCTGGTCCTCCGTCTGCGCTTGCGCGCCCGTCCCATCTGAGTCCTGGTAATGTGATACTCCCGGATAATTTCATCGTTGATGTGTTCTTCCGGTTCCCAGGTTTTAACACTGCTTCCTTGCCATTTTACTAGGAAGTATTTCTTTCCATTGACAAGTTTGTATTGCATCAGTTTTTCAACATATTCTTGTTTATCGTTTGTTGATTGGTCAGCATCCACTCGTCTCTCTGTGTTTTGCATTGTTTGCTGAGTTTGAGGGTTCTGAGGTAAATGCTGGTCTTCCGTTTGAGGTTCTGCCATGTTAGGAGTTGTGGGCTGATCATTTGTAGTTTGTGCATCATTACGATGTGGTTCAGTGTGAGGTTCCACTGGGAGTTGAGCTCTTTCCTGCTCCTCATCTTCAAGTGGTTGTGAGTCGTGTTGCTCTGGTGGCAGATGAGAATCATCTATAGGATCCGTTAAAGGTGGTGGATCAAGTACTTTGCGAAAGTCTGGGTTCTCAAAGTGTTTCAGTCTATTGGCATGAATCCGAGATTTCACTACCTTGTTATTAGAGCATTTCCGGAGACTGTACGTGTTATTTGGACATTCAGCAGTGATGTAATAGGGTCCGTCCCATGGATTATGTAGTTTAGGTGAAAGTCCCTTTGGTACATGGGGTTTATGCAGCAAGACACTTTGTCCAACAGAGAAGTTAGGTTCCTTCGAGGTCTTGTCGTATTGCTCTTTTTGCTTTTGACGAGCATGCTGAATGTTCTCAGTTGCAATCTCACGCACTAATTTAAGGTGTTTCATCAGGTTTGTAACATGCGTTTTGGCATCCTGATTCATTCCGTCCTTTGGTATAAGAGATGTGTCAAATGGTAGGTACATTTCTTTTCCAAAGAGAATTTGGTATGGAGCAAGATCCGAGGATTGGGTGGAGGGACTCATTCGGATCGCCATTAGGATACCAGGTAAAATGTCATGCCAATTCGTTTGATGCTGGTTCACGTAAGTACGTAGACATTGTGCGAGGGTACTGTTCATCCGTTCACAAGTAGCGTTTGTTTGGGGATGATATGAACTTGTAAAATGTCTTGTCACTTGGAAAATCTGGCAGACTGCTGTAACAAGTTTGCTCATAAAGTTTTGTCCTCGGTCTGTGACAATAGTATATGGCGCACCATAACGACAGAAGATTTCCTTGAAAAGTACTTTGGCTATCTCAGTGGAATCTTGGGTTCTCAATGGAAAGGCCTCTGGCCATTTGCTGAAAGAGTCCACAATTAAAAGTATGTATTTATGTCCTTCTGTTGTTTTGGTGAGTGGGCCAAGGATGTCCATGTGGATTCGAGAAAATGTGTCTTCAATAGGCATTGGGGTCAATGGTGCTGGAGCATGATGTGTTGGTCTTTTGGACAATTGACATTCTCTGCAGGATCTGACATAATCTGCTATATTTTGATACATAGCAGGCCAATAATATTTCAACTGGATGGCACGGTATGTACGTTCAAAGCCAAGATGTGCACCTCCTGCTAGACTGTCGTGGTATGAGCGTATAACATCTTCTCGGAGACAACGAGGAACTGCTAGTTGTTTGAGGTGATTGTTTGGATGACGTGCCCTTTTGGATCTTGGTTGGTAATAATGGTAAAGAACACCATCAAGAAAAACATAAAAATTGGATTCACTGAGTAGTCTATCTCTGCATCTCTTGTCCTCTGGTAGATCCTTATCTGAAAAGTAGTTGTACAAAGCTTTGAAATCTGGACAGCTCTGTTGAAGATCACCAATAGAAGTTGTGTCTACGGGGTAGATTGTTTCTGTTTCCTTGGTTTTAGGGAATGGTCGCTGATGGTCCACATAGAAAAATGTCGCTTGTGTAACCTTTTCTTCGTTTGCTGGGGTGAAACACTGCACATCCGGTGATGGGATAATATCTTCTGGGTCCTCCACTGTAACTGTTGTCTCAGGATATGGACGGCGGGACAAAGCATCAGCTACTTCATTTTTCTTCCCAGCTTTGAATAGTATCTCATAGGAATATCCTTGAAGTAATACTGCCCACCGAGCTAAGCGACCTGTTGACTGCTTTACATTTTGTAGCCATTTGAGTGCTGCATGGTCTGTAAAGATTTTAAAGGGTTTTCCTGCTAAGTAAACATGAAAAGTCTTTATTCCCTCAATGATGGCTAGTCCTTCACGTTCAGAAATAGGATACTTCCTCTCATGTTTGTTTAATGATCGTCCACCGTATGCGATGACTCGGTCCTTCCCATGAATGTCACGTTGTCCAAGGATATAGCCTATAGCTGTGCCAGATGCATCCGTTGTTAGGGAGAATGGACGTGTATGGTCTGGGTAGGCCAAGACAGGTGGTGTTGTTAACAAGGTTTTTAGCTTTTCAAAGGCAACTTGGCAATTTTGAGTCCATGTAAATTCCTTATCTTTGGACAACAAAGCTGATAGTGAGCTGGTGATTTTGCTGTAACCTTTCACAAATCTCCGGTAATAATTACTTAGTCCTAGGAATGATCTAAGTTCCTTTTGGTTCTTTGGAGTAGGAAAAGATTGAACAGCATCTGTTTTTGACTATTGCTCGTAACTGGTTTGTCAAGATCTGAGTTGTATACAGAAAACAGACTATAGGTGTGAGCACTCTCCTTTAATGCGAACCTAATGACCTTTGACTAGTTCAAGAGAAACCACGTGATGTAAATTTAAATAACAATAACATTAGTAGGGGTGTGTTTGGACACCGTCTTTTTAACCGTGGTTCTCAACAGTCCCGTTTTTTTTCCATTCAATTTAAGAGCCCCATTTTTCCACCACTTTTCATAATATTTTACAATAATGATAATAAAAAAGATTGTTTGAAAATTTTCTTGAAACATTACTATCGAAGATTTTCCTCTCGTATAAAGATCAAATTTGGCTATAAGAAAAACGAATTGTTTAAATCATACCAGATTTTTTTTTAAATGCCGTTCTATATTTTTTTTTGTCCTTCATGCCCAATATTTTTATTGATTAGATTTTTTTTGTCAATGATGACTTCAGTTTTTATTAATGTTGAAATATGTTTTTATGAGTTTTTGAACATGAAAGGGCTAACAAAGATTTTTTTTTACGATTTTTGAATGTATATCTGATAACACAATTCAGTGCCTTTGGAACTGGTGAAAGATTGACATTATTGTCAGATTGATTTTGATTGAGTATTGATTTTACATGTATATGTACAGTGACAATATTTTGTTTAAAGTGTACCTAAAACAACGAATCTATCTTGATGTACATGTAAAGTTTGTATATTCTGTTGTTTTCGTATATATAATCTTATTGGGTATAAAACATATTATCCTTATGCATGTTTAATAATATTTTGAATATTTTATGATGCTGTAATATGTTGAAGCCATCTGAAAATTAAGCAATATTAGGTAAAAAGAATTTTAAAAACATATTACACAAATCTTGAGGACAAGATTTTTGTTAGTGGGGGGAATTTATCATAACACAAATTGCAGTAAAATAAGATTGTAACACGTTTTTGTGTATTTGCACTCTTTGGCGGAGATATGACTAAGATATAACTCGCTTCTGAAGATATAAATAAACATTGATGCTGGCCGCTAAGTTAACCTTTTAACCTCATCGAACGATTCCCAGAATATATCATAGAATGCGGTTGTTTACTTGTTTATCGGAAAATGTATTTGGGTAGGAGGTAAAAGGAACCAATAGTATTGAAGTGACCAGAGGTCAAACATTTGGAAAAATTAACTACAGAAAACAATATTTAAAGATTATGCAAAACATTGGAAATTATTTTAAAAGTGCATTAAAAGTTTAAAAAGTATTCAAGGTTAGAGTAATAGTAATTAAAAATTCAAATTGAAATTTAAAGTAATAATTGCAAATTTCGAACGAGTTACAAATATGGAGATGGAAATCTACACACGTAAACCTAGTATGAAATGAACGGCCGGGATGGACAAGATTTCAGTGGAAAGCTGAATCTTGACTGTCTTGGTTGTATTTCATACAGGTGAGATAATTTTCTAAACTTGCGCGGCTTTTGTTAAATTATTAAAATTTTCACATGGCTTAATTTATTTACAGATAACATTTTCTTTTTATATTAGAACTAATGATGTTTAGTATAATATTTAGTATATTGTACGAAATTATTTATTGCAATCATTACGATTACCAATGGATTGTTTTATTTAATAAAGAGTGGAAAGCTGAATCTTGACTGTCTTGGTTGTATTTCATACAGGTTGGGTAACATCTCCACTCCCCAACCATGGCAGCCGCTCTGGTCCAGAAATTTATGAGGAATTATATAATAGAAAGAAAGAACTGAAATGAGCCATCCCGGTACCTTCACAAGCCAAGCGAGTTCAACAGGAATAGCAAAAAATAGTCATCCCGGTACCTCTTCACGAGTCCCAGTGAATGAGGTTAACCTGATTATTGGAAATCGAAATTAATTTGTTTATTTTTTTTTTATGAAACTTATTTGCGTTTTCATTTCTGAGTTTAAAGATTCAAGAAGTATCCCCGAACGCAATTATCGTCATTTACAAAAAACAATTGCTTGTTGGTCGACCGGGTGAACTGTATCCCAATCGGAACTCGAGGAAAAACTAGAGGTACTGTGAGCAATGGGCTCACTAAATGATACCCCCGCCTCCCAAATGTGTATAAATGGCAGTGTCCATGTTTTGCTATGGGAAACCCAAAATATGTGTCGGATCAAAAAGTAAAAAAGGAGGTGCACAATGGCAATATGTAATAAAGATTCTGTGAAAGTTTCATCAAATTTCATTCAGTGGTATAAGAGGAGTTGCGGATAAGAGATGGGTACCCCAAAGCGTAACAGACGGACGGACGGACGGAATTAACGATTTCTATATACCCTCCCGCTTTTCAAGCGGGGGGTATAAAAACAACTTCTATCAACACCGTATGCCAAGGTACTAGTATTATGAGGAGAGTAACGTATCAAAAACCCTTGGCTAGCGAAGATGAGGGTCTTGATACAATTTTAGAAAAAAAAATCGTACATAGTATAATAGGAAATTCCCTTTTATCATGGTATAATACATAATATTATATATTCCAATATACTGCTGATAATTTCGCGGGATTTTCGTTTCTATGAATGTACACAAAAAATGCCGACGTAGAAGAAACTAGGGTCCCTTCTAGCGTTAATTCAGGTTATGTCTGTTTTTTGCACGCCATCTAGCTTCAATTCAGTGAATGAGTGTTGGTTTTGCATCAGTGATCGTTCGTTTTGCATCGGAGTCTGTTGATTTTTTTTAAAATTAGTTGTTAGTTTTGCATTAACGTCTTTTTTACCTTTTCCGCCGCCCATAAACCTGGCAGAGTTGAGCCACCGAGGTACATGTACCCAACTGTATAACAATCGGTATGTATACCGGAGCCGGGCTTTCCAGAAGAGGTAAGAACTCTTACATTGATTGATTGTATGTTGTTTAACGTCGCTCTCGAGAATTTTTCACACAAACGGAGGCGCCACAACTTCCCGGTGGAAAGCTGTTAATTTTGTCCCCTACTCGGCACCATTGAGCAGGGAGGGATTTTTTTTTCGTGCCAGCACATACTGCGAAACGGGATCGCGGTTTATGCGGTCTCATCCGAAGGACCGATCTCCACGTCCCACGGTGGGATTCGAATCCGCGACGTAAGGATCAACTCCTTATTTCGCGACTGTAGAGCAGACGCTCTAACCGCTGCGCCACACAGTCAACTCTTTTACATTGAAATGAAAACAATGGTACTTATTATAAATGTGTTAGACAGTTTTTTTTTGTCGAACACACATGTCTAAAAGTATATCACATACATATTTACTTACAATGTAATTTACTTTACAAGACACTGTTTAGCATATATATAAACCAGATCTATGATATTATCAAACTCACTCACAATAGTATGATATGCTTATAGTAAATATTGTTACGTTTCACGAAGTTAACGAAAGAAATGAACAATAATTGATTTAATGACTTTATTAATTCAACATGTATAATTTAATGAGAAAGTGATGTATTTTGTATGTTTTATATGGGTACAACGTTATTAATGTAGTAGGTAATTTTGTTGGTCAAAACCCGCTAACTTATTGATTGTGACGTAATAGGTATCTGATTGTCTCTTACGTCATCAAAACAACTTTTGTCTATATAAACCAGCTGTTTTGGGTTTATACTTCAGTCGGCTGTGCGGAGCGACTCGTAGCACACAGGCTTCCCTGGTTTGGGGAACGACTCCGTATACTTCGGTTATAAGACGGTACAAAGTCTACGTATACGAAACCATAAAGGGAACCAAGTTTTTTGGAACGTCCTGGATTGACCATCGATTGGTCACCTTTTTGTTAACCAAATAACGTTGTACCAACCAAGTTACTGTGTACCATTTTGTGTGTTTACAAGTGAACCATTTGATCGTCTTAATAAATGTTATAAACTTTTAACAAGTGTTACTCCTAACAAACATTATTTAAAGTGACCAAAAATTGGTCATTACGTCAACCAAATAAGTGACCAAAAGTTGGTCATTCCGTTTACCAATTAAGTGACCAAAAGTTGGTCATTCCATTAATCAATTAAGTGACCAAAAACTGGTTATTAACCATTATATAAACTGTGACCAACGGAACCATCAAATCTCGACCAAGTGACCAGAAAACTAATAGCGGCCCACGAATTTATAACACGATACCCTCGGTCTCGTTACAATATGTTCTATGAAAGAAAACACAATAAGTTATAACAAACATATATTTCAACAAAATGGACAATAATTTACTGACTCATTACTACATTCATGAATTACACCATTGTCGCAAACCACGACCAAAATGTACGATCCTCTCCCATTCTGTCAGGAAGAGAGAGATATGCGGGACTTCGGACAGTGGCTTGAGACGATGATGGGATTACATTTTGTACACCTCATGAAAATTTCATTACCGGCCGCCAGGAGGCGGTCGGTTATTTGATATAAAAGTTTGAATTCGTCGTGCGTTTCTGCGGAGTTAATACAATTTTCATAAAAAAATATTCAACATTCATATAATAGAATATTAAAACAGAGTGTATAAATGTTGAGCAAGATACGCACAATAATCATAAAATAAAAAGTTTGTAAATATGGGGTAAATGTTTCATTCACTCCTGATTGACAAACTCTGACATAACTGAGGTGCGGAGACAATAAGAACACGTGTTGGGCATGGTCTAAATCAAAGACCGCGTTATACAGTACACAAGTATAACCATTTTTACTTTCTCAAGTGAAACAGGATTTGTTGAATATACTGATATGTCGTGAGTATATATACATTTCCGAAAGAAAATTTCCAAAATGACAATTTATTATCATACGGAATATTACGAGATTTTGCTCCAACAGACAAGGATAAAACGCGTTTTACAGTATTCCAAGCTTTTCCCGCCACATTTCGCACCAAAGAGGAGAACTAGTTGCGGATCTAGAGGGAGTTCGGGGGTTGGGGTGTAACATCCTCTGAGAGCGAGCGAAGAACCCCACATATTTGTTGCGTTTTTATTAAAGTAAAACTAATTATCTCTGTGGTTAAGATAAGTTTAAACTTAAGTTCAGAGTTCGTTAGTACCAAACTGTGTACGGAGATGCATGGGGACCATGCGTAGTTTGCTTATATATGTAGTAATGTACATGTATTATGTAGTATTGAAGAAAATCCTGTAATGTGACTCGTCGCATGCAAATGTTCAATGTCACAGGGATATATCCATTAACAGATAAATATAAGATATTTTAATAACAGATATCTAGCATTCCAGTTTCTAAATTGCTTTATTGAAAGGACAAAATTGGTTAGCGGCTGATTTTTGACGCTTGCGTCAATATATGTTTCTTTTTAAAATATATAAAAGAATGTTTTTAAGTTTTATGTCAGTTCGGTATGTGAATCACTCAGACTTGTCACGTATGAGGGTCGTTCAATAAATAATGCAACATGTCATCTAAAAATAAGACGATGCCCAAAATACACTTATGAATATCATTTTCAATGACATATAAGACCTTGTGCTATCTTCCTTTGATCGTTTGAATGTGTTTTGGGAAAAAAAAAATCTCACAATGGCCTAGATCTAGCTAATATGAGCATGCAAAAGAAAAGTTCTGTTTACTTTCTTTTCTTCAAAATCTTATTTATTTCTCTATGCTTATATGCAACGGTGTTGTCAGACACAGGAAAATACCATGGTCACCGAAATTTTGACTACTGTTGTAGGAAATCTGTTAACTTGACTTGTTGCAAGTCTATCACAAAAGTTACCATTGCCAGTCCTTTATTTGAATGTATGTATATGTTCTAATGGACCTCTCTAAATAATCGAAAACTTTTAATTATATTGATGTGAAAAAGTGAACCAAAAAAAAATTCGTGCATGTATATAAAATAACAAAGTACTAATAATATGCGTAAATTCAAAATTGTGAGTATAACAGTATACAAAAAACCCCATGCACTTATATATCCAGTGCATATCGTTTGACAATTTTTATAATGTTAATTTTCATGTTGACAATGAAAAATGAGGTGATTGATTGTATATTGTTTAACGTCCCTCTTGAGAATTTTTCACTCATATGGAGAAGCAACCATTTGCCTGTGGAGTGCTGCAAAATTTATCCTATACTCGGCACTCCGGGCCATTAAGTAGGGAGGGATCTTTTGCGTGCCAATACCTACTGCGACACGGGACCTCTGTTTATACGGTCTCATCCGAAGGACGAAAAAATGAGGTGAAGGAAATGGGCATGAATGGAAATGAAGAGGAGGATGTGTTGACGATGTAGATGAAGGTAACAGGACATCTGATGGTAGAGATGTTAACATGGATGACTTGCATGAGGATAACTCCAAAGTAGTTCCACCTTACCAGCACCTGGGAGACTGGAAACAAACTGCCTGGGCCAATAAAATTCTTGCGCATGCTCTGCTGGACCTCATGGCAACATTGTAATAGATTGTTCTAACTTGAGTTAGATAATGAATGGTCCTTGAATGGTATTTCATGTCTGTCTTTCGTCTGCATGTGGAGTGACAGCCAGAAATAGAACAAAAGAGGATAGGGTGGGAAGATTTGTGTTTCTCAGTGTCTAGTTGTGCAATAACGACGTTGGGTCTTAATAATGTCTATGAAAGCTTTACATAAGTAAGCAATGAAAAAAAAAACTACTTAAATCTTTCTGAAGAAAAAATATTCCTCCAAAACCAAGTTGTTTAAAAATTACTCTTACTTAATACTAGCTGCATATCTAGCACGTCCAAAACAGGCACGGAAGCAGGATACCAGGCTTCTGATGATGTTACGCTTCGGCTGAAATGGGATTTAGAAATACAATAAAGCTTATATTTTTAATTTATTCATTAATTATGTCTGTCTTTCGTCTGCATGGGGAATGATAGCGAGAAATTGAACAAAAGAGGATACCGATAGGGTGGGAAGATTTGTAAATAACGACGTTTGGTCTTAGATAATGTCCATGAAAGCTTTACATATGCAATAAAAAAACAACTAAAATTTTTCTTAAGAAAAAATATCCCTCCAAAACCAAGCTGTTCTTCTACAAATTTCTGTAACTTTAAATTAATTTCACTCTCTAGAACGTCCAAAACAGGCCCTGAAACAGGATACCAGACTTCTGAAGATGTTACCCTTTGGCTGAAATGGGATTAAAAAAAAATACAATAAAGCTTCTATTATTAGTTTATTATTAATTATATTAATAAAAAAAAAATTGAAATTTATTAGTTCACGTTTTCTTAGCTTAAAACTTGCTCGGCAACCTCCCTTTGATACTGATACAGCCGCAGAAAACGCACTTTGTATAGCAGTAAGAGAAGAACAAACAAGAAAAATGAGTATCAATAGTTTTAGTTGGTATATATAAAATAAAAGCATTACCTCCATCTCAAAATTCCTGTTCGCGCACTTCCTAGTATTCTCTCTGGTGTCCTTCAAGATCTGGCAAACTCCAGTAGTGAACATTGAGGAAGGAGCTCCAACAAAGAAGCGACGGGGATCCGAGGCAAAATGGTCCCTGTCCGTTCTAGGGCAAGGCACATTGTCCAGGCGTCGTAGGCATATGTAATAATCCGGAGTGGCCTGAACAGACACACAAGCGGAAGAAGCAAGTTTTGATTGAAAACTTCGAATGCAGTTAACTATTATAATCATTCGAGGTGTTCCAATGTTACAGGACTTCATAGCTTTTACCGCTTAGTATGAAAAGCAGAGTGTAATTATAAGATTTTACCCTTAGTTAATTATTAGTGAATGGATTTACTATTTTTCCAAATTATCATAGGTAAGCACATTCAGTACTATATTACTGCATTTATGGACCAGTTAAAAAACTGTTGAACGTCAGAACAAGGGGAGTAATGATATTTTGAATCTGTTGTAGGCGAACTACCAAAAAAGAATATATATTTTACACATCTCTTCAAACGACTTACCTTAAAATTGTTTACCTTGGTCAGCATGTTCTTGACGAGGAATACCAAATCTTCAAACTCATTGAGAAATACACTAAGTCTTGTAACTGTTTTTGCTTCAATATTTGGAAGCTTCAGTCCCTCTAGCAAAATAATCGGCAACGGCTAATATATGACTTTCCTCTTGTAATTTTGTTCAAGGGACCTACACTATCCAGAGCAACTCTTTCCAGAGGAGCGCCAACAATATATTGTTTCATTGGAGCCTTAGGAGTGCGGGTTGGTGGATTGCTTGATTGACAGGGTTGACATGGTGTTAGCGTTACTCCATTTTTTGTACAAAATATTGTCTTGATTAATCTTGATTCGTGAACTTTCTTGAGAAAAATCCTCTCACCCTCGTCTTGAAATATCATTCTCCTTCAAAGTGTAAATTTTGCCTATGACTTGGTGGGATTTCTGAGACTCAATTATTTCGTCTCTTGGTGTACTTTCAAACCAAAAATAACAAAGTAAGTTTTGTTTGTCTAGAGTGAAATCTCAGATTCTTGAGAAATCATGTTGCATACCAGTTTTGTAACTGTAGGTGTAGATACATGTATTATCATCATGACTGTGACGCTTTTAAATTTTATGCATGACTATTTTATTTGCTGTTTCTCACAATGTATGCACTCAGTGCAAGAACGCCTTGACAGACCGTCAGTTTTTCGTGCTGGGAACCGATTCTGTGTTGTATGTCAAAATTATAAGTTGACAGAACTTGTAACCATCTGGCCACTTGACCTTTTGGATTTTTTAATTTGAGGACCAATTTCAGTGCATCATGGTCAATGCAAATGAGAAACTTTTTACCATACAAGTAATAGTAAAATTGTTTGTCTGGCTCGATGATTGCAACAATTCTCTTCTAGTAACATAGTAGTTTCTTTCACTTTTATTTAGTGACCCGTTAAAGTATGCAATGACGCGCTCTGATTTACCATCTGTTTGTGACAAAACTGCTCCAAAGCAGTATGCAATGGCATCTGTATCTAAAATGAAAATTTCATCCAGAGATGGGTATCATAGAATAGGGGAGGTAACAAGGGCAGTTTAGGAATGTGTGAAAGGCATGCTCACGGTCAGGTTACCAACCGAGAGGCCCACGGGCCTTATAGGTTACCTGAGTTTCATGTAACAACTTTCCAACAATTGATTTGGTTCGTGTTTTAAACGGAGGCCATGAAATTCAAAATTTTGAAAGAGGCATTATTGGTTATCATGACTATACATGTTTGCTTACTTTGGTTATTTAATACTCACAGACAGATCTGAGTAACAAAGAGAAAATGCATTTCCACTTTATAACCAGCACCCAACTCCACAGGAACCATATATTTCAAAATTCTGAATTTTATTTTATCATAAATGGTCGATTAATACCAAAACCCAGATTTTAAAGCATTAATATTTTCAGACTGTGTAACCCCCACCCCCACCCCAGGTACTCCTAACCCAAGGGCCCTGAAATTAACCATTTTGGAAGGGGCATCTTTCATCATCATTAATTTGTACTCAAAACATTGGCATAATACTCAGGAGCAAACGTAAAAAAACGCGAAAGAGGGCAAGACTTGCTGAGCCCTCCATTACTTTTTTGACCCCAGCTCAAATATTGCCTATAATTTAATACAATGACATTGTATTTTGTTTATCCTGCAAAATATATTTACATTTGACCTCCAAAATGAATTATATTCAACCTAATTTAGACGAATCTCTGCAGAGGTAACAAGACGCAATTACGTAAACTTGCAATACACATGATGTCACAATGCTTTTAGAACGTGGGAATACAAGCATGGGGCTTTATTACGACATTGACGGAATAAAGCTTTAGTGTATTAGGTTAATTAGTTAGGTTAATGCAGGATAAAATTAAGAAATAGTGAAATTTGGTGGCATGTTTTAATCAGGGCTCCCACTGGACCAAAAATATTTTTCGCCACTTTGTGCGACAGAAGGAAAGCCATACTTACATCTGATTTCTCAACAATGCAATGCCCTTTATGTTATTCAATTTTTTTATTATGTTTAACACAGAAATTGTTTTAAAATTGTAATGTTTAAAGCTTATGGTAGTATGCATTTAAAAAAAGAAAAAATACTAATGTTGGAATTATACAATTAATTTGATATTGAATTGATATCTGCAGCCAACTCTTGACAGAAAATGTCCTCTTGTTTATTATTTTTTCCCTTGGGAAGGAGGGGGGGGTTATAGACCTAGTAATATATATGACATTTTTTAAAAATGGAAATTTTGATCATTTCATAAATTAATTGTGAAAAGAAGTATTTAAAAAGTAATGAAAATTAGGTTTAAACCTTGACTTTATGACTTTTAATTTATTTTACAACTTGGAGACTCCAGGGTTTAATTTGCAAGCTCATGTAATTGTAAATAACTCAGTGTAATTTACTAAGATAATTCTGTTTCAAAACCAATTTCTTTTTCAATCTTTGTCAGTTTCTATTATGTACACATTTTTCAACTTTCATCATGTTCATTAGGTAAAATTTGAAGCCATTCAATACAACTTTTGTCATGTTTCCCTACTTTCGGTTTAAAAAAAAAAACGATTACATAGATCCAGATTTTGTTGATAAAAATCTTTTATTTTATAACTTCATTACCTAATAACACTTTTCCCCCCTTGTTTAATCCAAATAATATTATTTCAAGCAATTTTGTAACCCTTTACTGCTCCAGGCTTGTTACCTAATCAGCTGTGTTCGTTCAAGCGAGACGTGATTGCCTACATGTAGGTTTCAGTTTTCACACCTCTGCTGCATTAAATATCTGTATACATTGAATAAACAAAGGAGCTAACCAGGACTACACAAATTTTGTACATGGTACATCTAAAAAATTCATTTTCGCCACTTATGAATTTCTTTTCGCCACTTTCGAAACAAATTCGCAATTGGCGACAATGGCGAATCACAGCTCGAGCCCTGGTTTTAATTTGTTTTAAAAGAACCAACAGGTCGGGAAAGATGAAACTAATGTGGAAGCATCCCCAGGTAGTGTAGATCCAAGTTCATTCCAATCATTCCCCTCAACCCTTTTATGAGTAGGTCTGAACCACTTATGCATTTAAGCTTTACAATACTGGATTGATTTTTTTTATTGCCACGGTGCTCAGGTGAGTGATGTGGCCCATTGGCATCTTGTTTCCCTTAATATACAGATCAGTAAATAAATTGACTTCATTCAAAGATTTATTATCTAAAATCATTTTTTCTTTCACTTTTATGATATGTACTTTTCAGGATCAGGTAGATTTGAGAAATTAACAGTGCATTTTGCTTGCTGTTGGTTTTTTACTTTGTTTACAGAGAGCATTTGCAGATGGTCACAAGCTATTCCAGAAGAGTTCCAGTGCAACTGCCATCGATTTCTGGAGAACATGGATGCCATGGTAAAGTTTCTACTCACCTGTACCAAATGTTAAATTTTATTCTGATCACCTGTCAACATTGTCTGTCAGTCTGTCCATCTCTCCGTCAGCCTTACACAATTATTAATTTTACTGCAGAAGCACCTTGCCTACTTCAACCAACTTGTCATGAAGCATATGCATAAAAGGGGTATAAATTGCCATCTTTCAAGGAGAGATTATTAAGGAGAAAAGAAAAATCACTAAATGGGAATTTAGAAAATATCAGCAAAATTCAGAAAACATTAAATTTTTATCAAACCTACACAGTGTAGATTCAAGGAATAGAATAAAGACAGGGGTTTATTTCTATATCTTAGTTTCTAATGGAAAAACTTGAGACACCCATTTTACACTAAGATTAGTATGACCAGACTATGTATCAATTTTTCAACCAAAAACAATTTGGTCAGTTCATGGTCAGATTTATACAAAATTGTATATAGGCCTTAAATATACATAAGACTACATGTTGGGTGATACAGCTGCAATTTAAGTAGCATTAATATTAATATACATTAAAAGTCTCATACAGGATTGAAAAAAAGTATTTTATTTTCTTTATTTTCTAGATGAAACAATCTCCAAAGCGATGGCTTGCACTGGAACGAAGAATTGTTAAAAAATATCGAAGCTAAGAATAAAGAAGACTGAGAAAACAAAATACAGTGTTTGTTGTGATTGTTCAAGTTGTATGATCATAAAATTATTGTAATCATGAGAAACACAGAATTTAAATTTAATACAATTAAAAAGAATAATTGTCTTTCTTAGGTGAGAATCTCCAGAGAAATGAAATCACATTATTCACAAAATAAACAAATGAATGTGCATAAAAATTTTCGCATAAATATCGTGCGAATTTTAAATTATATGTAGTTCATATGAAAATCGTGCGAAAAATTATGTGAAGTTTTCGCATAAATTTCATGCGATTTGTTTTTGCGAAGAATTCACATGAAATTCGCATAAATTTCATATAAAATTTACCCCCAGACACGAACTCTATAATGTAATCATCAGGGAGCTTACTCTTAACTCAACTGTCCAAGGTAAGGTCCAATTTCTGGTTCTACATCGTCTCGGTTACTGTCAAAGGTCACGGAATCTGTATCGAAATATAATACACGTCTGTCGAGGATGGCGCAGTGTAAAGCGTCATTAAGTTTTAGCCTGGCCCTACAGGTCGCGATTGCTGCAATATTTGACTGGTAATCTTCTTTAACGAGATCACTTTTGTTTTTCTATGTAGAATGGATCAGTTTCTCATTAATGATATGAAAATCTGTGACCTCTTTAAATCTGAATGCGTGGTTTTTGGAAAAAAAAAACATATCCTATTAAAAAAAATTGTCATTTGTTTATTTTTAAAGAATATATACTATACGCATTGATATATAAACCCCCTTTCCTCTCCTTTAAGAATAGGAATAGAGAAACGAGGGGATCAACCCCTCCCCCTCCTTCCATTTGAAATGGAAAAAATAAAAAAGTGGGATAGCTCGAATTAATTGGAGAGGGGATAAAGGGGTTACTGTGCTCTCTGTCTGTGTCTCGTCTGGCGCGCGCCTTAGATGTTGCTGCTCCCTCCCCCTTTGTCAAAAAAGTTCATCCGAGTACTTTATTCAAAGATTGCGATCGACATGGGTGTGTGTGTAATGGTATCTGTGGTGCTCTCTGGGGTGTTGGCTGCTCCCAGCCCAGAGTGCACATCTTTTACCGTCTGCTGTCAAGAACGCGAACCCTCATTTGTGGAGTGTGACGTCTAGAGGACAGACTGTCCACCATGCCCAGTTTGAAATTGGCACGAGAGAAATCACTTTCGATTCTAGGTACCTGACCATGGTTTTCCACGGTAAGGTACACCCACGGCAAGATAAGATGACTCTCTCTTTCTCTCTGTTGTTTATAATATTTTTTGGAAGTGGACATTTTTGGATGAGAGCATTAGGACGTTGATGGTTAAATCTCTCTCTCTCTCTCTTTTGTTGGGGGATCTATCTTAAATATTTAAGTAACAATTCTCTCCTTTTAGAAAAACACAGTCAGCCTCGGACCACAACAAATGGTAAGGTATTATTATTTTTTATAATTTACAACATTAATATTATTTAACACACTCTATTTGTGTTACAACGTATGAATTAACTTATATTTTTTTAAACCAGAAGACACCGGGACAACTCTTGTGGTCTTGACCTCCCATAGGATGGATTTGACCACCTATGTTAGGTATTTTTTCTCTCTTCTTTTATTCCCCCCCCCTCCCCGCCTATTTTTAAGGTGAGGGAAACACCACTAGGATACTAAAAGTCATTCTTTTTTAACAAGAGATTCACGGGCCTTATAGGTCACCTGAGTATTATGTAACAACTTTCCAACAATTGAATTTGCTTCGTGTTTTATACCAGAGGCCATGAAATTCACAATTTTTAAAGAGGTACCATTGCTTATCATAACTATACAAATATCATGATTCTTTGGTTACTTAATACCCTGAGGTAGAGTAACAAATGCATTTCCACTTTATGACCAGTTGTGCACCCCATCCATCAGAAACAACTGACACTGGGGCCACATATTTCAAACTTTTGAAAACTTTATCATAAAGTTTATTTCATCATAAATTGTTATCATAAATTTTTTTTCACCATAAATTGTTCATTCATACCAAAGTGCAGATTTCAAAGCAATAATTTTTTTTTTAGACTATGTACTCCCCTCCCCGTCAAAGTACTCCTGACCCGGGGGCTCGGAAATTAACTATTTTGGAAGAATCAACTATCTTCATCATAAATATGTACTTAAATCATTACAATAATACCCAGGAGCAAAGGAAAAGATTTTCAAAGAATTCATGCATTTTCACTATATAGACATTAGAGCCCCGCCCTAACACAAGACCTGACCCAGGGGCCCTGAAATTCACAAATCTCAAAGAAGCATCCTTCCTCATCATAACTATGTACATACATGTAGTTCATTGGTTTAATACCCAGGCACAGAAAAAGATTTTTATAGAATTTATGCATTGTCACTATTTAATCAATAGACCCTGGGGTCATGAAATTCAATATTTTGTACTATGTACTTGATTACTAGTAGTTTATTTAAAGCCCAGGAGCAGAGAAAATTTTCAAAGAAATTATGCATTTTCACTATATAATCTATGTAGCCCCACCCTAGCACTAAAACCCTTCACCCAGGGGCCATGAATTTCACAATTTTGGTAGAGGATTTAATGCTATTACAATCAAACCAACAATTTGAGTGTTTGATGTCCAGGAAAAAAGGGGAAGATTTTTAAAGATTGCTTTAATTCTAGTGGTTTAGGTCCTACCCCTCAGGCCCCAGGGGGCAGGGACCATGAAATTCACAATTTTTGTTCCCCTTCACCTATAGATATCTTATGCCAAAATTGGCTAAGCAGTTGCATAGATGAAGCTGACTTCGGTGGCAAAAAAAACTCATAAATCTGGATGGCAACAAAAGCTCCAAAGAAACTGAATTTTATCTTCAGATTAAACAAGAACTTATTTGCATAGTTATATTCTAAAGAATAAAATTCTTATATTTAAAAAATCATCAGATCAAAAATTGGATCAAATCCATGTAAAAGAGGGGTGGGGGACAATGAACTTTAGTCTATTTAAGTCTAATTTTTAGCATGCTTTAAACAGGGCAAATAGATTCAAAGGAAGGGAGATAACAGTGTATGGTAGAGGAAGAATGCATCCTATATGGCAAGTCCACTTTCTGTACTACTTGAGAAAACAATATGCATGCTTATATGCACACCTTAAGACTACATTGTTTAACTTGCATCTTTACTAAAATATTGAATCATGAACAACAAACAAAATCATGATAAAAAAATCAACAAAGTGAATAACTTTATACATCTAATGTCTGTTCCCCATTTCTTTTGTTTTAATCATATGGTCAATTTATTCTTTAAAAACTCTTTTCAGGTCAAAGCTTGCATCATTTATTTATTTTAAGAACTTAATTTCAATATACAAGTAGTCTCCATGGATGAGGAATCAGCTAAACAAAATAAAAATCACTGAATATTGAGAAATGAGCCAAACCACTTTAAAGAGTATAAGAAATTACGACTGCTTTTGCAAGATTAATAAAAAAAAAACGTGTATCAAATGTAGTTTGCTTTACCCAAACGCAATTTATTTTTCTAGAGTTTACATATTATTTGCTTCTCTATTGTTTGAAACAGCCTCAAACATGTTTTTTCTAGATCTGCAGTGTTGAATTTTCTACAAAATTAACTTTAAGACGAGGAATTTCCGCGAATGAAAGGTCATTGACAAAATACTCGTTATCACTCGTGAATAAAATATGGTTTACACTAGTATTTTTCAGATCCTAGATATTTTCAGGTCAAGATCAACCTTCCACAACAATCAACTCCCAACGTAACATCGTTGCCAGAGACAAATGTGTGATCACAGAGAGAATGGGACTGTACATTCAAGAATGGACACTGCTCCAGACAACAATCACGTTATGGGACACGTGTGTCACTGGGTTCTCGGAGTGAAAAAATTGCTAAATGTTGTAAAAGTTTTAGAAATTAAATTATTGTTGCAAGAGACGATGCTTGTGTTTATAGTTTTAAAGCAAGTTTAAGTGAGCAATTTAAGTGCCCAAGGGGCAGAGGCCATGAAATTCACAATTTTTGTTCCCCTTCACCTATAGATGCCTTATGCCAAAATTGGTTGAGCAGCCGCAAAGAAGAAGATGAAAATGTTCAAATGTTTACGCACGCCGCCGGTCGAAAACAGCAATAACTCACTTTACTCAGGTGACCTAAAACATGTATTGGCCCAAAATGATTGACTGTACATTGTTTCACGTCTCCCTCGAGAATTTTTCACTCATGTGGAGACACCACCACATGCCAGTGGTGAGCTGCAAATCTTGTCCTATACTCGGCTCTTAAGCTTATTGAGCAGGTAAGGATCTTTTTTCTTGCCAGCACTTACAGCGACACGGGACCTCGGTTTATACGGTCTCATCCGAAGGACGGTCTCCACGTCCCCAAATGGGATTCTAACCCGCGACGTCAAGCTGTTATTCCAAGATCCAAGGAAACAGACGACAATGATACTCCAGATACAGATGAATATGTATTAAAATTACAAGAACATTTAGCTACAGCACATGAAATAGCGAGAAAGTATTTAAAACAAAATGCAGTTTACCAGAAAAGTATTGTGATTCAAAGGTCGAGGTCAGAAAATTTCAGAAGGGCCAGCCAGTGTGGTTTATGATTCCTCGAAGAAATTTGGAGTGTGCAGCAAACTGGCCTGTAAATGGAAAAGACCCTAGGTTATTACAAAGAAGATAATGTCACCTGCCAGGTCAAGAGGTCAGAAAAACAGCCAGCAAAAGTTTATTGTACAGACAGATTGCTTCCCTACAAGACAAGGGTATAAATCCACCAAAATGGTTTATCAGTAAAAAAAAAATCAGCAGAAGAGAATGGAAGATTAGCCGAAATAAGATTTGAGTGGAAGATACAAACCTATGATTACTAGATGTTTTTCATTTTTACTTGTGTGTTTTGGTGCTGGTGGAAGGAGATGACGGGTTTGTGCGGTCTATGGCCCACATCAGGGGTGATCGGAGGGGACGGATGGCGCACAATCTATGATCCACGCCTCTGATGTAGGGAGTTGACGGACGCATGCAATCTACAGCCCTCACCAGAGGTTGGCACCGAAATGTAGCTGGCCAGTGCATCTCAAGGGTGTAACCAGCGTTGTTGATTTCCGTTTACCTGCATCTCGATGGCAAGCCATGTGGTCAAAAAGTTCGACAGCAGGAGGAAGTTGAAGGAGCCACAGCTCCCTACCATGCCTTACGAGTTGTCTACCCCTTTTGTGTTGACAAAGACGCTACCTTCAACAGAGCAGCTGATCTCAAGATCCACATCCTCAGGAGACATAAAGATTCCGTTACTGCCACCAATGTCCCAGTTGATGAGCTCTAGTCTGAGAATAACTGTTTTTGGCTCTCTTTCCACCCAGAGCACTATCGGTTTCTTTTAAAACCAACGGACCGCAACACCAGGGCCCCCTTTCATTCACGTTCTTTACTACTAGAGTAGACCAGAAAAATAGGCTTCCTCCGCAGGGCCAAAGATTCGAAAAGACCAGGAGTGCTTGGTTGGAAGGATGGGAGAGTGTGGCTACCGATTTAAAATCGCCAGGACCGAAAAGGAAAACAACGTAGTCGGCAGACGCACCATAACACAGTAAATTACAATCAAATAATACAATGAACTGTAACTTACATGACTGACGTTTTTCATACTAATTGTTAGTCCGTTATTTATACACTGAATTGACGACAGGGTTTTTAATTTATTTATAAAGAGACAGTAGTTGGCAATGATTTATAGTTATCTGCAAATCAAAACGATATATTTAAAAGAGAAATGACTCCAAGACTAAATGCATTTATGGTGGTTAAGTTATATTGTTACTTTCTAATATTTGTTTGACATTTTTCTCCAAAATTAATAGATGGACACTTTATAGATAAACGTTGACCCGACTACTTTCTCTACCCGGAGCGGTTGCACAAAGTCGCCTTGAAAATCGACGAATCAAGCGACTCTGATGAAATGCAGGAATTTTAAATTTTAGATTCCGCTACCACCTAAGAGGATTTGAACACTGTCCCCCCCCACTACCTACGTTATACGCAAGAAGCCGCACTGGCTCTTTCCACGGTGAAGGAGGAACATCTACATCTTTACATTTTTGGAAGAAAGACGTTGTTTGATATTTTTTTAATGTGACAAACATATTGATCATGATGAGTGTAAAGTTTCTAAATGTCTGTTTTCCTTCTGAAATGATTCAATAAATTTGTAAAATTCTTTTTTTTTATAGTGTTTTCTTTAAAAATAAAATATGAGAGGAAGGATAGAAAAACTTTTATAATAGAGGCATCAATTTGGTTAAAAAGATCGGGATGATTTCTAATTGACGGCCAACTTATCCGAAAATGCATTTAAACAAGGAAATCAATATAAACCATTTTGGAAATATCACAATATTGATACTTATGTCAATGAAGTGATATATATTTATGTCAGTGAAGTGATAGATGATTTGTATGATGTAGATTTTTTAGGTCTTGCATGACTCTCCAAGTTTGTTTTGTAGCCTGGTGTTCTTCAACTGTTTTAGTTGACATTTATCATCATCTGCGTCAAGATCACGGAGTTAAAGCTGAACACTTCTCATAAATAGGCACTGTCAGATGGGTATATAAACCGTTCGATTTCATTACACCCGATTGCACACTCGAAACTCGTGGCCGACATGCATTATTCCTTTCGAGGTCTTATATTTTTTACGTTTATTTCTTGTTTTTATGTGCATTTTCTGTTTGTAAATAATGTATTGACCTGTATTTTTCATGATACTTTTGTTCTCTTTTTTTAAAATTTGATAATTTCATCGAGATTGAGTGTGTACGTCTACACTCGTCGGATCTCTACAGTGAAATACACTGAACTGATTAGCGATCTGCTCCTTATCGGGTTGAAGGGAGAGCGTTGAACAACGGGAAAAAGCCAGAGACTTGGCCGCAGCTGCCAGGAAAAGAAATTGATGACAACTTTCAAGTAAATGATGCAGGTATTTAAAGCACAAATCAGCCGCAGTAAATATGCTTGTTGCGATTTTTGTGTCACCAGCAGTCATCCTACAGTTTGCAAACTGCACACAAGGCAGTGTATGGGTTATTTGTAAATACTGCTGGGAAAGTAGATTCCCAAATACCATCAGACTTAGTGATGAGCATCTCATCAGGTTTTAAGGCAACGGGGCAAAATAACCTTGAATGATCAGTTGTAAAAAAAAAAAAAAAATCACGAGCTTTGGCAGGTCAAGCTCAGATTTCTGCTTAGTATGATCAATCCATTGGTGATCATGTCAGAGCAAACCAACCAAAGAGGAAATCTATGTCTACTTATGAAGATAAACAAAAACGCATCGGTGAATTAAAAGAGGCTCTCCCATTAACCAACCAGATTGGCAGAAGTTTTGATCAGTTTTCGACAATAATAGAACCAACACCCAGTACAGAGATGAAGGGAACTACACAGTCTGGATAAATACATGTAACCATAAGACACACATGCAGTTTAAATCTGGGAAATAAATAAAAGACGCAACTTTGAAAATTCAAGTTACATCTTCATTGTCAAGTGTACATGTATGTTTTTGGATCATACAAAAGATTTGAAATTGACATGTCCCTTGTTAACTAAATTCAGATGTGTAAACTTTAGGGCAGGACTTGGTTACAATAATGAAACAATAATACACATTGAGTAGAATTTGTTGAGACTTGTAAGAATAGCAGATTTTGCTTGTAATCTGTAATCAATCTAAACCCTACATATGGTATGTTGTTCATTTGGACCAGTTTTAAATAGAACAAAATAATTATATTTTTTTAAAATATATTTATATCGTTGCATGTTTTACAACATAGAATATGTGATTTTCGATAGCATAGATTGATTGTGCAATTTGTACCTGTTGCTTGTAAATCTTTGAAAGAGCAAGAGCCATCTTATGCATAAAACGGCCCTATATACTTATATCCATTTATTAACTATCACTCTCTTTCCCATTTCATATATCAAAATAAAGTAGACACTTGCTTTCATTTTCTATAATAAAATTTCGTTTTGAGAATCCAGATATTGGAAAACCGGTTTGAGAAATTGCAATGTTCTTGAAATTTTCAGAAAACATGCGTATTTGCTATCTTCAGCAAAGAATTAAAATATGAGCACAACCCTCGATCTAAAAAATAAAACGTTTTTGGTCTTCAGAAACAAAGCTTTCATTATGTATTAGCATATTTTGGATCACAGGTTGTGCTCTATATATAATATTGAAAAAAAGCCTCAATTTTAGGTCATTTTCAAAGGAATTTACAGGATGTGAGGAAAATGACGCATTTCATGACGTCATAATGCATTGACTAGATGGGAAATTACGTCACGAATAATAGACACGTATTCACCGACATTCCAAGTGATAAATACTGCATTTGCAACCTAAACTGAGCGTTTTTGATTTTTTAGAAATTCTCAGGGCAAAAAAAGACCCAAAGTGGCTCTTGTTCAACTGTTTCAACATATTCAAATGTAACAGTGATGACATGAATAACATGCTCATTCAAATGATTCTAACAATCCCCTGACATGTCATTCAACCTATAGGCATTTAAGATGTCAAATATTTGCTATTTCCTGGCCAGTGAAAGTATTTTCACATCTTTAAATTTCAGGACTTGTGAACAGGAAATATCAAAGACATCACAGCAATCCTGGTCCGGAACTGACATCAAAGTACCTAGAGATGAATGTTCTCCTACAGGATTTTCTGTCTTTACAGTACTCTTTTAATACCGATTTGTCAATATGTCTTTGAGCAAGATCTGTTACATTAAAACAGAGGATTGCCTCTGCTCTTGAGTTATCCCTCCCAGCACGACCCACTTCTGTGTAAACTGTTAATGCAAATAAATAAACAAGTTTCTGTGCTGAGTTCTTATTTATGATATAATGATAATACTTGTAATCACATATTTTATTTACAGCATAAAAGTTCTTTGAATTTGAAAACTGTGCTTACTTTTATCTGACAATATCATGATTCTCATGTTTCATGTACATAATTATATACCCTCAAGTGAACTGGGAGGGCCTGCATATATGATCCTTTTGATGTGTCGAAAGTCACAACCAATTCCAAGGAATTAAAAAAATCGGATTATATTCTGTACCATATGAAATCTTTAACGTGACGGTTGTAAATGATTATATACTTGAATACATATACATTTATGTATGAATTAAGTGAATATATATACATCGTGTGGCTACTGGACATGATATTGCACGACTACTTGTAAATCATGAGTATCTGCACAGATTGATCTATAGGCTGGGCAGAAGGGTTTTCAAATAATTCTACTCCATATCCGCACCAATGAAATTAGCGGTAAACAACTGTTAGGGGAAAATGTCACCACAGCTAGTGGACCAGGAACTACAAACACTGCAACTAACCCCCAATCATCGCCCTATGCACGAACACCCAAAGCAGCACCAACGCCGCCAGTATTTGCAGGCAATCTAAGCATGCCACAAGACACCATCGAAAACACTGGGTACTTGAGAACCATTACAAATAAGCCAAAATACGGTGAACGCAATCAGCCAGGATTTGCGCCTTGCCCATACCAAACTTGACACTGCCAACCGACGGATTCTGCGGCTAGAGAAGATCGCATAGGGACTTAGCAAAGCCAGACCCGAACAACCAGTGGCTCAAGAGACACAGAAAAAATATCTAAAGCCGGATTCCGGAAGACTTTCGGATTGCAGATAATATGATGTCCAGTCTCCACCAAGAAGCAAACAACCCTGAAGAAATTGTTCGAGGAATGTTGTTCGTGACGTGACGTGAATTTCAACTAGAATGATGGAGGATCAAATTAAAAAAAAGAATCGCAGACAGAAGAAGGTAATTCAAACTAAATCGTCGCAAACCACGGCCAAAATGCACGATCCTCTCCCATTGAGGTCGTGGTTGCATCAGACGAGAATATTTCGTAGCTAATTAAAGTATTGACCAATGCGAGTAAAGCATAGTCGGAAATTGACCTTTCATACGACCATTTAATACCTAATCGAAGTGTACAAAATACTGCTGATATTTTGTTGATTTCAATTGCGATGGAAACCAGAAGTCTCTGTCGAGACTGTAGCTCTACTGATTTGAATTTATAGCAAAGGAAGAGAAAAGTACTTAGGCAGCTGGGATTTGAAACTTTACAACAGCAATAAATAGAATAATGATCGTTGATAAAGTCTCTTTATGTTCTTAGTGTATTCTACTTGTGTGCCAAGTTATACTGAAATCAGACCAAAACTGTAGGAGGAGTAGCATTTTGAAACAATTTTACAGACATTTCTATTTTTAGTAACCACAGCAACACCGTCCATCAAAATTAAAATTCAATACAAAGAATTATGTATCTTAGTGTAGTCTACTTGTGTGCCAAGTTATACTGAAAT
>PRKT01000529.1:225977-265222 GCA_003671525.1 Saccostrea glomerata | reverse complement strand
TAGTCTACTTGTGTGCCAAGTTATATTGAAATTAGACCAAAACTGTAGGAGGAGTAGCATTTTGAAAAATTGTTTACAGACAGACAGACGGACAGACGGACGGACGCCGGACGCATTACTATCGCATTTATAAGCTCTTCTGGTCTCTGACCAGTAGAGCTAAAACTTGTCATTGACTGAATATGACGTCACAAGGTGTAAATATTCAAGATAACGTCACTTTTTGTGATCAAGCAGCCAAGGGTAGGAGAGAGCTACATGCTGCTCAGGACCGTGGCTTGAGACGATGTAGTTTCTTGGGCATTTAATTTCGTTGTTTTAAAAGTAACCCTATTCAATATAAAGACATATAAAATTTCGTGTGCGATTTAATTTCGTTGATTATTGTTAACAACGAAATTTAATCCCCTATGAATCTCTGCTTTTATCATCGGATGAAACTCCAAAATGTGCGTAAAAAGAACAATTTTTAAACTATTCAATAGATCATTGCAATATCAATGCTAATTTTTAATTAAATATATAAAGTGAAATGGTTTCCCGAACGTTCAATAAAATTCATATACGGCCATTTTTAGCCTCTTGGTTGGGAAAGGCGACCAAACTATTTTAAGAGGATGGCCTGATATATGATTTTGAAGAATTTCATCCTAAGAAAGGGATCTATTGGTAAAATTTGGATTGCCACTTGCAGAATTAAATCCCGGCTTCTCTAAAAGTACCGCAAACGAAGACACTGTTGACAAATGTATTGATAGTTACAATTCAACAATTCAACAAAATGAGAGTTTAACGTTTTCTTGCAACATTACACATTTTAAAGCCATCATTTATGCCTTGTGGATATTATAAAAATACACATGTTATTTCAGTGTTCTTTGAAATATCTCGTCTATACTTGAAGAGTCATCAAATGATGCACCATCATCCGTTTTGGTATTTGATGATCATGATGATTCTGCATTGTTTAATATAATATCTTTGGAATCTGATGTCATTCGAGAATCGTTGTTATTAATTGTTACTTCTATGGAAGCGTCCGGCGGCTGCAAATACAAGACACTGGACCTTTTCTCACGGTGAGTGTATAATATCGGCGGTACGTTCTTCAGCTGTTCTCGTAACTGAAAAATAAACAGAATTCAATAGTAGCACTAACACTGGCTGCTAAATATTCAGAAGAAGAGGGAAATTTTTAACTGTGAGCTATATAGATCCCTACAGTAACATGCACCAGAATCTAGTTCGAAACTTTCGCAATTTCGTAGAAGTCTCAATACTTTTAAAACAATGCATGCCAGATATTAGAATGATTCTTGACGATTATCAATTTTAGGGTTTTATCCACATCTTCTTAGTGACAAAGACCTTGTAATTCACAATGTTTGTTCCCCTATACCGATAATGCTATGGGAAACTTAAGCGGTTCAGGTGCTTAATGTGTTGCACTACGACGACGGATGTAAACAAGATAAAACATTGATGCGCCGGTATGGGCAACATAGCGAAGACTTAACTTTTCCTAACTGCAAATTAAATATGTTGGTTCCCAAAGTTAGATCTTTTCATAAAGAAATACAATTGTGAAATTTATGGTCAATGATAAGTTTTTGAAAGGTAGGTCAAATTACAAGGTCAATGTAAAAGTTTTTAAAGAAAAGTTTTCTCACAAGATTACATATGTGAAGTATGAAAGCCCTAGCCTTAAAGCTGAATACGACTCGTAAAAATGCATACGCCATTTTCGATAGCATTATCTACGATACATCTATACTAGGGTATACTCGTCGCATTCGTTACACCTGACCGCTTTATTATCACAGATATCGGCGTGGAATGGCGACCCGTGTTCGTGCTGGTTATCTTGCATTGCCTTTGTTTGTATTTTATTGCAGTTACGTTTATCTGTGTTGTTTGTATACTGTACTGACTTGTACAACTATAATTGTAAATTTATTTGGTATCTTACTTCCCTGCATTAGACGAAGTATTACGTTATTATTCTCGCTACCAAGTCCTGTATAGCACACGTCTGTCTACACTGGTGTCTACGTCCTGCCAGACTCGGGGAAAAAAATGGCGGACACATTCCTTTTACGAATTTTGTTCAGCTTTAATCGATTAATAGCGATGGCCAAGTTTTAAAAAGTAGGTCGAACTCCAAGGTCAAAGTTGTTGGCAGCCAATAAAAGGTCCATTCACAAGGATTAAATATGTGAAATATGAAAGCCCTTGCCATAACCCTTCAAAAGTTATAGTCAAGGTTTGTTTTTAAAAAGTAGGTCGATGTCAGGGTTCTTGGTATCCGATGAAAGGTCTTCTCACAAGAATTACATATGTGAAGTATGAAAGCCCTAGCCCTTACTTTTCAAAAGTTATGGTTGAGGTTTAAGTTTTTTTTAGTACGGAAATCTCCAAGGTCAGAAAGTCAAAAGTTTTGTTGTCCAATGGAAGGTCTTTTCACAAAAATAGATATTTGATGTATGAAAGTCCTAATATCTACCTTAATTAATGAAGTTATGGTCAAAGTAAAAATTTGGATTTTTTTGTGTAAAATGTGTCAAACTCCAAGGTAAAAAAAAACTTTTATAATTTAAAGCTACATGTATATCATTGAAATTACAAAAAATAAATTTAAATGTGCAATTATAGAATTACTATCCCCTATTACCTGCTCCTTCTTTTGTTCCTTTTCAATGATACCTGGAGGAAAGCAGAGGCACATACAAAGATTTTCCCACATCTTCAGTTTAAGGTGATCTGGTACCTTTCCCACTTTTTCGGTTTGGCCTGTAATGTACATCACGATTACGTGTCTCGTAAAATTAAATTGATTGATTGATTGATTCTATGTAAGTTCGTTGTTCATATAGTAAAAACATTGTGTGCTTTGATTTGTACGAAACATCTCGTACCTTTTGTGAACCAGCTCACTATTAAGCCAACACAAACTGTTATAAGAACACCAAGGGCACTAAACCACAAGTAGGAGATACCGTAAAACTGGTCAAGTCCTTCTCTAAAATCCAATAATACACAACTTTAGCTTCTTCATTAATTATAACTTACGGTTAAAATGAACAGTTTCGTATTTTGTTCAGATATCATATGGAATATAATTTTTTCTCACAAGGCTGGTTTTGTTTGGTTTGACAGATAGTCACTTGACATTATGACATCTTGAACACTAGTGTCGTTGGAGTTGCAGCCCAGTGTAGAAGTGGGAAGCTTGAAATTCTGTGGTGGTGAGACGTATTTCCCGATCCCGCCCCACATAGGAAAGGCAAAACCAAGTAGTCCTCCAACCAACGCTCCCTGGTTTTCAAAATAGAAATACTTTGGAATCCTTTTTCAGAAATTTTAAGTGAGAGTTTGAATAAAAGTCAGGAGTCTACAGAATACACGGTGGGTAAATGTTAAACAAGACTTTTGGTCTGACATTGAAAGAGACATGGACACAGTTTCAACTGGTTTTAAAAAAAAAACAATTTTAATGTTAACAATTCGTGAATTATGCATCATCTAATGATCAGCAAAAATTTAAACATCATTTGTTCATTTGCTGATTAACAAACGATATATAGAACTTCGATTTTCATAAAGTAAACAAGGCTCATGCCTTGTTTTTGTTTACATACAGAAACAAAATGAAATTCAGCAACTTACTAGAAACTGTCTGGTCGTATTTAGAATTAACTTTGTTCATAAAATTTTTGCTTTGAATTAACAAAATATTAGTTTATTAATCTATGGAAATAAAAACAAGACACAGACCCTGTTGGAGCTCTAAACCGTGTCTCGACAACTGACATTCAAATTTTTGATGATCATTAGAAATAATTTATAATTTTTTTTTTTAAAATGGAGAGATAAATTTAAAAATTTTTAGCTGAAACTGTGACCATGTCCCTTTAAGGAACGATCCTTTTCAGGCCAATGAAGAGCAGTGTACAATTATTTATTTTCAAAAGAATAAACTTTTTTCTTTCACTGCAAAACTTAGACAGTAGACAAAAATGCCAAAGGAACTAACCATGGGCCAAATTTCAAGCATGTTTATTTCTGAAATTATTTTCTCCTTAATTTTTTTCTCTTCTTTAGAACAAGTTAAGGTATTAATCTTTGCTTAACTCATTGGAAATCAATCCACGTGTAAATTTATTTTTTTTTGCAATTAATTTCTGCCGAGCAAAGGACACAATTTGCTTTTCTCCACCAGCAAGTGGAGGCGTCTCCTTATAAGTAAAAATAAATGCTCTCGAGGGACGTAAAACAACAGACAACAAACTCCAAATGCAGTTCCAGAGATATATGTGAGTTATTGCGCTTATCAAGAGTTTTCGTCCTCAAAACATGGAGACTTACAATCCAATTAGAGCTTGTGAAGCATGCACCGAGAATAAAAACTCCAACAAGTGGTGCTCCGGCGGAACCATTAAACGTCAAGGATGCCTAGGATTAAAGAAAACTCATTTGTCATGACAGCGAACAGTAATTTAATGCTTCCTTCGATTATTGGGAAAATACAAATGTTGATTTGTTCCGTTAATTTTATTTTAAGCGTCGTTTTAATAACTAATTTTTAATTGTTCTGGTTACAAATAAAGAAAATTAAAATTGTCATACTTGTATACGAATAGATAAAAGCAATACGCATAATGAATTAAATCGATAGTTTCTATTTTAATTTTCCAGCTTGTATGTGGGTGGACACAGAGCTGCATTATAATTAGCATTATGTTGAATATCGATAACTACTGATCCCAGAAATTTATGCAAGTTATATACACATGTACACTAAAATAGACTACATTTACCTGAAGGACAGTCCCACCCATCTCTTTCACAGCAAACGCCATTCCGATCCCCAGGAGACCGAACAAGAAAGCTTCAGAAAATCATTTTATTTTTGTGAATTTTAAATACGTGTGAGCCTGGAAAGAAAGTGCGTGTAAATAAGTAAGGTGAAGGGTAGTATCTTTAAGAGAAAACTAATTGTTATACCAAGAGCTCGCGTAATTTTCGTTGCATTGCTCTCCGACAGGTGACCAAATCTCAGCTTAAGGAAATCTTCCCAAGTCACAGCTGCCAAAGAATTCAACATGGAAGACACGGAACTGTAAAATAAGTACAAGTTTCTCATTGATAATGGTATATATATCTTCATTGGTCTACAGAAGCCCGCGTGGCAGCAACGGTTAGAGCGTCTCTACTCTCGTGTTCAAAGTAAGGAGTTGATCCTTACGTCTCGTGATCGAGTCCCACTGTGGTACGTGAAGAACGGTCCTTCGGATGAGACCGTATAAACCGAGGTCCCGTGTCGCAGTAGGTGCTGGCACGAAAAAGATCCCTACCTGCTCAATGGCCCCGAGAGCTTAGTATAGGACAAAATTTGCAGCTCCACTTGGCGTCTCCATATGAGTGAAAAATTCTCGAGAGGGACGACACGTTAAACAATATACAATCAATCAATCATTGGTCTACATGTGAATTTTTAAAAAATTCGGCAGTTAAAGAGCAAGGATGTTAGTCATAGTTTTTTCCAAAACAGACATATTTCTTTAAGCTGTTTATATTACTGAAAAGCACATTTTAAAACAGTTTTGAGACAATTAACCGTTTAAATATTCTTAAAATTTCCATGTTAGGGACATCCCGTGTCACGGTAGGCTTTGGCTCTTTACCGCTGTGACCGTAAGCGTCACGCAAAATTACACTTCACCTTTACAGTAAGTGAAGGCTCTTTAGAAGTTATCGTTTTAACAACATACATTTTATCAATCATTCAACACCCTAGGACCTAAAGTTTAACAGCTGTACATGTACATGTTAATCATGCATCGATGGCAGAAATCCAAAACTTGTTCGTGTATGTTTTCGTGGTTTATAATATACATGAAGAGGGTTAGGAAATGACTAGAAGTTATCATTTACCTCAGTGCGCCGCTAAACATACATGCCACAAATAGTCCAGGTAACCCTGGCAAATCCTCAAAGACTTCCATCACAAAATGGGGTAAGAGCTGTAAAAGACCGTATTCTTTAAAATTATAATAATGCTCAGTAGTATATGATTAAAAGATTGATTTTCAAGTAATAAAATTCTTACAATCCATATTATATGACTGTGACTATGAAGCAAGACTGCTGATCTTATAATCTTCACTGGTAAATTGTGAAATTTACACTGGAAAATTGTTCGATGTAAATTTCGCCTTAAGGTTTTACGTCTAAAATTCGTTTAAGTCCTGGGTATAAATGAAATAACAGCTTGTTGATTTGTTCATAATGATGTTGACAAAAATGCCAGAAAGTAATAGGACGATGTAACCAGTTTTTTAGGGTGAGAAGATAGGTACGAAACACGTCGATTTTAATAGCTTGAAACATGTATATTGTATACCTGATTTGGGTTCGCTACATCGTGGTTTTTTAATGGGTCACAAGTGACGTAATTAGCATACAGAGCCAATCCAGTGAGAGAACACAATGTTATCAGGAGGAACATCCCAGGGACGTTACAAATCAATGCGCTGAAAAAATCCACCATGTTTATATTTCAAATGCTGTTAAAATATAATGTTAAATTTGAATCAAAATATACTATTACAATTATGTACATGTCTATCTTATATAGATAAATATTAATATTTAACGGAATTTGACAAGCCTTTTAAATAATAAGACGAATCAATAAAAAAGGAAAATCGTGTAATACATTAATTTTATGTCTTTGGATTACTAAATGTTGGATTTTTCAGTATTTTGTATTTATAATAAAGCTTAACACGACACGTAAAAAGACACACGCCATATTAGATTTTACTCTCTATGATATCAGCACCGGAGTTTATCCTTCACTTTCGTTACACTTGATTGATTTATTGTCGTTTTTACCTGCATGGAATGAAATATTACAGTTCATGTGTATTTGTCTTTGTTTAAATAATGCAGTGACCTTTGCAAATGTTATGGTTTTCTGTTGCAAATAATTGCAATGTTGCACAGAATTCAATGAAATTTTGTATACAGATTTATCCTAAGAATATTTAGATCAAGCTTTAATTGTTGTGACCAACTTGTGGGTACGATCGAGCAATTTTTGACATACATTTAGTTATACCATTGGGCTTAGAAAAAATTCAATTGTTTGCAGTTTCCGTGTTCATTTTTCTTTGCAGAGGTTGCACATATCGAAATGAAATTTTGCAACATATGAGAATGTCTAGGTCGGGGTTCGTTTTGAGTTAGATCAAGCAGTTTTTTTGAAAGAATCGTGTCCCTTAGACTATGCTTTGGAAAATTTTCAATAATTTGCAGTTTTCGATCATTTCGAATGTATGATGTATATCCAGGGGAGTTGTTTCACAAACATCTATTGTTTCTGAATCTCAGACATTTTTTCTCATGTGGAAAAAGTACATAATTATTTTTGTGTTCCCAGTGTTATAATCATAGCTATATGTGTAGCATACATCCGTCTTTACGAATGCCAAATGAGTTCCTTGAACAGTGACTTAGTGAACGGCTATATAGGGGCTCTCAGATATGACGAGTAAATAAACGAATATGGGGGAAAATATTTTTATGAATCGTGTTCAGGCCTTGCGAAGGAGCTTACAATCTTGCATCTTTCAGTGAGCGAGCGGAGGAAAATCTCTGCACCATCTGTTGATCTACAGTGTACGGATACAACCATACAAAATATATCCCGACAGTCAACGACCAAAATGTCTGCCTTATATGTGGATCTGGATCAAAGCTGAAAACACAGATAAAAAATCATGTTTAAAATATTATAAAAAAAATTTCCGTTCATGCAGTTCTGTTATTTTGGGAAAAGCTAGAACTTTGGTTATTTAATCGATAAAGCTTTAAAGTGTTTGATTGAAGTTAAATAAATAAGGGTAGAAAATTAAAAAACCAACTACTGTAATTAATTAAGCTAATGTATATAATGAAAAGCATGTCCTACTTAAAGAAATTAATTCTTCCGCCTTGGTAGTTAATATTCCACATTTTGTCCAGGCCACCTACTTTAATACATCCCTACAATATCAAATGAATAATTAATATTTCATGAAAAGATTGTGATTGCATGTGCAAATTTAATATATCATATAAGCTGCTGTTGAATATATATATTTTTATGAACTGTTTTATTTACTTGATAACATTGAATATGCAAATAAATTGGAAGGATCTAATATATATCACTTATGCCAAATTATTTTTAGACCTGAATAAAGACAGCTAACATTCCGGCAAACATGACAATGGTCTGAAAAACATCGGTCCAGATCACCGCTTTCATTCCTCCCTACAAATCGATCATTGACAATTTACTCTTAAGTAGTTGTATTGTTGATTCAAAAGCTATGTTTGTTTATTGTTTCAAAATCAAGCACAAAAATATATATATATATATACCAACCAAAGTCGTGTAAAACGTGCAAACTCCTCCAACTATTAAAATTATCACCCAAACCGGAAATCCAGTTACTGCAATACAGTTTGAAATATTTATATGTATTAATAATACGTAATAAGATATATTTACTATTTTTAAAAAAAATGTTGAAATAGCTATTGAAATTTTATTTCAGAGTTTCACGAACTTAGGATACCGGTTAAATAACATTAAAGATTAACGTATAGTGGGTGCATTGACGTTCACTTATTTTCTTTATATATACAAAATTAAAGCATCTCCAGAAATATGAGTTTTGTGTGCTATTTACAATGATTGATAATTCTAATTCAAAGATTACGCAAGGTTTCACTAAATTTGCATGAACGTGCAAAATTGAGGATCTCAATGTTCTAAGTCTAGAGAAATCGTACGGACTTTACACGATTTTGTCTATTCAAATCAAAGAGAGGAGACATTTCAAACCACAGTTGAACATTTTATATTGGATATAACAAAATGTTGGGTTTTTTTTAATAACCGTCTCAATGCATATCAGTGCGTTTTCTTCTTCCTTTTTCGTTACACTACCCATTGGCACTGCAATACTGCTAATTCAGCGGTAATGTAATGTGGTAAAGTGTAAATACATGTATTTGAAAAGAGTACTCGTATATAGTTTTAGTATTTTGTGTTTATTTTATATTATTGTCTACAAAATATTCTTGATATTATTATTTAAAGGAATCTATTTAACTTATTTATATTTTTATTATTTATATCAGGTAATTATTATACTTCTGAGGCTTTAGAAATTAATTAATAATTATTAGATATGTCCCTTATACAGTCCTTTGAAAAGTCAGTGACCTTTGAAGTGACCCGACAATGATATTTCATTAGTCGAGATTTTAGAGGAATACCTCTTTGTGGGCAGTGTTATTTTTGGGATAGAACTGGTCATACCAGTTTGTGTTCAAGAGGATAAGGTGTATCTGGTAACTTCTGAGTTTACTATTTTGGATGTTCACTACATTTTCATTGAGGGTGTAATTCCAGGATTTCAGGACTGACACAGTTACATGCATTAGCTAGTATGTAATATTAGGCATCCAGACTTTTTGACCATATTGAAGGGTCTACTATACTATACTACTACTACCATACCACTGTGTGCTATTGTTAATAAAATAAACTACTCCAAGGAACGATGTCTTTTTCATTCCAAGAACCCTATTACTGTAATATACCGTAAATCAATATACTACATGCTGTACAGTGTTGATTACATTTTAATGCTGTTTTTATTGCTGTGTACGCTTTATTGTAGGATTGTAGAGCTATTTTCCATCAAATTATGACTTTGATTGAAAACTTGATTTCTGAATTGATTGTTTTCACTGTAAGAAATTTAGTTTATTTGTTTTACACACCTCGACAATTTTCACTCGTAATGAGTTCATAATTTGCGGATGAAAATCTTTATTTTCCACTTATGGACTAGGCACTTACGGCTTTCTTATTTTACGTGTCACAACTATTGCAACAAAAGTCCCGCAATGAGATATAGACCTGCAACGTTACCCCTGTAGTGCAAACGCTCCAACTCCTACGCTACGTGGGCGAATTTGAAGTGTAGGTAAATATATGTTAGATGTATATTTGTTTGTTTCAAGTCCCTTTGAGAAAAGTTAACATTCTATTATAATTATATACCTGCTCCAAGTGCTGTTGATGGTCCATACAATACTATACCCATTCCCATTATCTACAATATGAATTTTATAATATTGAGTGGGAAACTTTTAAGAAAATAATCTAATAATCTTTAAATTATATTCGGAAGACGAAAAGATCTTACCAGTCGTAAAATAAACAATGCTGCTGCAAATAAACGGACGGATTTGGAATGGAATCGGAGCTCAAGGTACTAAAAAGACAGAAAGAAAATATATAATATACAACTTAATCTGATACACTTAGAAATGGAAAATCGAGAAAACTTTTACTCAGTTCTACACCGTTTTATAAGTCTTTAGACAAAAGTGTAACTTTTTTTGTGTCTCACCTCGTATACACTAACGATTTTCAAATTAAAGAAAATTGGACCAAACAAGAAAGCCCCGGTCAGAGGGGCCAACATGGCGCCAAATACAGATATCCAGTACTGAATTCCATACTCGTAAATTTCTGCAGGGGTACCCAATAGTGTTGATGCCGAAAAGAAACTTGCAAGAACCGATATTGCAACCGGAAGTGACCTCATGCTGCGATCCGCCATAAGAAACTCTCTATTTGTTCGTTGTTTTCCTCCAGCGCAAGCATAGTATACTCCAATTGCGGCTGAAATAAGGAGCATCGCTCCAAAAACGATGTAGTCTGCGATCTGAAATTTGTTTTCTTCCATTTTGTAAAGAAGTCTTAACAGAATTCGATGTTAAATAAATCAAAGTAGTTTTTTCGACCGCGTAATCATTTCAGAAGCACGTTACCGAGGTACATGACGTGTTTGATAATAGTTGATTTACTTATTCTAAGTTGTCTGAAGGTAATGATAAGCCACGCAGTTGGTATACGGCGGAATGTATAAACTTACGCTTGATAGGTACTGTGCAATGTTGACCTTGGAGAATGGACCTGTTTGTCTTTCGGCTAAGGTATCTTGTCTCTATTGGTATGCTTCTCATCAGAGACCTATTAGCACACACTTTTATATTTAAACGCGACATTGATAAGTAAACCATAAATTGTCATTCACAAAGAATTCGGATATCACCAGAAAACTGATTGCATTACATTGGAAACATCCATTTATGTTATGCAATATCTTCAGTCCAATTTATCGTTCCTTATTCGGATAATATCTTGAAAGGTGGTGTAGAATACAGCAAAAATTACCTTGATTTTAGTTGTTCATTAATATAACCTCTCGGTAAATACGACCTACATGTCACAAAAGGTGGAAAATTTTTATACGATTGATTACTTCATTCATAAGAAAAAGAGCATTGCACGTATTTTATTTGTCGTATTTTGTTAAGATAACGTTGGAGAATGAAGATAAACTTTTTTGCAAAGATAAAGGACACGTATCGTCGACTGTAGCATAATTTAGACCTCAAGTGTGTACATTTGTAAAATGTTTGCATCGTTTAATTTACAGTTCAATGTTTCCTGTATGAATACCTGGCTGGTCTTTGCAGTTGCGCAACTTCCTTTTGGTTTACGTTCGTCAAGAACCGATTTGCTCGGCATTATGAAAGACCTGCGAGCGATAGTACTGTTCTGCAGGTCAATATTGATAAGATGAAATATTTAAATGATTCTTCGTAATATAAATATAAAATTTTCACATATTCATTAATATAAATTTTCATTAACATAACTTATTTCTGGAAACAAAGAGAGATAACTACACGTATAATAATTTTGGTTTTAAAAATGTTTTTCAGGACAGAAATTAACGGTAAACCGAACTTATTTCTAAAAATCCCCTCACCCGTGAAACGAAAAAAACCTTTAAATACAAGTATTATTTTTTATTTCACATGCATATTGCCCATCCCTTTAGAATTTGATTAGTGAGGGAGGGGGAGGAGAAAATAAACACTCGGTAATCAATTTTCTTCAGATACAAAGGCTTTACTTGCTGACTAGAGAGAAAATGTTTCCCAGGGGTCTAGGTAATTTTTTCTTGTACCAATGCCTAGAATTTTTCTGAAATTCCATAGCTAGTGGTGGTGAAGGTGTCGTTTATCGTTTATTTGTGTGCAATGCTTTGTCAGTATAATTTTAAACATATATATTCTCTCTACATTTGATGAAAAGCAGTTGATAAGATGATATGTATTACTAGTAAACACATAAACTGGTCATAATAAATCGATAAAGGATGACATACATGCTATCTTATAAAGCTTTAAATTATAAACCTTATGGCATTATGCTGCAAACCTGAAAATATTTTGGAGATAATTTTTATATGAACACAATTTTATTAAATTTTTGCAAGAAAGAAAAAGAACTGTTAACAAAAGTATACTTTGCGAAGCTTAAAGCTTTATTTTAATATCCCTTTAAAAATCATGTTCATTTAAAAATATATTAAAGGATTTAAAAACAACTGTTGGAAAAATTAAAAATTGATTGATTTAGCAGTTACTTGTATCTCCTTGGCCAATGTCCAAGCAGTTTAGAAGGGATCGAGTGAACAAAACTGTTTGTATGTGCAAATTGCATGAAAAACCTTTTGTATACCTATAGGTACTTGGAGAGAAATACTCTTCAACCTACATGTACCAGGATTGCAGGCTTTCTTTCCCCGATGCGACTGGATATAAACTACAACAAGCTAAAGCTTTTTAAGAGACAAGAGAACGCGCAGTCATTGAACGTCAAAGAGAGAGATAGAGAATATGACCGTTATCCGAGTATCGAGCAATTCAAAGAGGAGCTGTTTAAGTACATTGCCCTGAAAAAAATCATGTTTCACCGTCGCAAACTTTAATAAAAATGTTCGATTATCTCGCATTCTGTTCGTTGTTTGATGAGAATATTTCATATATAAGTAAAATTTTGACCAATGACAGTGATGAAAGGATAATCGAAAATGTATACGATAAACGATATTAAATGTCATCAAGCATCCATTGGGAGGAGTGAGCTTTAAGAGGACAAACGGATCGTGGCTTGAGACATGTTTCAGCTGTGATATTCTTGTGGTAGTTAAGTTATCCCATTCTGATGCCCAAAACGGATATGTGTTGAAATACTCTTAATCTGTCAACAAAAACGTAAAATGGCTCTTGTTAAGAAATTCGACAAAATAATGGTGATTTCTGATGCCGTTAAGCCCTTACAAGACCTCTGTTAATTGAGATTACTGTACATTTATCTAAAAATGCAGTAGAAAGTCTATGGTACAAGCACCGATTAGAGGATGAACTAGAGGTACTGTGAGCATGAGCTCACTAAATGAAACCCCCGCCTCCGATATGAATATAATGGCAGTGTCCATGTTTTGCTGTGGGAAACCCAAAATATGTTTCGGATCAAAAAGTAAAGTAGGAGGTGTAAAATGGCAGTATGTAATTAAGATTTTGTGAAAGTCTCATCAAAGAAGATGGGCGAACAAGGCGGGCAGAATGCCTATAGCGTCAGATATTAAGAAATCATATTTAATATGTGAATTGAGTATTTAAATCAACCTCTAATTATTGAAATTTTTGAAATTGTGAGGAAAAAAAAACTTATCTGAGAGAGAAAAATCTCGTAAAAAAAATTTCTTTCATGAAATTATTAGAAGGTATTCCTGGGATTCGAACCCTAGCAATAAAAATCCGACGGATCAATAGCATACTGTTTTGAGACCAAAGCGTTAACCACAATGCTACACCATTCATGATGATTTGAGGCATTTAAATCATGTTCGTGATATGACCCGCGACTTTATGGACTTGAAGTATTTCTCGGAAAGATGCTAATGTTGTGTCATAAAAGTGTACTTTTAAGGTATAGTGGGTCTTCGCTCCATGTTTTTGAAAACCAAAAAATGTGTATTTTATTGCACACTTTTAGGATCCTCTTTCAAAAAAATGGAGAGAAGACCCACCCATATTGAAAAAATGTGTTAAAGTATGAGAAAATGGTCGTTTTTGTTCTTTTTAGTATGTGTAAGCTTTTTCAAAGGCAAATATTTTCAGTCTTTGTGAAATTTGTGTAAATTGTAGAGATTTTACATGAAGTATACTTTAATATTAGATGAAATATCAAGTAAAATTGGAATTTAATTGAGATTAAAATTTTGACTTCTTATCTGTCGCACTATAGGCATTCTGCCCGCCTTATTCGCCCATCTTCTTTCATTTAGTGGTATAAGAGGAGTTGCGGATAAGAGATGGTAACCCGAAAGCATAACAGTTATAGACGGACGGACATCTCGATTACCATATACTCGATTACTATATACCCACCCGCTTTTCAAGCGGAGGGTATAAAAAAGGGTAGGGGATGCTTTACAACTGTACGTGAAAAGACTCTTTTAATTCAGAGCTTAACTTTTAAGACTACATTACAAATTACAATATAAATACATTTATCTAGTAAAACAGCTAATATTTAAGCCATGGCTTTATTTAATGATGAAAATTCAACATATCAAGATAAATCGAAAAAATGTTTGCGAGTCAGGGTAAAATTATTAGGTCAGTAGGTAGGTGTGAAAATCTTGTTCAGGTAAATGTCAAAACATTCATTCACGGGATAAAAGGAATTAAAAAAAAATATCGTGTCCTGGAATGTCAAAAAAAATTGACACGGACCATTTTCAGTCAGTAGGGAGAGGGCATAGTGTAGCAACCAAACAGTTTCTTTTTAATATGGAGTCAGGAATTGCTTTCTATAAATAGCTTTTTGGGCATCAGCGATAGTTGGAGTTCGTTATGCAAACTTGCATTTGAGAAACTTCAACCCTTTAATCGCAATAAGCTGGCATTCGAGGGCATAAGTGTTTTACAACACATTATTGTTTCACAATCACATTTTTTTTTCGAATTTTGAAAAATATTATTTTCATATACATGTTATATGCAAGTTTCTTTTATTAAAGTCGTTTATTCCTTAAATTTATGCATGTCTATTAAATCGATTTATTTCAAAAAAGTAAAAATAATTGAAAATAGAAGTTTACTGCCTCTTTCAATCGATGGCGTTCTATACCCTCCTAATACATTATCTTACGATAAAAGTCGATAATTCTTATTGGCTTGTTGTGCTCAGATTCCACAGCTCTAGAAAGGAAAAACCGCATTGAAGATAAAAGTTAACAATGGACGTCAATGTCATTGGTTACAAGAAATGATCTTTTACCAGCAAGTAAGTAATTGCCTTAAATGTATTTTCTTACTTATAATAACATTTAAATTTAAAATTTATCAAATATTGCAATGCAAAGGAAAAATAAGAATGAGAAAGCTGAAAGAAAACACATATTCTTCAATATGTAAGAAATGTTCGAATTAACTGTCAACGAAATCCCAAGCAAAACAAAAAAATTACTTTTATATTTCGTTTTTCATTAATATTCTGTTAAATGTGAAAACCTTTTATTAAGGTAAAATTATTTACAATTCAACATTATTCGTATTGACAAAACTGAAACTGTAAATTTTAAAGCATACATGAAAAGTGTACAAAAAGAGAAAAAGAAAAGACAATGAATTTAATTTTAAGTTATTTTCAAATACCGGTAGTATATCAGAAACATCCCCCTGTTATATGTCATTCTCATATATTTAGAGTTTTCTGTTAATTCAATTGTTGATTCATTTAACCGCTTGTTTAAAAAATATTAGGCCATTGCTCCTTCGATCCTGTAATTTCTCACTTACCATACTCTGCTTTTGGATAATATATATTGATTGATTGTATATTGTTTAACGTCCCTCTCAAAATTTTTCACTAATATGGAGACAGGTACTTAGGCCATTGAGCAGTGAGAGATCTTTATCATGCCAACGCCTGCCGCTGACACGGGGCCTCGGTTTTTATTTCATGTGTCATTGTTTGTATGTTGTTTAACGTCATTCTCGAGCTTTTTTCACTTATATGGATACATCACCTATTCCCGGTGAAGAGCTACAAATTTTGTCCTACATTCGGCCGTTGAGGAGTGAGGGATCTTTTTCGTGCCAAAACGTACTTCACGCCTTTAACAATAAATACCATAATTTTATTTAACAATAATTAATCCAAGTTCTCAAGTTTTAACTAAAGTAAATCAGAGTATCATAGTTTCACTAAAGTAAATCAAAGTTTTTAGCAAACCAAAGTTTTCACTATCATAGTAAATCAAGTTCCCATTTTTATACTGTGATACAATAGTTAAATATAGCAGTTTTAGGGCAACACAGAGATATCGGATTATATGGTCTCTTAGGAAGAACCGGTCTCCACTTTCAAGAATGGGATTCGAACCGGCGACGTAAAGTTCAATTTCTTACTTCGCGACTCTAGAGCAGACGCTCAAAACATTGAACAACTTGAGCAACTTGCATCATGGTAGAAAAAAAAGGAAAAAAATTCTCATTTAAGTAGGATTTTACTATTGCGAACGAATTTTCACAAGTTGAAAGAACCTTATATCGTTTTATTTTTTCTCCTTTATTTCCTTACTCATAATGAGACTGACGTATCTACCATTTGCCAATGTATTAATGCATTATTTTAATGTTAAAAGCTTTTTCCTATTTAATTTTTCTGCCACGGATTTTCAGGGCCCCGCTCTGAGGGCGCCTTAAGTAATCAGTCTGTCCAAGATCTTTTGACCTGAACTTTCTCTCACCTTGGCCCATTCTGGCTCATATTTAACCCACAGTACCTTTGGATATATAAAGAGTGTGCAGTGACCTTGAACCATTTTTCTAGATCAAAGGTTAATGTCATAGCAGAATTATATGAAAAATTCTTTTCCGGAGCATATCTTCTCTCCCCTTGGTCAGATGTGGTTCACACTTCACTCACAGAGTGCCACTGGTCAAATGGATGTGTAGTGACCTTGAACAGTTCTTAAGTCAAGGTCGAAACTCTTTTCAGCTTTCTTACATTTTCGTGTTCACTGCTGAAAGCAGGGCCCTTAGAGATGGCCAACATCTCTGATATCTAGTTCTAAATGGTTAAGGGAAGGTCCATGTCAAATAAATTTAAAAATGTGTTCAATTAAAAAAACCATTGATTTCCACATATGCATACAAATGTCATACATTGCGTAAACCGCAATGTTCATCAGTAGCATCTGAATAAGTTGTCACGCAACAATTTGACTAGTATAGTCAAAAACATAGATAAAACTTCTACGAAAACATGTTTTATATCCATGAAAATTGACTCTTATTCATACTACAACTGAAAATAAGACTACTTTTCGTAAATTGTGTTTAACCTTTAAATGAACATCCATTTTTTCCTTTTTTTTGAAATCAATTTACTTGGAAAAAGGTCGGTAGTTGTCATTTTACATTGTATGCAGGGAAATCTAAATCATCTTGATTTTTTGTTTCCATTTCCCGATGTCGGTTTTTAACCTAACGTCTAAGAGTACTTACACTTAATTCAAATTATTAAGACAAACACCGTTCCATCGGTGACACCCATTTATTTAGCGAGAAGAGAAAAACTCTTTTATCTCCTTCCTAATGGAATTGATTCTGCAATTTCCATATCTTCTACCAAACTGACGTCAAAAGCATCACAAATATTTAAAATTTGGCTTGAAAAAATAATAATATAAAGGGCAATTGAAATTTCTAATACTTTAAATTTCCTCTTAAATTTATCTGATTATAACAAATAAAAATATGCACTAGAAACTAGTCTCAAGTAGGAAACTTTCAAAACGGATACTTATCGACTTTTTACTCCGTCAGCACACTGTTCCGAACAACTATCCGGAAGATAATTGTACAAACTCAAAATATAAAAAAAATTTAATCTCCTAAAAGTATTCTTTGGCCTTTTGCTGAAATCGATGATGCTATTAGCAGGCGAACATGCTATTGATTTGGTCTATCTAGTGCTTTGCTCTTATCACATCAGCTTATAATAAAAAACCCTCCAAGATTCCAATATTGATTGAGAGTCAATAGAGATATAGATGTATGTGTTCCGAGTAAAGAACGGCTTTTCAAATATTTGAATAAATATTTACAATTAATATTCATTCATGATCAATTTTAAACAAATCTTTAAGAAACAAATTAAGTATTCCATCACAAAAAAAAATGAATTTACAAAGAAATGCTCAAATACAAGTTTTCAATTACAAAAGGGGTAAGAGGGGTAAGTAGAAGGAAATTAAAACCTTTTCAAATCACTTGTTTAAATCATTTACACGTTCAGTTTGAGGTATTATTTCCTTGTTATTGCATTAAAAAATTACCTGCGTCAATACGTATTTTTATGCAACAGATGTAAATAAACCTTCCGATGCTTATTACAAAAGAAAACATTTGTTAGCGTTAAAAGAACAATGTACCTAAATCTTGTCCTTTCAAAATTAAAAAAATAAAGAATTTGATCTTTTTTTCATTTCAGTGTTTACATAAATGTAGTACCTATATGGCGGAAAAAGAATCAATGGCTGTCTCCCGTTTATTTTTGTTTACATTGTTTTTTTTTTTTTTAGATCTTCTCGCTACGATAGACTTTTCCACGTATTCTCAGTTGACTAACCATTCGGCAAATGGCCATTTGGATTAAGGTTAATTTACCGAGTCTCATTCGCTTGTTTATGATGGTACTCGGCGCCTATATCATCACACAATTAATATTTTTGTCTGCAGGTAATTTAAATTAACACCCTTTTCCAAAATGATACAATTTCTTCAAAGATAAATTTCTTTGTCAGTTTTGTTTTAAATCCATTTCAGTTTCTCGATATTCCAAGTTGATTCAAAAGGTAAGAAATATTTTGTTTAGTTTTAAGATCTACGCAATGCAAGATTGATAAATTATTTTCTGAGGTAGATACTCACTTCCTTATTATTTGTTTTGAGAAAACATGCTTAAATCCTTGTCCAATATGCAAAATTCGTTGTTAAAGTTTGCATTGGAATATTTCCACGTATGGTGTTACAATATTTGAAGGGTCTAATAACTTTACTTATTTTTGTCAAATATTTGGTTTATTATACCCTGTTATGTGCTTGCATTGCCTAGAATGTATCGTGTTGTCACCAAGATCAACCCATAACAGCTGACGTCCCAGTCTCGAAGTTCATCACGAAGGGAGTTCCTCTACTGGCCCCTAAGCTGACCAAGCTGTCTAAGCTGGTAGCTAACATGGATCAAAGTGTGGTGGATGTATTGGGATTTCCTTCTTCTACAAAGGGTAATCGAAATTTTTAAACCGAGTAGAGGTAGAAGTGCTGCTCGTTACTTGGAGCACTTAAAACAGAGCCTGGAAAAAGAGAAAACTCGGACTTTGCACATTGATACAAACCCATTTTTTTTACGCAGTTACCTGTGGTTGGGTCTCGTTCAAGTCGACAGTCTCTGCATATCTTCGATGAGCAGATTTAGAGGGTCTGGTAAAGAATCATGTTGGCTTTTGTAACCGTCAGAGGGCGTTGTCTTCTAATTTTGTACATTTTCCACATATGTTTCTACTGTTTGAATGTGAATTCATATTAAATTAATTGATTTTTATGCACCCCTTCGCAGATAGATTGTATATTTAACGTCCCTCTCAGGAATTTTTCTCTCATATGGAGAAGCCATGTGGAGAGCTGCAAATTTTGTCCTATACTTGGCACTTAAGCCATTTAACAGCGAGAAATATTTTTCCGGACAGCACTTTCCATAGCGTCTCATACAAAGGACTGGTCTCCACGTCCCTCGGTGGGATTCGAACCCGTGAGGTAAGGATCAACTTCTTCGCGACTCTAGAGCAGACACTCAAACCACTGCCCAAATAAGAAAATGCTGGTTTAATGCCCAATACATTCCAATGACTAGTTAAGGCAGGAGTACCGTCTTCCATTGATCGGCAAGTACAAATAAATTTCAATGAGTTTGGATAAAAAATAAACTAAATTATAGATGATAGGATAATTAATTATAGATGATAGGATAAATTGTGCATTTTGTGATGTATAAGGAGTCATGTTTTTGTGATCAGAAGAGGATATAACGTAAGATGCATGCCTGTCTGTGTTAAATTGTTTCATTCAATCCAACAAGTTTCTAAAGAGGACGAAGATGTGAAAGTCACAGGTCTTTCGTGCCACTTTAAGCGTTATGCATTAAACAAGCATTCGCTAAGCAAGTATCCGTACGTCGTTGGTTCGAATCCCACTGCTAGACGTGGAAACCGATCCTTCGAATGAATTCATAAAAATTGAAGTGTTGGTACGATTAAGACCTAACTGCATAGGAGTGCAGATCGTTAGACAACATAATAACAAACAATTTTTTATTTTAACACCAGAAGAAACCAAACTTTATCTCTTGACTTAGATCTTAAGACAATATAAGTCCCATTAGCAGTCAAGTACATGACATGGTTTGCGATGAGAACCATCACCCTTTATCATAACATTAAATACAGTGTATATGGAGATAACGAACAGTATTCAAGCTCAAAAGTCCATTGAATAATGCAAAATGACAGCAGAACAAACATGGTCCTCCAAAACATCAGAGGTGGAATCAGGTGTCATGGAGGAGTAAGCATCCCCTGTCGACCGGTCACATCCGCCCTGTGCTCCTTGTTATGATCGGGAAAATCCGTCGACGATTCAGAATGTACATGAAAGGATTTGGCCATTTGGGAATTGACAAGAAAACGTTTCCCGACACAATCGGACACGATAATGCTTTAAAAAGCTTATATTTACCGTACATGTGTACATTAGTTTAATTTTACAACATTAATCACATATAATAAAAATACACTTGGTTTTATAATTTCAGTTTATCTCTCCATTGGTATTCGTCTGAGAAGCACAAACAAGAGTGAACTGAATATGGTACAGGAGACTTTAAGTTCGATTCTCAAAAACTCGGCTGTACAGGATAGAACGCATTACATTGTCGTCGTGTACATTCCCTTTACCAGAGGCCAATCAAAATTTCCTTTGCATGAAGTTTCGGATAGACGATACATAGATTTTGTTAATGATGGCTTGATTCATATTATCAGGCCAGCGGTATATATTTATTTTGACGAGGATTCATACAATAGACTATACGAGAGCAACAAAACAATATCATCCTTTGACGCAAAGTCACACATCGACGAATCATTTCTATATTTATATTCTAAAAATCTGTCAAAGTATTTTGTTGAACTTCGTCCTGGAACTATCTGCACACCTCACTTCTTTAAGATCTTGAAACTGCATGTCGATTCCCTGCAGACAGAATGGAGCCAAATTCAATTCTCAGAAAATTCATTGTTTGGACGATTATTTCACTCAGATTCATTGTATACAATGGCAGTAAATATTCTCAATACATACGACAGTGTACAGCCTGCCGAGCGACTGGTCAGCTATGAGAGAAATCTTCAATATAAGCCACCCCTTTTCTTTTATGTTGACACTGGTGAAAGCGCCAACGTTTCCTATTACAGCAGACGCGACGTAGTAAAAGAGATACTGAAAGCAAAGTACCTTAACCCCCCTGCAAAATTATATACTGATATGCATCAGTTTGAAGACTTTGGTTTGGGTAACGTTTATGATAAAAATATCCACACGTTCTTTTGGTCAAATGGATTTGACGCAGGTAGTTATATAACAGTATCTTTCCGTGTTCCTCAAACTATAAAGAGGATAGTTGTATGCACAGGAAGCTACATAAATACAGATAAACTACAATCTGGATTACTTGTAGCGGGGAAGGAGTTGAACAGATTATCAAATATTTGTGACAAACTTACATTGCAATGGTTTTTCATCGATGGCTTTATAGACACGACCGAAAATATTTCTTTACAAAATATCATTTGCTTATCGGTAATAGTAAAATCAAGACAACGGGACTGGCTTATGCTAAGAGATATCATAGTAGAAGTTGAAAAGGAGACTATTAAACATTTGAATTTTGTGCAATAAAACGTTACTCACTTTTGTCGTCTTTCAAATTAATTCAAAATTTAAATGGGGCAGTTATGCTGAGGTCAAGGTCCCTAAGTGGTTAATGGCCGAAAGTGCTGAATAAAGGTCAAAATTATAAACCCTTCATCGGTATATGTCGGCGTCTGTATATGAGTGAAATATTTTCGAATGGGACATAAACAACATTTAAACAATCAAGGTGCAAAGGAGATGATTTTCAGAAAATTGCATCAATTTTACTATATTATAAATAGAACTCCGCCTCATACCAGATCCCATGACCCAGTGACCTTTTTGAAATTCACAACTTTGGAAGAGGCACCTTTCCTCATCATAACTATCATAAGGATAAGGTTCATTTGTTTAATACCCAGAAGCGGAAGAGAAGATTTTTCAATCAAAGCATTTCCACAATATAATCCTTAGAGCTCTGACTTAACACCAGAACCCCTAACCCAGGGCCATGAATTTCAAAATTGTTGGGAAAAAAAAACATTTTTTCTCATCATAACTATGTATGTACAAAGTTCATTGATTTGATACCCTGGAGTAGAGAAGGATATTTTCAAACAATTTATGCTTTTTTATAATGTTATCATTAGAGCTGCTAAAACAACAGAAACCTGGGGACATGAATTTCATAATTTTGGAAGAAAAATCATTTCTCACCATTAACTATCTCCATGATTCATTGGTTTGATACACTGGAGTAGAGAAAATTTTCAAACAATTTGTGCACTTTAATGAATGATTATACGATACAAGTCAAGAGGCCCATGGGCCACATCGCTCACCTGAGAAGCTTTGACCATTCCGTTCTTTACCGGATTTCCCCCTTGTAATACATATTGTGATCCCACCCTACCCAACTGATCATTATTTAGACAATTTGAAATCTAAACTACAATAGGATGCTTTGATTCCCCATTGTGGCCCCGCCCTACTCCCGGGGGTCTTGATTAGAACAATTTAGAATCTAAACTAGCCCAAGATGCTTACACATAAGTTTCAGCTTTTCTGGCCCAGTGGTTCTTGAGAAGACTTTCAAAGATTTTTCCTACATATTTCTATGTAAAACTTTGATTCCCCATTGTGGCCCCGCCCAACCCCCGGGGGTCATGATTTTTACAATTTAGAATCTACACCACCCCAGGATGCTTCCACATTAGTTTAAGCTTCTCTGGCCCAGTGGTTCTTGATAAGAAGAATTTCAAAGATTTTTCCTATATATTTCTATGTAAAACTTTGATTCCCGATTGTTGCCCCGCCCTATCCCCAGGGGTCCTGATTTTTACAATTTAGAATTTACAATACCCCAGGATGCTTTCACATAAGTTTCAGCTTTTCTGGCCCAGTGTTTCTTGAGGAGAAGAATTTTAATGACCCCACCCTATTTTTGTCTTTTCTTGATTATCCCCCCTTTGTGAGGGGACTTGGCATTTCATTTTAACAATTTAAATTCCCTTTTACCCAAGAATGCTTTGTACCAAGTTTAAATAAATTTGGCCCAGTGGTTCTTGAGAAGTCGAAAAAGGCGGACGGACGGACGGACGACGGACAAAATGTGATCAGAAAAGCTCACTTGAGCCTTCGGCTCAGGTGAGCTAAAAAAGGCTAAAACCTCCATTTGAACAAAGTTGAATCATCATTACTCAAAGATACTTTGTGGCAAGATTGGTTTAGCATAGTGGTTCTTGAGAAATCAAAAATTTGAATAGTTTACGCATGACGACGGACGAAAACATTTTGCTAAAAGGTGTACATCATATTAGCTCTCTAAATGTAGTCAAATTACAGATTTACGTTTTTTCTAAATTTTTAACTAATCAAATCGGAAAGCGAGAACAATTGTCTTGGCATTATCCAGTAAAAGACACTTGAATCCTTGTAACCACAAGTCTCTGTCGAGACTGAAGCACTACTGGTTTGTACTTATAACAAATGAAGAGAAAAGTAGCAGTTGGGACTTGAAACTTTACAACAGCAATAAGCAGAATATGATGCTTGATCGAGCTCTTCTTGTGGCAAGATATTGCAATAAGACTACAGCTGTACATTGGCGTCGGGAGCAAATTGAAAGGGGGGGGGGGCTAAGTGTGAAAACATTCTTTAAATACCTTCAAAAATCTTGACAAGCAAAAAAAAAAGGGGGGGTTGTTAGGTTCGAACTTCAGTAGGAGTAGCTTTTAATAAACTTTAACAGTATTTTCAACACCGTTCACTGAATTAAAAAAACGATATACAGAATTATGTATCTTAGTGTAGTCTACGTGTGTGCCAGGTTATTTTGAAATCAGACCAAAACTGTAAGAGAAGTTGCATTTTGATATTTTTTCACAGAAATTTCTATTTTTAGTAACCAAGGCAACACTGTTCATCGAAATCAAAAAAAAGATATACGGTATTATGTATCTTAGTGCAGTCTACTTGTGTGCCACGTTATTTTGAAATCAGACCAAAACTGTAAGAGAAGTTGCATTTTGAAAGTATTTCAAAAATTTCTATTTTTAGTAACCAAGGCAACACCGTTCATCGAAATCAAAAACTGATATACGGTATTATGTATCTTAGTGCAGTCTACTTGTGTGCCAGGTTATTTTGAAATCAGACCAAAACTGTAAGAGAAGTTGCATTTTGAAAGTATTTCAAAGAAATTTCTATTTTTAGTTACCACAGCAAAATGCTACTTCTCCTATACACTGTCGGGTATCCGCGCCGGTTGTGACATGTTTGGATGTTGTGCCGTCAGAAGAAATCAAACCTGGGATGCTATTACATATGATAGTACTTATATAGCTGAACAGTCCACGCCAATGAAAACATTTAAATTTGGCTTGGATGGGAAAAAAATTAATGGCAGCACAACGGGAATTCTTGGAGATGTGGACCTCTTTGGTCATGAACAAAAACCTACAATTCTTGAACAACAAAATCGTCTTCAAGATGAATTGTTACACACAGAATTGATTTTGAAAATTCTTGAAAACATCGACACTGACTTCCTTTTACATTTACTACTTCCATCAATATCAATTAATGTTAAAGAGATGCTAAGGAAACTTATTACTTTACTAAGTGATAGGATGAAAGATTTGAGCCTTATGAAGGTTTCAAAACAAAAGATCTTAGCAAAATTCAAAGATTTGGCTGGAAGGAACTGGAAAACATCTAATCTATGCGCAATTATCATTATCATTAGCGCAATTTCAACCCATCTCTATGATATAGATGCCTGCATCAAGAGAACGCTGAACCCTGTTGATGGAATTGCTTCAGCTTGAGCACAGCTGGATGATTGCTCAGAATTTTCTACTGAAATTGGCTGTTTCTTCTAACTATCGACACCTTAAAGATATAGAAAACCATTTCTTCAATGAGAACGAGTTCAGACTAATGAAACAGCTCAGTCCTCAGTGGCATGATGTACGGAAGGCAGCAGTAGCTACAGGAAGCACACTATTCACAGCATTTGGACTAGATACACTGAAGAAGCAACAGGAACACTATGATTTTGTCAAATTAGAGAAAGCAAAACCAGAGCCAGCTGCTAGAATTTAAGAAAAAATGGAGCATGGACAAAGAAATAATGTCAACGTGGTTGCAACATTGGTGGGTAAAGTTTTGCCTGCGATTTATCCAGCATAAAGTTTTCAGAAGAAGGTTGGGTAAAGTATGATTTAGATGATTCTTATATCATTGTTAGTCAAGATGGAAGTTGCATAAATTCTGCAACGAGCCAAACAGAGATTGCAGTTAAAGTGCCCATTTCCTCCAGAGGCAGGACTGTACAAGTCTCCTGTGTACTACAATATTCCAAAGTATTACATACCTCAAATATTATCGGAGATGGCAGCACTTGAAACAAAATTGTTGATTTTTCTTTGTTATTCAAAGAAATCAACAGTGGTTATGGAAGCTTCTTTTGATGATGGTTTATGGCAACTCTTACTTAAAAACATTCGAACAACATATGGTGCTAATGGTTTTCGTCCTTAGAAAAAGCCCGAAAACTTGCTTCTTCTCCAGAACAAAATAGCTCAGTATATAGAGGAGAAAGTAAATTTCCGAGGAGAATTTAAAACTTTAACCAGCCAAATGTGCCCCGTTTCTACTGGAAGTGTGGAATATCCATATTGTGAACATACAGAGAAATCGAAAGCTTGGGGCCTTCGTGTTGATAATTTGCTTCAGTTGATGTTTGAATCTCACGCAGTTTTTAGAGAAGCATACAAGCTTACACGACATCGGGCAACAGAATTTTTAGGTTTTATGGTCTCTGATTTATGCAAGTGTCAACCAGTGGTTTATATTCATTACCCATAGCTTCTGGTATGAAAGGAAATAGTCTTCTATGCAAAATATTACGCGACATGATTGAGCATGTTCTCGATATGTGTGCAAAAGCAGGATTGTATGTACCAGTTTGTTCATTTGACGGACAGTGGTATCGTCTAACTGTTAGGGATCAACTTGAATTTCCTTTGACTCTTTTGCAGCTTCAAAAGGAAATTTACCATGAGGTAAAGCGAATGAGTGTTGGTTAAATCACAAACAAAATTTGTTATATGAATCTTATAAATACAGATACCATCCATCAGATGGTGGAAATGCAGAGAAGTATTGATGGCCTTGTTTTGAATTTTAAAAAAAATAGAATCTCTTGCGGTATCCCAAAACATCTTGCATATTTTTTTTATGAAAACATTTTCCTCAGAGAAGTTTTGTTAATAATAATTTCATTAATATCAATAATGAGAACTTTAAACTATGCTAAATTCACAATTTTAATATTTTTTTTAAATATACGAAGCTATATATGGGCTTTCTGTTCACTCATCTCTTTACTCTTTCTATTCAGGACTTAAACCCAGGCTGCAATGGCTGTGCGTTTTTGGGATGCCGTGCTGAAGGTGAAGATTAGGTCTCTGATCGGGATGATTTCATTATCCTCACTCTCTTTGCTCATGATGAAGTTGTTCAAGTAAACACAGGACATTACAACGCCAGGAATCTCCTGTTCAAGGCTCATGTCAAGGGATTAAAGTCTTCTGAATTTCCCTTTCAGAAGGGCAAACGATCTCTCAATGATTGATCTGGTGGTGCTGAGGAGGATGTTGAACCTTCTTTCTTGTTCGCGCAGGTTGCCCATCTCCTTAAATGGGGTAATGAGAGAGGTGGAGAGGGGGTAAGCTGAGTCACCGAGGATATGGAAATTACGAGGCATCTTCTCCAACTCAGCGGTGATAGGGCTGTTCCCTAGGACTCTGGAATCATGGACAGATCCTGGCCAACCAGCAAAGGCATCGACGAACTGCATATTCTCGTTACAAATGCACTGGAGAACAATAGAACTGTAACCTTTCCTGGAGCGATCCTCGGTGCGTCCTTTGATGGGAGTGTGGCATCCGTCGATGCAGCCGATCACTCCTGGGAAGCCATGCCTTGCCAGAAAAGTGCTAGCTGTGACTTTCATCAAATGCTCATTTGGCCACCTCACATTCTCCAAATGCCTCATCGCTTCACAGACTGAAAGAAATATATGGTGTATAAGCTTCCTTTTGACAATCTTGTGATAAGTAAAGACGAGATCACCCGTGGGTTTCCAACGATGCATACATGCCTACATGTACATGTTTATATATACATACGTATAAGGGGAGTTTTGTGCAAAATTATCAAAACGCGTTATGTTTCAAGGAAAAAGATTTATTGTTACAATTTAAGATTGTATATGTGTGCATTGTTCTTGTCAAAGTCAAACAAGAACTTGACTGACATTAGTTCAGGTAATTTATTAAGCGTGAATGTCGATAATCGAGACCCCCCCCCCCCCTTTTACGATAATGGTAGAATATGAAGAATCTGTTTCCCGTTCTCTTACTTTCTGTTGCAAATTTAAACATGCATGTTTTAAACAATACTTAAAAGCAACTAATATTTGATATGATTAAGATAAATCATAATGTGTGCATGAACTTTCCTAGGAAGGTAACGGTGAAGTTTAGGTTAGACCTTATAGCCCGTGTCTAGAAATGAATATAAATGACGTTGTGGAATGTGTTACTTGTGGGATTAATGTATATTCTGTTATTGTGCTTTGTTATTCGGTTAGTACATGTATACAATAATCGGTCAGAATTAATTTATGATCATCCTCATAATGCATATAAATTGCAGAATTTCTTTTCAAACCATATTTTTTAGAAATATACATATTTTTTATTGGATTGGGGTGGATGTTACAGTCTGATTTCTTGAAAATCATGCAAACTCATTTAGTTACGAAATGATTCTAAACTTTTTTTTCTTCAATTATTTAAACATAAAAATAAAATAAGAAACGGAGAGCCAGGAAAAAGTTATCAAATGTTTAAAGATTTACAAGAAATAACGGTTTAAACTTTAATTTAACACTTTAAAATTTGATGCACCTAATCTTAATTGTTTTTTATATGAACACGCATTTATTGAGATATACAAAAGGAAAGTTTGACAACTTACAAGTTCCTCATTTGAATTATAAACCGATTTCATAACGACATCCAAAGAAGAAAATGATCGAACTATGTACTACAAGAGACAAATACAATTATAATCCTGGATGCGGAATATCTTATCAATAAGCCCAAAACGTCTGCAGAGATGAGACATACTTTTTTCCGTAGTGAAACCAAAACATGTATACACATATAGTAAACGTGGTAAAAGAAATGTGGTATCCTTTAGATGAAAAAAAAAGCCCTCTCACACTTTAAAAACTCAGGTATTTAAAGCGTAAACTATGACAAAAAAAATCTATTTTATATATATACTGTGTATTGTGTAGACTTTTGTAGAATACCCGGGGGAGGGGTGGTAGGGGCTGTCTCGAACTTTTTTAAGATAAGTACTTCCATAGTGTAAAAGAGACAATAAAGTGTCTCTGCTTTATTGGGGTTGAACCCGAGGCCTCTGGCTTGCCAGTCCAGTGCTCTACCAAATGAGATTAAGGGTTAACATGCTAGTCCAAGCTCGTTTAGGAAGATGAGCTGATATAGTTTGTACTACCACAATAGGATTTTTTAAATCTAAATTTTGCTTATTTCCTTTTACTGTTGCCTGCATTTTTTTTTTTGCATTAAAAAGACATCAGATGGAAAAGCTTTTAGAGGAAGAGAAGATGTTTGATTTGAGTAACGTTTTGTTCTTTTGTCTTAAAAAGACATCAAATGGAAAAGCTTTTAGAGGAAGAGAAGATATTTGATTTGAGTGACATTTTGTTCTTTTGCCCTTATCAATCATTTTGGGGCCCCCTCCCCTCTTTTCATTTTTCAAAGATATAGTTTACAATGTTTATTTTTATCATTACGATAAAAAAATCTTAATTATTGATATTTTTAAGGAAATCAAATCAAATGTTTGAAAATATATATCATCAAATCATTATATAGCTTCGCGTTATTTTACGATTTTACGTTATGAAAATTCATGAAGTTACGCAAGCGTACACTGAACGTCAAAGTAAATATTCCGTCTTTCTCGTGCGATATTTTATACATTTATACACAGAAATATATGTCATGTTATACATCAAACGAAAGAGAAAGAAAAACTCTACAACAATCAACAAAAAACTGAAAATGTCAAAATTCTTCGTTAAGGGAGGTTTTTGCTTGGCGTTTCACATATGTATTTTTTTTGCATATATACGTTCAAGTTATATACATGTATCTTAATTATGATTTGATGGAGACACACATACAGCTGGCAAAGTTGAAAATGTGGCAATGTATACATTCCACTGGTAATTTGCCAGATGTTTTTTTTAATATTTTATATGATTATTTCTCCTGGGTTTTTTTTATTTTACCTTGTAATTTTTTCATTATACTGTATACAAGGTTATTTTAACCCCACTTTATTTTCGCCCTTTCAATCATGCCAACAATTTTGCCGTATCTGAAATTCGCCCAGTTACACTTTTGTGTAAGAAATTATACTTTATTCTTAAATGAATTCGCCCCGTTTTAAATTCGCCCAACAAAGGTAAGGGTGAAAGGGGCCAAAATAAAATGGGGGCGAAAATTTCCCTGTATACAGTATTTAAGCACTGAATTATTTTTTTTTTTAATTTGTTCATATATGCATAAAAGTTTGCTTCCCATAAGTACGTGCATTTTCAGAGCACATAGCTGGAATGCTCAATTTAGAATTTTTTTTCTTACCATATTTTCGCCCCGTGGGGATCCGGGTTAGAATAGGTCCTCAGTACCCCCTTCCTTCTCGTAAAAGGCGACTAAATGGGGCGGTCCTTCAGATGAGACCGTATAAATCGAGGTCCCGTGTCACAGCAGGTGTGGCACGATAAAGATCCCTCCCTGCTCAAAGGCCGTAAGTGCCGAGCATAGACCTGAAGAACTATATGCGGTATATTGCATATGTTTGCCCCCACAAAAGTCAAATTTTGAAAACTTCCTGAAATGTGCTGAATTCAATAAATTGTACGAGAAATATAAGTTAACAGAAAATATTATAGTTCCAGAGCAGTGTATTCACAATTTCTGTTTTTATGACGTCACAAACTAGTCCGATTTTATATCCTTTTTAGAAAGAGGACAAAATGGACAAAATTTCAACAATTTAAGCTTTAAAATTTATAGAGCGCATGTGTGTTCAGGAACAATATTGACATATTTCATTGATATTATCATTCTACACATTATATCAAAATATTTATCCTGAACACACATGCGCTCGGTGACTTTTATTTAAAATATCGACGAAATATGTACATTTTTCTGCAAAATTCATAAAAAACTGAAATTTACGTCATATTTGTGACGTCATTACGTACATCTGACGTCATGACTCATGAAATTATTCAGTGCTTTGAAGTCAGCATATACTCCCCTGTTTAAGGACTTAATTAAATATTACTCCATCAAAGTTTGATTTTGGGGGGCAAATGTTGGTTAATACCGCATATAGTTCTTTGCAGCCCTTTACCGGCAATGGTGACGTCTCCATATCAGTGAAATATTCTGGAGAGGGACGTTAAACAGTATACAATCAATCTTACCATATTTTCTGTTTATCAGAATATGCATCTACACTGTACTTGTCTTTTTATATTGTTTTTCACACTTAAACTTTCTCCTCCAGAACAAAGGCGCTAACTTAAACCAAGATTATTACAAGGTATTGGCTAAAGGGGTTTCAAGCTTTTTTTTATTCCTTTCCAATTCAGGTCCACATCCTCTTCCAAGGGGAGATAATTTAAAAAAGTTAGTGAAAAATAATAGCATTTTAAGTCTTCTTTTTAAGAACCCTTTTGTCATTAAAATATGGTATTCTATTTTTAGCCAGAAGTAAATTTAGCGATATTTAATTTTAGCTATCTCGGAACCCTCGCTTATAACACCCAAATTAAATCCTTGCTAAAAAAAAATCTGCTTATACGGTATATAATCAGAAATATCCAAAGATAGTGTAGATACGAGAGGGGGGGGGGGGGGGGGGGTGGCACCACAATGAAAGTTAAAACAGATAGGATAATTCAATTGCCACAGTTAGTCAAAGAATAATATAATATATATTTATGTATATCCTTAGTATAGATTCAGCTCAAGATTGTTCAAATCATACAATCACCCCCCTCCTTTTAGGGATAGGCAGGACCACTTAAGCTTTTTAATACTAAACTGATTTTTGCTTTTTTTCCTCAGCTTCAGTACTGTCATAAAACATTTTTCAATTTTGCTTTATGGAACATAATTATCCAATATTTCTTCAACATGGTCATAATTTGTCACCATATTATAGTGTTATAATTTATAGATGAAGTAAACATATTTGTTTTACAGTTCTCAAAGCTTTTAATAATAAGTACATACTATTGTCAATGACATAGTTCTAATTTATATAACATCTCAATGAGATTGACATGAAAAGTATTTTCGGAGTATTGTAGTCTGTCTCTTTTCCAGCAACCATTATTTCATCGATCCATAGACACTGTTGAGCACTAACTAAAGGCAGTTCAAACCATGTCGATGGCAGATGGATGGATGTTGAGTCCTGCAATACTAAAAAGAATTAATGTACATTGCAATGTTTTACCTGCAATGAGCTTCTGACCATACGAAAATGGGCTTTAAATGTTATGTCATTATACAGTGGCACATCATGCTCAACAAAACCCATCAATCTGTGATTGAACAATTCTAATGCAGGCTGGTGTAAAGAAGCAGCTAAGGGACCAGGCAAAATTTATCACAATGATGGGACCAGTACAAAACAAAATCCTCATTCTTAAAAAAGTACCTGTCCCATGGTTTAGGTATTTTGAAAAAATATCAGTCTCATGCCTTGAGACTTATAAAAAAAAGTTATTGTCCCATGGTTACATCTTGGTGTTAGTGAGATAATGGGAACAAAACTAAGGAGTCTCTCAGCTTCAGATATTTCAAACATGGAAAAAAAATTGTTTGTTTGTTCATTTTCATCTGTTGTAATATTTTCCATTAAAAGATTTATGTTGCCATTGTATTGTTCACTTCAGTTTCAAAGACATGACCTTTTTTTCGATTAAAAAAAAATAAAATGAATATTTCTTTTGGGTTAAGTACTGTAAGTCATTGAAATAAAAGTTTGTGTCCTATGGGTTCTTATAATGCTAAAAAAATTGTCCCATCGTTTTCTTCGATGTAAAAACTCAATGTCCCATGCCCGTTTGTACCAGTCCCATCATTGTGACAAGTTTTGCCTCTTCCCTAAAACCACATCACCAGACGCTCTACTGACATGACTGTCGGTGCCCAACAATTATAATAATTCAGGGGGGTCGTCTAAGGCTTCAAATAAGCATGGTATGAGTGCCAGCATCTTAGCAGATTGTTCATTTGCCATGATCAATGTGTAACTTTGATTTATTACCTTTCAGACTATACAACTCTTTCCTTTTGTAAAAAATTAAGAAAAGTGGAAATTATCATATCTGAAAGCAATTAAGATGTTAGTGTATGTAACAGAAATGCATATCAGATACATAAAATCTCACTCTCAGTCAATGTTGTCAATGCAGGAATCTCTATCCTCTGTTCGAAGTTAAACCGGATGTAATCCTAGTCTGAAAAATTCAGAACTGAGATTCAGAAATTTCCGGATTCATACTGCACATTAAAATCCATTTCCCACAAATAAATTGAACGTAAAAGACAACGAAACGCATTTTGTTGGCCATGTTAGTTTAGCCCTAAATTTAGCTATCCGTTCAATAGAGGTAGATATCTAACAGCAGCTACGCTGTTGAACGCACCCCTGGTTTTGTCAATGCATATGCACTGGCAGTAACTTAAGCGTATTAGTAAATCGTCGATTCCTTTATCGTTTCTGAACAACTTGCGTGGAAACGACGGATTATCTCCTTGCGTTTGTCACACGTGTTTTAAAAAACTGTCCCAGATTGACGTTGAAACATTAGGTAGAACAATTGAGAAAAGACTCGATATTTTAAATAATCTTCCATCTCACCGAAAAACAGTAACTAAATACTGATGTTCTTATCGTCACTGTTAATACTCCTGTGAAACCAGATGAACGTTGTTGCCATAGTTACTTAAAGTAGAAATTTTTGTGAAATTCCTTGAAAACGCTACTTCTTCTACAGTTTTGGTTTGATTTCAAGATAACTTGGCACACTTGATTTCGATGAACGGTGTTGCCATGATTACTAAATATAGAAACTTTTGAAAAATTCCTTTAAAACGCTACTCCTCCTACAGTTTTGGTGTTATTTCAAGAAAACTTGGCACACAGGTAGACTACACTTATAATTTAATGAATTGTTTTTTTATTTCGATGAACGGTGTTGCCATGGTAACTTAAATAGAAATTGGTCTGATTTTAAGATAACTTGCACACAAGTCAAGTACATTAAGATACATTAATTAGTGCATCAGGTTTTGATTTCAATGAATGGTGTCGCCATGGGTACTAAATATAGAAATTTCTGTGAAATTGCTTTAAAACGCTACCCCTCCTACAATTTTGGTCTTATTTCAATAAATTTGGCACACAAGTAGACTACAATAAGTTACATAATTCAATTTATTGCTGCCTGTTGCCAAGTGCTACTTTCCCTTTGTTACACATACAGACCAGTAGAGCTACAGTCTCATCAGAGATTTCTGGTTTAATTTACGTTGAATTTTGGATCAATTTAAAAATTTAAAAAAATATTTTTTTTCATATTGCTATACTATCTCTAATCTGAAATGCCTTTCACTCTGTGTGTGTATCTAGTCACTACAGATGTATCTTATTGTATTTATCCATTTAAATCTATACCTGCATGTGCATATTAAGGAAGAAAGGGGGTAGGATGATATGGAACTTTTACATAGGCCTAATAGGTCACCTTAGTATAGTGTAACAACTTTCCAACAATTCAATTAGGTTCGTGTTTTAAACAAAAAGCCCAATATGAAATTCACAATTTTGAAAGAAACACCATTGTTTATCATAACTATACACATGTTTACTTTGGTTACTTGATACCCATATTTAGATCAGAGAAACAAAGAAAAATGCATTTCCACTTTATAACCATCAGTACATTTATTTCATTGCCATGTACTTGGTTAGTTTATTTAATACCCAGGAGCAGAGAAGAAGATTTATAAAAAGTACTTTTTCACTATATATCTATTAAGCCCCGCCCTAACACTAGAGATCCTGACCCTGGGGTCATGAATTTAACAATTTTGGTAGAGGACTTATTGCTGACTACAATTATGCAAACATTGTGATTGCTTGATGTCCAGGAGTATAGAGGAAGATTTTGAAAGATTGCATGAATATTAGAGGTTTTGACTTTAAGAGGGCAGGGACCATGAAATTCACAATTTTTGTTCCCTTTGATCTTTTGTCCTAAAATTGGTTGAGCGGTTGCAGAGAAGAAGCTGAAAATGTTCAAATGTTAACGCACGGCGCCGGACAAAATCGGATAGCAATAGGTCTAGGTCGATCTTTACTCAGATGACCTAATAAAATGGTCTTGTCTGTAACTGTACCCCACAGCACAATATTGGACGAGCTGTTTTGGGTTTATATAAAGTTCCTAAATCATAAAACCTTGACATTGTGAGGATGCATGTCTGCCCGATATACACGTTTGTCCTACACTTGGCATAATCTTACTCTTGCTGGATTTGAGGGCATCTCCTTTCCATTTGAATCTCCTAAAAGTCTGCAATAAAAATCATCAAAATTTTCAATGATGAAATTAGATTCTGAATGTCTTTTTAAAAAAGTAATATAACTTTGGATTTACCACGGCTACTCCGTTCATCAAGATCAAAAACCGCTACACAGAATCATGTATCTTAGTGTAGTATACTTGTATACTAAGTTACATTGAAATCAGACCAAACCTGTAAAGGAGTAGCATTTTAATCAAACAAGAGGCCCATGGGCCATACCGCTCATTTGAGCACATTGGCTAGTTAAAGAATACAAATCAGCTCATTATCGAAAAGTTTACTTGTTAAGGCAGAAGGGATTTGATTTTTTTTTCTTGAGAAAGTCACTATATCAATAAATCATACATGTATAATTTTGCCATACTAGAGAAGAAGAGTTTCAAAGATTTTTTTTAAAATAAATTTCTATGAAAAGATTTGATTGCCCATTATGGCAACACCTTACCCCTAGGGGTCATGATATGAACAAACTTGATTTAACTGTAACTGAGGATGGTTCCATATTAATATCACCAATCGTAGCTTTGCTGATCTTGAGAAGATGATTTTAAAATTATTTTTCCTGTATTCCTATGTAAAACTTTGATCGGCTATTATGGCCCCGCCCTACATAGAGGGGGTCATAATTTGAACAAGCCTGAATCTACACTACCTGAGGATGCTTCCACATGAGTTTCATCTTTGTTGGCCCAATGGTTTTGGAGAAGATTTTTAAAGATTTTTTTTCCTATATAATCCTATATAAAACTTTGATAAGCCATTGTGGCCCCACCCTACTCTTGGGGGTAATGATTTAAACAAACTTGCATCTACACTACCTAAGGATGCTTCAACATGAGTTTCATCTTTCCTGGACGAATGGTCCTGGAGAAGAAGATTTTAAAAGAGTTTTTCCTATATAATCCTATGTAAAACTTTGATAAGCCATTATGGCCCCGCCCTACCCCCTAGTATCATGCTTTGAACAAATTTGAATCTTCACTACCTGATGATGTTATGAGTTTCATCTTTCCTGGTTTAATGGTTCTGGAGTAGAAGATTAAAAAAATAATTCCTATATATTTTTAGGTAAAACTTTGATCAGCCACTGTGGCCCCACCCTACCCCGGGGGTCATGATGTAAACAAATTTGAATCTACACTACCTGATGATGCTTTCACACGAGTTTCATCTTTCCTGGTCTAATGGTTCTGGAGAAGAATTTAAAAGAAAAATTCTTATATATTCTTAGGTAAAACTTTGATCAGCCACTGTGGCTTCGCCCTACCCCGGAGGTCATGATGTAAACAATTTTGAATCTACGCTACTTGAGAATGTTTCAATATGAGTTTCATCTTTCTTGCCCAGTGGTTCTGGAGAAGAAATTTTTAAAGATTTTCCTATATATCATCCATATGCAAAACTTGATCAGCCATTGTGGCCCTGCCCTACTCCCTAGGGTCATGATTTGAACAAACTTGAATCTACACTACTTGTGGATGCTTCCACGTGAGTTTCATCTTTTCTGGCCAAATGGTTCTGGAGAAGATTTTAAAAGATGCCATTAATTTATCATTATCTCCCCTTGAAAAGGATTGGCCCTTCATTTGAATTAACTTGATTCACTTTTATCCAAGGATATTTTGTGGCAAGTTTGGTTGAAATCGGCCAATTGGATCTTAAGAAGAAGGTGAAAAGTTTACGACAGACGACGGTCAAATTTTGATCAGAAAAGGTCATTTGAGCCTTCGGCTTAGCTGAGCTAAAAATTGTTGACGGACACACTACAGGTGTATTGCATAAAGTAAAACTCTTCTGGTCTCTGACCAGTAGAGCTAATACTGGACTTTTACGAGAGGCGCTGACTTTTACAATCGACGCTTACATTTACATTTAAACCTTCCCTATGTAAGGGGGCACGGAATTGATAATATTCGTTTATTCTGTGTATTAATTAAATTAAATCTAAAACAAATATCAGATCAAAGATTACTTTTAAAGTTGACGACCACGCGATGAAAATTATTGTACAGTTGATTGATTGCATATTCTTTACGTCCAGTATAAGAATGTTATCTCTCAGAAAGAGACGTTACCATATACCGATTAGAATTTTGTAAAGAAAAAAATTGATTTACCTTTCCAGTTAACATATTACCTAAAAGTGATTGAAAATTCTAAAAGTATAGTATCTAGTGTTTCAAATAAATCTAGCTATAAAATATACCAACCTAAGCATCAACTTTCAATTTAGAAATAACCTTAATAATTTCAAACCAATACTCTTCATATTGAATGAAGAAAAAAGATTGTAATAAAATGTTTTAATTTTTATTTCTCCTACAAATGAGGCCAGATACAATATAAAAAAAACTCGTCGTAATTATATATCTACGTTGTCTCCACACACTACTCAGAATCCTATACGTTTTGATTTTACTTATTGTGCGCTCTACCGTACACCTGTATTCTGAAATCAGGCTAGTCAATTTCCGACATTTTCTTCTTTAAGCAGCACCCCGAAGATGTATCTGCTGTATAGTGAAAGGTATATGATTGGGTGTCCGGTTTGGATAAATTTTGTCACCTAGCAAAACGCATTCATCAGGGAACGGTAGTTCGGCTCCACCTATTTCGGAAGATGGGCGTATTGTTGGGCGTCGTTGAGGTGACCTGGGAATCCACATTCGATAAATCGAATAGAACCACTATTATCTATAATAATCTGAGCATGGATGGCATGGCATGGTAGCGACGGTGTCCTGAATAATAAATTTGCTGGGGTTCCGTTTGTGGATTATTAATACTGAAGTTCCATCGATTGCTCCTACTGCAAATGGTATTCCTGGTCAGTTGTTTGTCATATCACGCCATTCATCAACGGTTTGCCATTTTATATAATGTTTTGAGAAGATCAAAAAACGGTGAAATAAGACAATGTTTTTCATCTTTCATGGTAGAAACACACATATTAAAGATCGTAGAAAGCATATAGTATGTTGCTTCGCAGCCATATAAGAAATAAAACTCTATTCCTGCTAGAGAAATGTGATTTCTTTTCTTGGAAAGAATTGATGACACAGAGTTGATCTGTTAATTCAATGACAGTTTCGGGCGTTTCCCCGGTCATTTGATGAAATCCATATTGATTGCCCGAAACAGACTGAATATACATGTTTCGTGGATCCCATAAATGTAAACCATCATGAAAAAAGAAACATTGCTCGGCCAGAGGATCTGGCGGAGACTTTACAATGATCATTAAAACTAGAACCAAATTTCTGAAGAAAGTTTCTATTTCCGGAGAAGGTCTTGTTAAAGAAGGAAGAAAAGCTAATATATCGTTCTTTCAGGATTGTCCCGGTTCATGTTTCTACAATTACAGGATATGTGCGTATATTAGAATTATTTGCACTCTTTTTGAATTAATGCATAAAAACAACAACAAACGTACGTTCAACCGTTAACTACATACATGTAGGTTTAAGATTGTAGAAAAAAAATACAATTAGGGCTACGTTCAATTACAGTGTATATTTAAAAACATTTTGGATATCTATGGTTAGTCTCACTCAGGTATGATATTATTTCGCGTAACTGTTTCCATACCTGTACTCATTCGAACATATCAATTCACTGGGCACGAGGAACATGGACTCAGAACAGTTACCCGATATTTAAGAAGGCACTGTACTTGTCTGCTTTATTAAGTTTTTAAGTATACAGTTACTATAATTATCTAAGAGTAAACTTAACTTAATTATATTTAGCTCAAGTACTTTTTTGGCAGGGAATTCCTTTTCTGGACAATGAAATATTGTAAATTCTTTAAACTAGATGCTGTCATGAGACAGTAATAATTCTATAATTTACACAGTACATGAACATATTATGTATTTGTCACATAGAGAATAACATTATCAGACCCTGTGACTTATGAATCAGTATTTTATATACTTCATAGGCATCGGAAGGAAATTGAAAGTGGGGGGGGGGGGG
>PRKT01000529.1:206801-225869 GCA_003671525.1 Saccostrea glomerata | reverse complement strand
CCCCCCCCCCCCCCCCCTCCCCTCTGGCTCCGACGCCTATGTGCTTAAAAAAACAGAATCTAATTAATGGTGTGAATTAGATTTAAAAAATGTTTTGATCATAATTGGAACCTTTTTAAATTAAATAATCCCCCCAACACCACACACATACACACCTTCGATCTCACGAAACGTACGTTTTTTTTAAAAAATAGGCTACACATGTAGATGGAAAAGTTATGTTAAAACATAGTTTGTTATGAATTAATTCATCAAAATTTGTTCTTGAACTTTACATGTTTACATATGTAAACACCTTTTGGAAAATTTCTACATCACATTGGGTTGCGTCACCCATAACATATTTTTAATTTACGCATCACTCGGCACACCTCGGCTGATTCGTACTGAACGGAATCATCCAAGGTTTACATAGCATGCACATGGTGCAGATGTGTATGAAAAATATTCATTTTGTGTTATAATTGGATTATATTTCATGAAGTTGACAAGACCTATGACAGTCGGTAAGAACAAGTTTAAGTTTAGATTGGGGTAAAATAAACCGAAAGATTAGGTTAAAGTTCAAAGATCATCGCATGCCACAGTATCCAAATTTCACATTGTGAAGTTATCTCCCGTTGTCCATGTGACATTCAGTTACTGGTGCAGATCCGGATTTTTTTTTTTCAGGAGGTTTCAGGGGGTTCACACCTCAGTCATAAAAATGCTAGGCCAGAATTTCCTCACAAGCAAAGAAAAAAAATGAAAATAAAATCAATGATAGTGGTGTCGTGGGGTCAATGTTTTATAAGGGGGATAATGTCCAAAGTCATTTTTTTTATTTGCTTCTTATATAGTCTTTTTTGAATAACAAAGCAAATTCCAGGGGGGGGGGGGGGTTCCACTCTCCCTAGCCACTCCCTGTCCCTGAAATTACAATTGATCTTGTGACTCCAAAATAGATTTTTCCCCATTTGACTATATACAAATTTTGCTTCTTGTATTAATCAATAATGTCTGTCTGTTTGTCTGAAGAAATTTGATCAGTAATTTGGCTTAAATTTTGATCAGTAGGTGCTAGGACTTTCATGCTTAACATGTGTATTCATTGTGAACTTTTAACAGGTATAAATATGTTTGACCTTGACCCTAGAGTTTGACCCACTTAAAAAAACTTTAACCTTGGCAATTAACTTTTGAACAGGAAGTATCAGGGATTTCTTATTTCACATGTGTATTCCTTGTGACAAGACTTTTAATTGAGACCAACAATTTTAACCCTTTGACATTGACCTTAGAGTTTGCCATACATTTGAGAAACTTCAACCTTCGCCATAAGCTGCCATACATGGGCATCAGTGTTAAACAAACACATCTTGTCCTCATTATTTTTAAGTTGCGGTGTCTCCATATGGGGGAAAAATTCCAGAGAGAGATGTTTTCACAACAAACAAACAAATTACCAAAAAATAACATAAAACTTGAGCATGTTGGTTGTTTCTCTTGTTCTCCCTTGAATCAGAACTGATTATATAAATATTTTAATAACAATAATTATAAGATTTAAAAAGGTTGTGCATCTTAAAATTGACTAAGTTCTGCGGTTGAATTAGCTATAAAAGTTTACTACCTTTATTTTGCCACTCAAAACACCTTGATTATTTTCAATCATACTGTTTTCTGAAATGTTCAGTTTTTTTTTTCAATAATGGATACATATGTCATACATTTTCAGCTTCTCCAAAAATTGCATGAAAAAAAGCTTTTCAAATACTGTAACCATGGTAAACCTTTAAAATACTTGTGAATCCTACATTTTTAGCCCATTTGAGCTTTTCTGGTTTCCTAATCACATGACGTCTGTCGTCCATCGGTTTGTCTGGAAAGTTTCTACATTTTTAACTTCTCTACAACCACTGGGCCAATTTTAATCAATTCACACAGAAATATGTATATCTGTATGTCAGTCTGTCAATTTAACCTTGGTCATCACGGTCATATCTATTAAATGTGAAGAGACCAGGCATTTGTATTCAACATATGTATTAGTATTTACCTGTTGACAATGGCATGATTTTTTTTACCCATGACCTTGAAGTTTGACCTACTTGCAAAAAAATTACATTGCATTAAATTTATCATTTTGTTAGAATTCATATTATACATGCATGTATATTATTACCTATGATACGACCTTTCTAAATAAATCATGACTCGGCGACCTTAACCTACTTTTCAAAAATGTTGCATTTGCTTATAACTTTTGATTGAGAAGAGATATGACTTTCACATTTGACAAGTACATTACTCATAAGAATTGAAGATGTTTCCCAGGATGCTATGATTTTTTACCGTATGATGTTGATGTTTTACCTAATTTTCAAAATATTTAACTCTCCTTAAAGATGATGAGGCTACTGATTTGACCCCCCGGGGTAAAATGAAAACACCGAAACCTTACTGTACATCTACATGACACCACCAACCATCTCCCAAAAGATGATTAGGCTGCTGAGTAAAATTTAGAAGGAGTTCAGGGAAGAAGGGGCTTTTTGCATAAAAAACGTCATTTTTCGACCCCCATTTGACCCCCTGGGGCAAAATCAAAATTCTGAAACCTTACTGCACATTTACATGACACCACCAACCATCTCCCAAAAGATGATTAGGCTGCTGAGTAAAATGTAGAAGGAGTTCAGGCAAAAAGGGGCTTTTTGCATAAAAAAAACGTCATTTTTCGACCCCCATTTGATCCCCCGGGGCAAAATGAAAACACCGAAACCTTACTGCACATCTACATGACACCACCAACCATCTCCCAATAGATGATTAGGCTGCTGAGTAAAATAATAAAGGAGTTCAGGGAAGAAGGGGCTTTTAGCATAAAAAACGTCAATTTCCGATCCCCATTTGACACCCCGGGGCAAAATCAAAATTCCGAAACCTTACTGCACATCTACATGACACCTCCAACCATCTCCCAAAAGATGATTAGGCTGCTGAGTAAAATGTAGAAGGAGTTCAGGGAAGAAGGGGCTTTTTGCATAAAAAACGTCATTTTTTTACCCCCGTTTGACCCTCAGGGGCAAAATCAAAATTCCGAAACCTTACTGCACATCTACATGACACCACCAACCATCTCCCAATAGATGATTAGGCTGCTGAGTAAAATGGAGAAGGAGTTCAGGGAAGAAGGGGCTTTTTGCATAAAAAAAACGTCATTTTTCGACCCCCATTTGATCCCCCGGGGCAAAATCTAAATTCCGAAACCTTACTGCACATCTACATGACACGACCAACCATCTCCCAATAGATGATTAGGCTGCTGAGTAAAATGTAGAAGGAGTTCAGGGAAGACGGGGCTTTTAGCATAAAAAACGTCATTTTTCGACCCCCATTTGATCCCCTGGGGCAAAATCAAAATTCCGAAACCTTACTGCACATCTACATGACACCCCTAACCGTCTCCCAAAAGATGATTTAGCTACTGCGAAAAATGTAGGAGGTGTTCAGGGAAGAAAAGTGTGACAGACGGACGGACGGACGGACATGAGTAACAACAATATACCCGAACTTTCTTTAGAAAGTGCGGATATAATGACCAAATTTATCGTATTTTGTAATCAACTGTTTATTTCGATATTTATATTAAAAATGAGCTCCCGTACATTTTACCTGTGTAAAAGTAAGCGTCGATTGTGAAAGTCAGCGCTTCTCGTAAAAGTCCAATAAAAGGCAGTGAAAATAAATACTTGTTAACGTTTAAAGAATAGTCAGGCAACAATCCCAAAATAATAAAATGTACATTTTATAAACTCTCTACATAGGACAGACTCTATGGCAATATATATTATGCTATATTTCATATCCCCACCGTAATCGACCTCTACTAAAGGGAAGCAAGATCTGAAAAATAAACAACTTTAATTTGAACTACTGAATAACGGCTGATGACGCCCTGGTGTTCTTAAGACGAACTTTTTTTTTAAGCTCTATTGGTCAGAGACCAGAAGAGCTTGTGCGATTGCAATGCGTCCGGCGTCCGTCCGTCTGTCTGTAAACAATTTTTCAAAATGCTACTCCTCCTACAGTTTTGGTCTGAATTCAATATAACTTGGCACACAAGTGGACTACACTAAGATACATAATTTTGTATATCGGTTTTTGATTTTGATGAACGATGTTGCCGTGGTAACTAAAAAAAGAAATTTCTGTAAAATTGTTTCAAAATGCTACTCCTCCTACAGTTTTGGTCTGATTTCAATATAACTTGGCACACAAGTATAAAACACTAAGAACATAAAGAGACTTTATCAATGATCATTATTCTATTTATTGCTGTTGTAAAGTTTCAATTCCCAACTGCTTAAGTACTTTACTCTTCCTTTGCTACAAGTACAAACCAGTAGAGCTTTAGGCTCGACAGAGACTTCTGGTTCAATATTCCAATCATAATATCCCTGTGGATTAACATCGTCTAATGAGAATATGGGATGGTTCTTTATTGGGAAAAAAACATAAATCACCTTCAGCCTGGTGATTTTGTATAAATTTTGGTTATACTTTTAGTTGCACTTTTCTTACTAATAAAATAAGGAAATTAAAACAAGAAAACTTATACATGCACTACGTAAATAAATTGAAAACCGCTTCATTATAAATTCGTCACAAATAAATATAAAGAAGTAAATGCACTCGTCGTGCAGATTAACTTCGAAGTAATTTTTGTGCATATTCGTAAGTTTATAATTATATCAATGCATCGAAAACGCATGACATTATGGGCGTTTGAATTCCAACTGGTTTAATGATGACAAGTCACTAATTTTATATCTATAAATTTCAGCTTTTTAATTAACTTTTAAGTGAGTTAAGGACGTTCGATCCTGAGATTTTGAGAGGATTTTGGTCATGTCCTTTATTTATAAAATTCTGCATCATTTTTAATTTCTAACATTAAATGTGAATTTTACAATGCAAATTTAACTATATTCAATGAAAAAAACCGCGATTAAATTCCATTCAAGTAGACTTAAGCTAGGGACTATATTTTGTGGCGGAAGGTTTTTTAGACGAAAATGATCAGTTTTTTCCCTTTTGAACTTTAACAGTACTTTTAATTTTAGATTCCTTTTTTTCCCTGCTGGTTAGACACAAAGCTTTTTTTGCAGTGAAATGTGTTATGCTGGTTCTGAAATATCTATTAAATTATTTCTTATGAATTCTATCAACAAAATGTGACAAATATAGTTAATATATTCTGAAAATCCGGGGGAAAATTGAGTAAATTTTAACGTAAAATTGAGACCTTTTTAGTAATATCTGAAAATTAACATCATATACCCCCACTTTTGATGTTCTTTTCTAAATATTAATGATAACTTTGACCTATTTGCTTAAAATCATAAAAAGTTTAAGACTTTAAAATAATTTTCTTGCTTATTAAATTTTTAATGCCAGAAAAATCAAATTTATTAATGCAAAAAGGTCAAATAATTAATTATGTGAAGCGATTTGAAACATTTTCTTAGCCACAATTTTAAAGTGTCTTTTTTTAAACAGACTAAGAGTTCATTTTGCTTATGCATTAATTGGATAAAAATATTGGAGGGAAAACGTCGAAGATGTAATTTTTATTTAGACACAGATTTCAGTGCAAAAAGGTCATATTAAATGTACTGTAGCGCCAAAAGAAGCATATTGACCCCCGTTTTTAGATTTGAATTTTAATTAAGCTATGTATGTAGAAACTAAAAATATACTTGGAAAAAAAAAGTTTAAGACTTTAAATATCAGGATCGAACACCGTTGGTGACGAAGCTGCAAAGATAAAAACGTCATCTTACGTTTCTTTAAAACTGATTTTGGTAAAAGTCTAAGACAAGCTTTAAGAAAGATATATCGTATTATTGCTGTAATTTTTTTTGAAATGTGTTCTGTGTGTAGACGCGAAAATATTTTAGCTGTTCAAGTTTCAACATTCTACTATAAATTTGATAAAACAAGCCAAAATTTTCACTCTTCTTAATTCTTCCATCCCTTAATTAAAATTTGCAATTTACGGACACGCGTACACCGTAGAGAAAAATCAAATTAGAAATCGTTCTTATTAAAATAAATTTTTACTTATTTTTAAAAGATGATTATTAAAATAATATCTATCATTTTGTTTACAAAGGCATATGTTGGGGAAATCTACTGATTAAGAACAGAAGAGCTATTATAGTTACTCAGGACAGCGTTATGAGCCATGAGCCTCTTGTTTAATATATCACTAATGAATTAGTTTTCAGGTGCATTTGTCCTTATTTTGCTTTTGGTATGTATTGAACTGTTCATTACACCTGTGGAAGGAGAAGAAAAAAAACTGAAATTGAAAATAAAGGATGGAGACAAAAAATCAAAATTAAGGTGAAAGGCGGTAGCCCACAACAGATTAGCCATGTTCAGTATGTACTCGTTTTACCTCGTATATTTATTGTGTTATAAGTTTTGCTAAAATTTAGTGATCATTCAATCTACTGAAATTCTGATAAAACGATTCAAGTGAGATGCAACAGCAAAAAATCCTGTCTTACCTGTGAATTTCTGAACAAATAGAAATACAGATGTACATGGATATGGCAAGTCCAAAATATCGGGCCTTTCCATGTCTTTCTTTAAAAATAATTTCGATATCTGACATGGCAGGAAAACGTCAACACCGATGTCTCCTCCTGTTTCCCCATTTTGGGTTAATATTTTACTTAATATCAAGTCATAGATATGCCAACAATTCAGTTTTAATTGAAGGATATTTTCAGAGAAAGGCAAAAAACATAATATATTATAATGTTAAGGTTTGGTTAAAGGTCAACATGACTAAATATTTATTTTAACAATAGCACCAAAACTATGTGTGGTATAAGGCAAACGTTTACAGTTTATAAATATATCATTGATTAATAGATAGAAAGTATTACTTGATAACACATATTTTTAAAAAGATATTTTTTGAGAACAATTGTATCAGAAAATGTGCATATTTAAAGAAAAATGCACCTGCTTAATTCTGTCTTTTTTGTGAAAACCATCATTGCAGAAATAATATATGTTTATCATTGAAGGCAAGTTGGACGTGAATGGTTTCTGAAAGGCTGTTATTGAAAGCATGACATGTTTAAAGATAAGACCCCTATAGAATCCGCCATTTGTAATGTACTTTCACTTTTAAGTCTTAACATTTGGACAAAATAAACAGGGAACATAACTTTCCAGAGGCTGTCGAAGTCCAACTTGCCTTTCATTGATAAACATTTTGTTTCTGCAATGGTTTTCACTAAGAGCGCTGAATTAATTATGTGTATTTTTTGAAAATATATGCATTTATAAGAATTTTTCTCAATTAATATTTTTTCCAAGTATTTTTTTTTATCAAGTGACACTTTCTATCTGTTAATCGATGAAAAATTTATAAACTGTAAAAGTTTTAACTTTATACCTCACATAGTTTTGGGGCTATTGTAAAAATAAATTTTTGGACATGTTGACCTTTGACGAAACCTTAATTTTTTTTTCTAGGTTTATTTGTGCTTTTGTGCGTAGTTTGTTTTCAAAAATATGTCAATGAGATAGATATTTGTGAATTGACAGAAAAAAATGCTTATGACTAGAAGTAATTTATATAAAATTACCGGCGGCAGGACCAGGTTTTGCAATGTTGTGTTACAGTTGTGGATATTAGCTGATTTTTTTTTTAATTCGAAAATTTATTAATTCAGAAAAACATACCTAATAATTCTTTTTTTTTTTTTTGGCAAAAAAATGATCGATGCATAGGGTAAGTGTTCCACTTCCAGCTTCGTGACCTGATCAGATGAAGGAATTATTTGGAAAATCGAGAATGAAGATGTACAATAAATCTTTATGCACTTCGTTTTTCATTTTCAATTTCTAGTTTTCTCAACAAAAGTTTAGTACTTAACTATCTTGATATTGTATTTTATTGATTGTATATTGTTTAACCTCCCTCTCGAGATTTTTTCACTCATTTTGAGACGCCACTACTTGCCGGTAGAGAGCTTCAAATTTTGTCCTATACTCGGCACTTAGGGTCATTGAGAAAATAGGGTTCTTTTTCGTGCCAACACCTACTGCTACACGGGATGTCGGTTTATACGGTCTCATCCGAAGGACCGGTCTCCACGTCCCACAGTGGGATTAGAACCCGCGACGTACGGATCAACTTCTTACTTCGCGAGCAGACGCTCTAACCACTGTGCCACGCGGGCGACGATATTGTATATTTAGACTAACAGAACCAACTGTTTTCCCGTGGACTTTGATTTAAATCTAAGCTCATTGTCACCGATTCATTAAAGGCGAATGACTGTCTTGCTCTTCGAAATCATACAAACCAAAAATATGTCAGAAAAAAAATAAACATTGTCATTGCACTTTAACTTTCAATTACAGTAAAGTTCAGGTGCACTGTTCTCGAGAAAGGCATAGTCATGATTATTCTTGTTAGTAATATGAAAGCATCCCCCAGGTAGTGTAGATTCAAGTTTCAAATCAGGACTCCCCAAGCCAGGGTACCCCTTCAGTCTTGATGTTTTCAAGCTAAGAATTTTTTGTCATGCAAATCAGTAGTTCATTTAATTTTTGATAAATATTGAACTTTTTTTTTTTCACTTAGTCACTCTTTTGCAAAAACTTAAATATACGGTAACCCCTTTGTTCACGCAACTCTAAGCCTAAAACTATTTCAAATTTGAAAATAGATTTCAAATATATTATATATGTGCATATAACTTGGATTTTAATTTTTGAAAATTTATCAGTAAAATACAAACGTTAGAACCTTTTTTTGTTTTTGGAAACATTACATTGAGCGTACGTCTTCGATAGGTTTCAAACTAGTAACTTGATAAACCCCGGCAAAAAATGGTGTAATTTAGAATCACCTTGTCTGCCTGTCTATACGTTCACACAGTTTGTACCATAACATAAGGTTATGGTACTTACGCCTGAACCAAGGTCATTTTGAAAAATTCAAGATTTCTGGCACACACTTATGAAACTCTTGTTTCGGCTATGACATAACTGGATACTGACCTTGACCTTAGTTCATTTTTGCAAGTTTAAGGTCACTTACAGAAAAAGGGTTAAATTCTTTAACATGATCATTGTGTGAACAAGACTACCATGGAAAACACCGCTCATCTGATTCACTATGGTCATGCTCTTCTATACCAGTTTCAACGTTTCATTTACTTGCAACAATTCAAGATAAATATTAATATCTATACCTGTAAAACGCAGTGAATTTTGGTCTTTTAAGGGTGGCGGTTTTCTCTTCGTTGATGCCTCCATTATTTCAGTGAAAGCTGTTCTTTTGTTTTCCTGGGGTTGTTCCTTTAAATCTAACTCTAGACATACACTCTCGTCTCTTTCTACTTTGAAACTTACATATTAATATATAAAGATTTAATTTTTAACTGTTCGAAAAGGCTCTTGTAAATCTGGCTGAAAACTATCGGGAGTGTTAAGTTTTTTCTGATGTAATAACAGTAGCTTTGTCCGTTTTACGCACGTGAAAGTCTGAACATTCATCTGCAAGATCGCAATATATATATGCGAATGTTGTTTCATCATAGTGCTCTAACAGTCTATCTATATGAGTGTAAAACCTATGAGCCATAGCATTGTCCAAATCTTTGTAAGAGTCCAAAAGAACTACGCTTGATCCACGTGTTTATTGTATGCTGTTTAATGTTTCACTCGAGATTTTTTCTCGCAAATGGAGACGCCACCACATGCCAGTGAAGAGCTGCAAATATTTGTCCTATACTCGGCACTTAAGGCCATGTTGAGCAGTGAGGGATCTTTTTTATGCAAGCACCTACTGCGACACGGGACCTAGGTTTATACGGTCTCATCCGAAGGACCGTCTTCACGTCCCACACATGGATTCGAACCGGCGACTTAATGATCGACTGCTTACTTAGCGAAACTCTGCAGGTGCAAGGGATTAAAGAAAGGTCCGATATCATAAATTGTCTATTTAAAAGAGGGTTCTAGTGCTAGGGCGCGGCTAAATAGAGTATATAGTGAAAGTGCATAAATTCTTTTAAATTTTTCTTTGTTAAAGGACATTAAATAAACTAACAAAGTGTATAGTTCTGTTGAATAAGGCTGCCTCTTCCGAAATTGTGAATTTCATGGCGTCAAGGTTCTTGTGCTAGGGCGGGGCTATATAGATTATATAGTGAAAATGCATAAATTCTTTGAAATTCTTCTCTGCGCACGGGCATTAAATAAACAAACCAAGTGCTTAGTTATGTTGAATGAGGCTTTCTCTTCCAAAATTGTGAACATCATGGTCCCAGGGTCAGGAGTTATTTCTGGGCTCCTGGGTCAGAGGTTTTTTGTGGAGGGGGGAGGGTACATAATCTGAAAATAAATTAATGCTTTGAAATCCCCAATTTGATGTTAAACATTAATTGATGAAGAAATAAAATTCATTATAAAATTTCCAAAATTTTGAATTATGTGGCCTCAGGGTCAGTGGTTCCTGTGAGATGGGGTGCACAACTGGTTACAAAGTTGAAATGCATTTTCTCCTTGTTACTCTTATCTACCTCTGGGTATTAAGTAACCAAAGTAAGCATGCTAAGTGTATAATAATGATAAGCTACTTAAGTTTCCTTTTCAAAAAAAGGTAAAAAATAGGATTTTATATACATCTACATGCAGGTATAGATTAGCTGCAATAATGTCGCCCTCTCCGATTTTTTTTTTTGGGAGAGGGCTACAACTCCTTAGGATCTCCGTAATAGTGCAAATGCGGCTGTGAATCGCTCCCGCACGGATTTCGGCTCAAATCATCAGTAAACGGCTATTTTATTAATATCTCTTACCTGGACTCCTAAAAAGTAATTATGCAAGACATAAATCGATCCAAAAATATTCACAACGACCCATATATCACCGTGCTTTGGGGACTATGGTGATAACAAATATTGCTAAACCTGAAAAACAGGACAGGAGACAGTCTTAAAATTAAAGCTGTTTATTAGAGGTTGTCCGTCGCAAAAGTGATCGGACAAAAACCCGATAGCGTCCCCTGTCCAGGTGTTGAGTTATTCTTGCCACTAATTGTTACAAAAGGGCGTTAATCTAAAAGGACTCATACTCGACATCAAGCGAAAGATTAACAATAGGGTTTTACAGCAAAATACGATTTAAGTAATTATAAAAACAAAGTTCCATTTGCGAAAACCTAAGAAAAGCACAGATTTACACGAAAGGATGACACTAATTGATTTCACAACTTTTCTCAAGAAAACTGACATATGGCCTCAAGTTATTATTTCTTCTAAATCCTAAGCCATGAAATTTATTGCCGTAAATAAAAATATCAACTGGTAAATAAAATTAATGAAATAAAATAATTTGAAATTGATAATAAATTTAAACTAAATTTATACTAAAAATAGAAATATATCAGAGGGTCAATTTTACACTATGATAAACTAAATTTATACTAAAAATAGAAATATATCAGAGGGTCAATTTTACACTATGATAATTCCCTCTTGGTCAGAAAAATCTTTGTCCTCAAAGATAAAATGAAAAATACCCTACATTAGTGGCAAGTTTGTAGATAATAAAAATTATGTACCAAGAAAAAAATTGAACAAAATACATGTATACACAAAACAAATGTTTGCAATCTAAATGGGATTCAAAAAAAAATATTCACATTAATGTATGTACAAAGCATGTGGTAGATATACCAACTGAACAAACTCAAAATTAATGTATCTCAATCCCACACAAGTAAGTCATGCCCAAAAGGAAAAAAAATCTTACAGTATTTGAAAATAGTTGTGATGCGACAAAAGAAAATAAGCTGTGTAGGGATGCTGCAGAACGTTACGAATTTTCCAAGCTGTAAAAGGTGATATTAAAATGGTTGTTGGTACGTCCATTGAGCGGTTAGTATGTTTGTTAGTGACCGAGAAGTTAGTGCACTGAATGTGTAAGTAATGGAGAACAAAATACGAGGTGGTAATATTCACTGAAGAAATGTCCTCAGGGGTCTGTATTGTCCAATTATGTGGACACAGCGGTAGTGTCACCAGCGTAAAGAGTTCGCATGTTGGTCCAGTAGTGAGTTCCAAATGTAAGGCTGTTCTGTGCGATCTTCGGAATTTTCGAAAGAGGTGAGCGATGCATGCTAATACGAAGAATGTTGTCAATATGGATAGGGAAACATATGGCCAAGGAGTGGTGAACGAGGCATAAATGTGCTCATTTATGCTGGGCGGTGGTGTGTTCTCTTGTGCCTCGTGGTAAATGAATGATAGGGTTGGTTTAAGTGTGGAAGCCGTTGTTGAGTGGGCCTGATGTAGCAGCAACACTGGAAGCAGGACAGTTCGAATTTTGTAACATGACCAGATGCTGAATATGAAGCCGAAGAATGCAACGGATGTTGCAATGATAGCTAAAATACCACTTGTGTCTGGCCATTTGTCGACTGCAAATTCCACCTGGCCTGCGATCATAGATTCTGCAAGGTTATTAAACACTTTACCATCACGTCGAACAGCTTTTGCTATACAGTACCGACCAGACCCAACCTGACACCCAAGCAGTCCCAGAAAGCAGTCCCCGGGACTGCTGTGGGACTGCTCTAAAAAGCAGACCCAGCAGTCCCAGCTGTCCCTGGGACTGCTTTGTTCACTCATGTGTGAAAAAGGTTCTGAGTGACATGAGAGCTCCGCCCCTTTGTGTATTCTGAATTTGCAGGCCCCCTGTTGTTTTGTTTACTTGCAGCAGAGATGAGTTTAAACTGTTTAAAAAGCAAGGATTTCTTACAATCTTTTAATAAGTAGAGGTTATTATAGTTAATTAATATTTACTTAGACTGTATATTTACACAAATGTAGTTTAATTAGAATAAACTTTTGATAAATAAACATGTTAGATAAGGAAGTCAGGAGAAGAAAATTTTTTTCCCTAAATATAAGATAAAGTTTATGAGAAAAAAATATCCACATGAAGGCTTTTTTATTATGCGGGTATTTAATGTAAAATTAAATACTAAAAATTTGCATTTGTACTATTTAAAAATAATTATTACAGTTAGATAAACGATTTTTAATTAAAAAAGGTACATGTTTTTAACCCTCAAATATCACACTTTGTTAAATGACCATAAAATAAAATTAAAAAATTAAATTTAATTAATGCTTCCATTAATTCTTCCGTAACATAAACAATGTGGAAAATCACTGGGGAAATTATTGATGAATTACCGGTAGTTTTTGATTTATAAACAAGTTATTAAAAAGTACATTAATTTCAAAAATAAACAGTTGAAAATACCGGGAATTGTGATTTAATTCTTTTTTGTATTGCTCCTGTTTACACCGCCGATTAATGTGTATAAGAATGGTATCAACACTCGCGGTTTCAATCGCCTTTGGGCAGAAAAACAGTGTATGTTATTTGGGTATACATATCAGCGTTTCACATCATTGCACATGCTGGTCAACAATGATCCTAATTTCAATCTATGTAAAGCAAAAATAAAATTGATAAATGAAATGTGTATGAATTTCTTTCAGGATTAATTAATTTTGAACATAATCTGAGGGTTCCATTCGGGTGATTTACAGGTATACACTCTAACATTAACAAAAGAAGCACTTAAAACTTAAAGCACAATATTATAGAGAGAGAGAAATTTAAAATGATTACATTGACATGTCAGTAAAAATAATCATGCCTGAAAATTAATACTTGGCAAAATCAACAAAGATTTTTTTTTTTTGAAAAGCCCGAATACTTAAGAAAATTTATAAGAGTATCCCGATAGTATGGAAATTGGCCATATAACGATAAGATCTATTTAAAGCTAATTCTGGTGTAAAATAATTAATTCACGTTTAATTTTCTGTATAAAAAATAAATATGGGAAACAGTATCAATTACAGAAAATAAAGAAATCGAATTATTAATATACCAGATAATTGTGATTCATTTTAATTAATAAATAATAAATTTTAATTAATTTTAATTTAGGACTGCTCTGGTGTAATATTCATGTTCACTTTAATTTCATACATGTACGTGTGAAAGCCTTCATCATTCAATTAATATTATTTCATTTTTGTTTCTATGCACGTACTGTTCATAAATCACCTTCGCACACATGTAAGGATTCCAGGCATACTACCCAGAATCAAATTCTACAGCCTTTTATAGTTCCATTGTTTATTGGGAATTTCATTTCTGAGTTAGCCCCGCCCATTAAATAAATAAACCCCGCCCTCTGGGACTGCTTTCTGGGACTGCTGGGACCGCTCTGGGACTGCTTTTGCAGTCCCAGAAAGCAGTCCCCGGGACTGCTCTGGGACTGCTTTGTGTCAGGTTGGGTCTGGTCGGTACTGTACGCTTGAGGCTTAGATGTTGTTGTTTGTCGTTGGCTAAATACTGGGAAAATGAATGGTTGAAGATTTGGAAATTTGGCAATTTGATGTGAACGAATTCTTCAAAGATGGTGTCTCCAAATATAGTTGAGTGGGCATCCTTGTCAAAGAACTGCTGGAGCAGGGCTAGATTAATTGGGTCGAGGATGGTAACCTTATCAGTGTTGTTGTTGCATTTTCCCAAACGTGGTGGAAGATACAAGTCATTGCTTGTTACTGAACAAAGGCATGGTATCTTCACAACGCAAAAAGGACAGCCCTTGAGAATTCGTTGACCATTTGCGCAATCTAATGCAATCATTGTTGTTCGGTACAGCAGTAAATGCGAGGGTGACAGTTCGTACATGGCAGTGGGAAGCATATTGGTCAAGAAACGAAAGTCACATATTTTGCTTACTGCTTCTTTGTGATTGAAGAAGACTGCTGACAAACAATTAGGAGATGCCGAGGCTGTCAGTGCAATGTTGAAATGGCAATAGAGAGTTGTTGATCCCTTGCACTGTGCCAACTGTCGCGAGGTAATGGTGGCATAATGTTGATTGTCTTCTGTATTCAAAAAGTAGGGTGGCATGTTCGTTAGCTGAGTAGCATGATTGGAACTCGAGTTGACAGGTACTGGATAAGTAATCACCTTGTACACTGAAATGGGTAGGTGGAAGGAGGATATTGGTATTTTCACGGTCAGGTACAAATGAGAATGTTGTCTGGTAAACAGGAATTCCCCAAAGGAGTAATAAAACAGTGGGTCCTTGTTGGAAACTTGAAATTGTGGGAATTTCTCTGTGATGATGTTCTGGACTTGGTTCAAAGATGACTTTAAAACATGTGGTGACAACAGGAATGGAGATAGCTTGCCTTTCACCAAGTCATGTATTGCTAATTTGATATGTTCAAGCTCCTTTTCCAACTGTGCGGAGACATTAGTCTGTTTGATTATGAGTTGGCTCATGATGAGGAACTCGTGATCCAGGGCATCCATTGATGCCTGTGCTAAATTGGAGATAGCAACAGCATCCTGATGATTCTTTTGCATAGCTGCTAGGACGTTGGTAAATCTTTTGTCGACTGCGTTAATAAAAGATGATAGATGTTGATCCTGATGGGCCATGGCTCTTGCGAGTTTTACATTATTGTTGTTCAATACTTGCATGTGTCGTTGGAGAGTAGCAATATCGTCAGACGTTGCGTTCCAATAAGTGATTTTGAAATTTCTCCAACAAAATCAAAAAGTCCTCTTTTTGATCTCGAAGATCCAATATATTTCTTGTCTGCAGGAAGTTCTCTGGGACAAGTTCATGGATATGATGCACAGTTGAGTTTACACTAGCCATACACTGCATTCTTAAAGAGTTTAGTGATTTGACATTGTGGCCGGCCGTTTTACAATGAGGCATAGTGCAGTACAACTCAGGCAGATGAATCTTCTTTGGCAATGGTATCTGAAATGTGTGTAACCAATGCTCCTGGCCAAGGTATAAGTCGTTTGTCTTTTCAAAGACAACTCCATAGTTGATTCTCTGGATGTAGTGGCTTGAAGAATCTATTGCACTCACTGAGGTGAGACAGAGGCAACTGATGATAAACATAGTAGTGTTATGAGACGGTCCAAAGCCCTTTTTCAGTCCATGGTAGTAGTTATTCCGTCCATGGTACTTTCCTTGTCCACGACACACTAAAAAGAAGGAAAGAAGGTAGGGTAAAGAGTGTGCACAGTGTACAGTTATGTCAGTATCAGTAGGTACCATTACTGAGAAGCACTAAATTAATTATTTTGAGAAATCATTAAAATTTTAACATAAACTTATACAGGGTGCACTAGAAAGGGGTTTAAGGATAAGAAAGGTTAAGTGGAATGGACAGGAAAGGTTCGGAATTTAGTAAAAACATGATCTGGTCCTCCGTCTGCGCTTGCGCGCCCGTCCCATCTGAGTCCTGGTAATGTGATACTCCCGGATAATTTCATCGTTGATGTGTTCTTCTGGTTCCCAGGTTTTAACACTGCTTCCTTGCCATTTTACTAGGAAGTATTTCTTTCCATTGACAAGTTTGTATTGCATCAGTTTTTCAACATATTCTTGACTATCGTTTGTTGATTGGTCAGCATCCACTGGTTTCTCTGTGTTTTGCATTGTTTGTTGGGTTTGAGGGTTCTGTGGTAAATGCTGATCTTCCGTTTGATGTTCTGCCATGTTAGGAGTTGTGGGCTGATCATTTGTAGTTTGTGCATCATTACGATGTGGTTCAGTGTGAGGTTCCACTGGGGGCTGCTCCTCATCTTCAATTGGTTGTGAGTTGTGTTGCTCTGGTGGCAGATGAGAATCATCTATAGGATCCGTTAAAGGTGGCGGATCAAGTACTTTGCGAAAATCTGGATTCTCAAAGTCTTTCAGTCTATTGGCATGGATCCGAGATTTCACTACCTTGTTATTAGAACATTTCCGGAGACTGTATGTGTTATTTGGACATTCAGCGGTGATGTAGTATGGTCCGTCCCATGGATTATGTAGTTTAGGTGAAAGTCCCTTTGGTACATGGGGTTTATGCAGCAAGACACTTTGTCCAACAGAGAAGTTAGGTTCCTTTGAGGTCTTGTCGTATTGCTCTTTTTGCTTCTGTCGAGCATGCTGAATGTTCTCAGTTGCAATCTCGCGCACTAATTTAAGGTGTTTCATCAGGTTGGTAACATGAGTTGTTTTTGCATCCTGATTCATTCCATCTTTTGGTATAAGAGATGTGTCAAATGGTAGGTACATTTCTTTTCCAAAGAGAATTTGGTATGGAGCAAGATCCGAGGATTGGGTGGAGGGGCTCATTCGGATCGCCATCAGGATACCAGGTAAAATGTCATGCCAAATTAGTTTGATGCTGGTTCACGTAAGTACGTAGACATTGTGCGAGGGTACTGTTCATCCGTTCACAAGTAGCGTTTGTTTGGGGATGATATGAGCTAGTAAAATGTCTTGTCACTTGGAAAATCTGGCAGACTGCTGTAACAAGTTTGCTCATGAAGTTTTGTCCTCGGTCGGTGACAATGGTATATGGCGCACCATAACGACAGAAAATTTCCTTGAAGAGTACTTTGGCTATTTCAGTTGAGTCTTGGGTTCTCAATGGAAAGGCCTCTGGCCATTTGCTGAAAGAGTCCACAATTAAAAGTATGTATTTATGTCCTTCAGTTGTTTTGGTTAGTGGGCCAAGGATGTCCATGTGGATTCGGGAAAATCTGTCTTCAATAGGCATTGGTGTCAATGGTGCTGGAGCATGATGTGTTGGTCTTTTGGACAATTGACATTCTCTGCAGGATCTGACATAATCTGCTATATTTTGATACATAGCAGGCCAATAATATTTTAACTGGATGGCACGGTATGTACGTTCGAATCCAAGATGTGCACCTCCTGCAAGGCTGTCGTGGTATGAGCGTATAACATCTTCTCGGAGACAACGAGGAACGGCCAGTTGTTTGAGGTGATTGTTTGGATGACGTGCCCTTTTGGATCTTGGTTGGTAATAATGGTAAAGAACACCACCAAGAAAAACATAAAAATTGGATTCACTGAGTAGTCTATCTCTGCATTTCTTGTCCTCTGGTAGATCCTTATCTGAAAAGTAGTTGTACAAGGCTTTGAAATCTTGACAGCTCTTTTGAAGATCACCAATAGAAGTTGTGTCCACGGGGTATATCGTCTCTGTTTCCATGGTTTTAGGGAACGGCCGCTGATGGTCGGCATAGAAAAATGTTGCTTGTGTACCTTTTTCTTCCTCTACGGGGGTGAAGCACTGTACATCAGGTGATGGGATAATGTCTTCTGGGTCCTCTACCATAATTGTTGTCTCAGGATATGAACGGCGGGACAAAGCATCAGCTACTTCATTTTTCTTTCCAGCTTTGAATAGTATTTCATAATAATAACAAGAAATCTGTGAGCCAATGCTCACTAGTAATACCCCCGCTCTGATGTAAATAAGCACTATCATGTTGAAATACACAAGTTCAATTACAGGCAGATGCACAGAAAAATATGAAGTTGACATCAGATTCATATCCAAATAAATCCCACCATATGGCATGCCTCAACAAAGAGTGTAACAAAATTTCAAGCATCCGCTATAAATAGCTAATGAGAAAACTGCGACAAAGATTTGTAATGTATGAAACGGACAGACGCACAGGCAAACAGGATATTGAATATATATATAATAAAATATATACCACCATATGGCATGCCTCAGAGAAGATTGTGTTAAAATTTCAAACATCTATGATGAGTAGTTGCTGAGAAAACTGCGACAAAAATTTGTTATGTATGAAATGGACAGACGCACAGACAAACAGGAAGTTGACATGGGATTTGAAAGAAAATGTATCCCACCATATGGCATGCCTCGGAGAAGATTGTGTTAAAATTTCAAGCATCTATGATGAGTAGTTGCTGAGAAAACTGCAACAAAAATTTGTTATGTATGAAATGGACAGACGCACAGACAAACAGGAAGTTGACATCAGATTTAAACGAAAATGTATCCCACCATATGGCATGCCTCAGAGAAGATTGTGTTAAAATTTCAAGCATCTACGATGAGTAGTTGCTGAGAAAACTGCGAC
>PRKT01000529.1:161896-179193 GCA_003671525.1 Saccostrea glomerata | reverse complement strand
AACTTCACGAGACAAATCGTGCCTACAATTGAATCACGTTGTCGTCTTTCCAATGTTTACATGCAATTTCATGGAATATTTTGTAATAAAATTACTTTTACAATAAAAATATCATTGAGTTCTGTATTATATCTTTTGAATCATCACTTGGGGTGTTATAAGTAACAAGTTATTTATATTTAATGACATAAAACGAAAAGAAATATGTTGCTAATGAAGTTGCTATGTATACGGTATACGTATCGATATTTCCAACACGGATATCGATATGGCTACAGAGGGAAATTTTGATTTTGGAGAATTTCTGGATGAGTTTATAGCGGATGATGCTAGTGGAGACGAATTTGAAGGTTTTAGTTTAGATGACGTGGTGGATAATCCCACTGAAAATTTGAAAACTACATAGATGCTGATAACTGGACTGCTGGGGAACGTGAACCTCCCCAACTAAACTTTACAAAGGTTATGGGCATGAGACAAACCGTCCAAAATGAAACATCACCAATGGAGTACTTCAAGTTGTTTCTCTCAGACCCTGATTATGAGTTCATGGCCGAGCAGACTAATCTTTATGCTCAACAGTATATCGGTTCTTCTCACCTGAAACCAAATAGCAGGCACCAGAAATGGCATGACACCACCAAGTCCGAAATGAAGCAGTTCATTGCTCTGGTGCTTGCTATGGGACTTGTGAGACAGCTGGATGTGAAGGAGTATTGGACATTAGATCCCATTACATCTACTCCATTCTTCCCCAGCGTCATGCCCCGGGACAGGTTTTTGTCACTTATGGCCTTCTTCCATCTAAATGATAACCTGTATTGTGTGCCACGTGGACAGGAGGGTTATGACCCTTTATATAAGCTTGGCCCCTTGTATAAGAAGACTTTGTATAGGTATGTACATGTATAGGGTTTAATATATAATGGCTTGTGAAAATAGATTTGTAAATACTTTATGCTTTTCATTAATTGTCATGATTATGAACTTGAAGTTAAAAACTTTTTTCTTACAAACTATGAAGTACACTTTTAAATTGATGGTTTTGCTTTTACAGACATTTAAGTTCAAATGTACCTTTTGTATATAACATGATATAAGATCAGTAAGTTACCAATGGCTAAGCTAATATCCACATGTGAGGCAAGAGCTCAAACATATGAATTTTCACCAAAGGAAATGTGTGTGAAAAACATATCTGACTTTATTTCTGTATAAAAATATGCCATGATCCAGTCCACTAAGGTTAAATCTCTGAAAATTACAATTCATTTGGAGTAGGCCTGTTTAATAGTATGCATATCTAAATAATGAATGAATAAATATCTAATGGGAAATGAACTTCCTGAAAATAAATACTTTCAAATTGACTTGTGCACAAACAAGAGGCCTATTTAAATTTGGGCCACAGACTTATCTGAATCACCTTGCCCCTATCACCATTAGATATGCAAGATTTTGTTGAAGTTTAATTTTGACATTAAACAAGGCTAGGTAAATATGTAATAGGAATAGTTAAAATGTATGGCTGGACCATAAATCGATCCTGGGACCCCTGTATCACTAATCAGGTGCTCTACCGACTAATACATAGATATATACTTATGTATATCCAGTTGAAATACCCCCATACAAGTAAACAACATGCATATTTAGGTATAACTGGTAAGTGGAATTCTTCAATATAGGTTTGACTCGGTTTACCAACCTCATCAGAATCTATGCATTGACGAGGGAATGGTCCCATGGCGGGGAAATCTTCATTTCCGCGTATACAGTCCTGACAAGCCAGACAAGTACGGCCTGAAAGCTTACATCCTTTGCGATGCAGTGAATGCGTATTGCCTGAAAATGAAGCTTTACACTGGTAAACCTACTACACCACCCAGTGAGAAAGGTGCCACCTATGATTTGGTGATGGACTTGCTCCGCAACCATTATGCATGTGGACATATACTATACTGCGATAATTACTATGCCAGTCCAACCCTTTTCATGGACCTTTGGTGTCTTGGTGTAGGTGCTACTGGGACAGTTCGCCCAAATCGTCGTGGGATACCAGAAGCTATAAAAGAGGTTTACTAACAATAAATCATTAGCAATATGCTTTTAACTGCATAATGATCAAGTCTAAAAATTATATCTTGTAGAATGCAGTATTTAAAAGATTGTGATATGAACCTTGTGTAATTCATGCATCAGTGTCATTTTCTTGCCCGAAAAAGGTACATTTTAATATACACGAAAAATCCTTACACATACTAGTAATTGGTTATTACATGTATTCAGGAAGATTTTCTTGCACACTCTCTAGATATAGCAATATACTTGAATATATTCAAATAACAAACATCATTACTTGAGCAGTGATAAATCTTTATCATGCCAAATCATGATGTGGCATGGTCTTTTTTAGGTCTCATCTGAAAGACCTGCAAGTTTCTTTTCAAAGTGAATGATATTAGATTCTCAAGAATAACATCAAATTTCAATATCAAAGGCTATGTCAAGTCCTCAAACCCTAATTTAAAAAAATTGGCATCATGAATTCACACATAGGTACATGTACATTGTACTAACAGAAATTGTAGGTTAGAGTGTTTCCAAGCTTTCTGAGTACAATATCATACAATATGGAGCAATGATGAAAAACTATTATAAATTAGTGACTTAGGTGACACATAGAAATGCTAATCACAAATTTCAGGTCCAGCTTGAAAGCCGAGGTGCGGTGTCAGTTGTGTCGAATGGCCCTTTGACTGTTACTAAATACATGGATGCCAAGCCTGTGTACCTTATAAGTACTGTAAGCCAATCAACACCAGTGGCAACAGGAAAGCGCAACCACCGAGAGGAGGAGCTGATTAGACCTCAGGTTGTCCATCAGTACAACGGCATGATGGGGGCTGTTGATCGCCTCGATATGATCGTCTCCGCATCAAATCTGGGGATGAAAACCATGAAGTGGTGGAAGAAAGTTATCTTCCACCTAATTACCATGTCTGTAGCCAATGTATATGCACTCTACAAGGAAAACACATCAAAAGAGAGCAAACTTACTAACAGACACTTTAGAAGAAAGCTGGTCCATGAGCTCTTGGACAGCTCAGGGGGTAATTTACACAAAATTGCTTTCAGTCTAATGATGGTAAATAGCATAGCTTGAAAAAGTCCTCCTTTACTAAGCCAGTATATTCTGCTTCATTTTAGACATAAAAATTGCATGAATAAAATGATTTTCTTTAGAGTTTCATACCAAAGTCACTGGGAGGCCTGGAGGGAGATCAATTGAAAGGTTGATGGGCAGACACTTCCTGGGGAGAATTTGCAGAGACAGAAAGAAGTCACTTTGTAGATCTTGTGTTGTGTGCTGTAAGGCTAACAGCAAGCCCGAGTTGGGAAGAAAAAGACCTGGAAGGCAAACCTCCTACCAGTGCAACCAGTGCCAAGTGGCACTTTGTGTAGAGCCATGTTTTGAACTTTATCACACAAAGTCAGACTACTTGCTCGCATACAAAAGACTTCAACCTGCAGAAGTCACCGAAGAGTGATGATCATGATCATGATCTAGCAATCAGTGTGATATTCATACTTATCTGTGATGATTATCAATGACTTAATTTATTTACTTGTTTGCATGTCTTTAAAATATGCAATTAATTTCATGTCTATACTGGTCCTGTACCAGTAGCCGTCTAGTACCAGTTACCGTCTATTACGTCATTTCGCGTGTTTAAAACGCGATTTTTCGAGATTTTTCTTAAAGATCGTCTGCTGCAGACAGAAAGGTAAACATGAGTAACTTACCATACATCAGAGATAATATTATAGTGGTATACATTACAAAAACAGTGTTTCGTCCGAATAATCTTCTTGTTTATGATGTGGGGAAGTGACGTCACAACTTTGAAACTGAGGTTTTGTTCTATTTTTTATCTCAAAGCACCCCTATAAACACGTTATCGTGAACTCAGATGCAATCAGTAACGCGTTTGTTTATTTTATTGTATTTCTTCAACATGATGCGAAAAGACAATTTCTATATTTTTTCTCAATATTATGGGAGAGCTGATACTGGAATGATTGCAATTGTCTACCTATGCAGTTTGCACAGAACAAAATTATTTCCTGGATTTTGTGTGTGTATGTGTGTGTTTTTTATCTCTCAAGTTCTGTTTACATTTAAATTCCTACCAAAATAGCGTTTGTAGCTAGATATCATTAGAAATGATGTAGACGGTAACTGGTACAGTGCATACGGGAAAATGGCGTCCTACCCTACCCTTCTTTAACGGTATGAAAACAAAGTTTCATGAGTAGGACTAGCAAAAACAATATATATTCTGATAGAGCAAAAGTAAAGCTTTATATATGCCAAGTTTTATCTCCAAATTGTGTCAAATAGTGAAGCAATGAAAGAAAAACCTCCATTTTTAGACGGCTACTGGTACAGGACCAGTAACCCGTATTAATTAATTTTTTTCAATGTATCGATTTATACAGTTAAAAAAAGTAGCACGTACATTTTACTTAAACTAAGCATAGTAATACACATGTACATTGTATTGAGATTTATATACTTGTCCACTAATTAAAAAAAATTACATCCCTCCAATAATACTTATTTTGTTCTCAGAGTCAGAGGAAGACTTGTGCATGCACAAATTTAAGATTACCTTCTGTAAATAGTTATCATTATTAAAAATTTAACTGTGGTTCTTTTATCTTCAAGATTAGATGATTATATTATCTTGGTTGCCATGGTAATACAATTACAGACTGAACAAAAGAAAATTACATTATAGAAAAAAATCTAAATTGCTATACATTACCCAGTTTAGTATTTTTAAAACATTTGAAAGTAAGTACATGGTTCATTTTTTATGTATCTACATACATGCAATAGGTTTTTTTAGGTTTCTATAGAGTTGCAGTGTTAAAACATACATGAAAATACTTCAATATAATTTTTTTCTCATTTATTTTACATTAATTTTATACTTGTTTATATTCTAATATTATCAATTTTATTCAGTCTTACTGTTTTTAAATAACTCAGGGGTGTGTTTTAATAAAGAAATTTATGAAAACTTACAAAAAATGTAATTTTTCTCTTTTCAGTAAGAAAAATGTTACCATGGCAACGGTAAAATAAGCTTAATCTTAAAAAAAAAACGAAGTCAATTAAAAGTACTCGATACCTTGAATATGTGTGAAAAGTTTGAGTCAAATAGGTTGCCTGAATCTAAAAATATTAACAGTCAAAGACACCATTGTTATAATTTTATAAATGCTCCAAAACAACTCAGTCCTGCAGTGCAGTTCATTGAAAATCAACTCAGCACACAAAGGGTTAATTAGTGCCCAGAAATGTGTGCGACTGGGGAAAACGCTGACTAATTTATATTTATATGTGGACATTTGGGTTATGTACATGTGGTAAATGATATAAAATGACTGTGTCTGTATGTTTGATCTATTAAGATTTATACTACATTGTGTCATTTGTGTAGTTTATCTTACAGTGTGATTGTGAATGATAATTTATTAATGTGTATGTATGTTTGATCTATTAAGATTTATAATACAATACAATGTATCATTTATGCATTGTATTGTATAATGTGATTGTGAATGCTAATTATTTATGGAAAATGTGAATCTCAAATATTAGATGTGCCAATGAAATAAACCACATTTGATTACTCATTTGGGTTTTTTTTTATATTCAAAATATTAGAGTTCACCTTGAAGAGGAAGCAAAGCAAATCGTTTAACTATGAAATTCCTTGAAAGGTATCCTAGTTCCTGCCTTTGAGTCTGGTGCTCATATATACCATCGATGTTTGAGAGGTTGAATATAATGACAATATGTTCTCAAAAATAAGGAAGAAGTTAATTTTGATAAATGTTGAATGAACAAGAAATCTGTGAGCCAATGCTCACTAGTAATACCCCCGCTCCGATGTAAATAAGCACTATCATGTTAATATACTGTTTACACAAGTTCAATTACAGGCAGATGAAGTTGACATCAGATTCATTTCAAAATTAATCCTACCATATGGCATGCCTCAACAAAGTCGGTAATAAATTTTCAAGCATCTGCTATGAATAGCTAATGAGAAAACTGCTACGAAAATCTGTCATGTATGAAACGGACAGACGCACAGACAAACAGGAAGTTGATCGGATTTTAACAAAAATGTATCTATCCCAACATATGGCATGCCTCAGAGCAGATTGTGTTAAAATTTCAAGCAGTTGCTGAGAAAACTGTGACGAAAACTTGATATTATGAAACGGACAGACGCACAGACAAACAGGAAATTGACATCAGATTTAAACAAAAATGTATCCAAACATATGGCATGCCTCAGAGAAGATTGTCTTAAAAATTCAAGCATCTACGTTGAGTAGTTGCTGAGAAAACTGCGACGAATATTTTTTATGTATGAAACGAACAGACGCCCACACAAACAGGAAGTTGACATCGGATTTGAGCAAAAATGTATCCCATCATATGGCATGCCTCAGAGAAGATTATTTTAAAATTTCAAGCATCTATGTTGAGTAGTTGCTGAGAAAACTGTGATGAAAATTATTATGTATGAAACGGACAGACGCACAGAAAAACAGGAAGTTGACATCGGATTTGAGAAAACTGTGACGAAAATTTGTTTCGGACGGACACACAGACAGACAGACACACAAGGGTAAAATAGTATACCCCCCTCTCCTTCAGAGCAGGGGTATAAAAAGTGCTTTGATTTTAAGAAAGAAAACCTAAAAAAAAAATGCTATCCTAACTTGGATATTTTGCCAATGTATGATGGCAATAAATAAATGGATGATTTACAATAAATAAATAATAATTGGGGCCTGTGCTTTAATTAAAAGTTAATCAAATTTTAGTGATGAAATATTAATGGGTAGATTTAATCTAATTTAATTGAAGAAAAAATTAGTGATAAAAGTTTTAATTATAAACATATCCTGTACTTATAAACGTATCATGTTCACAAAAAACTGTCAGACACAGGACAGCAATTAACAATATAAACGGGATATATGTGAATTTACAAAAATAAAAAGCGTAACTTAAATTTCCTTAATTACATGTGTATAACTACATTTTATGACAATTTGGAGATAATTAAGCATATATAGATATATTAATATTCGTATGTGTAAGCATATTATTTGAACGATCGAAGACGGTCGGTCAATCTATAAACTGTGCATATATTTATCATTAACATCATTATTTTACGCCAATCATATAATTTCTAATTGTCAGACAAAGAATTATACATGTATAAACCTAAAAAATTACAGTAAACCACTTTTAATTCATTTCCTGATCAGAATATTACTAAGTCCCGAAACGTGTTACCTCAATTCTCGAAACGTGTTAACCCAAGTCCCGAATCCCGAAACGTCGGGGTCTCGAAACATCCCGGTCCCGAAACATCCAGAATTCGACTGCTCGATGTCCAGGAGTAGGGAAGATTTTTAGAGATTGCATTAATCTTGATTGGCCCAACTTCTCAGGCCCGAGGGGCAGGAACAATGAAACTCTCAATTTGTTCCCCTTCACCTATAGATGCCTTATGCCAAATTTGGTTGAAATTGGTTGAGTGGTTGCAGAGAAGAAGCTGAAAATGTTGTAATTTAACGCACGACGACGGACAAAAACGGATAGCAATGTCACCTGATTTTACTCAGGTGATCAAAAATATGTGAATTGATAGTGACAGTTTCATGCATTACACCGGGTAAGTGAGATGTCACTGTATTTACTATCAATTAAGTCTCGGTCATCAAGATGCTTGTGTAATCCGAAGCAAATTTACTGGATCCATTAGACGTTCAGTTTACTGAAAAATACATTTTATTGATGGGAGATTTAATTTTAAAATGCTAAACCTCACAATTTCGCCCGAAGTTGTACATGTACCATCCGATTTATTGCTGTCCGTATGACCAAGGCTCGACTGAATTTCAAATTAAATTAAAAACTGTCTTATCCGACAACTGTGCAATCCGTCATATTGTAATTTCTTTCCAATTTAACCTTTTTCTATGGTCTTTTACACTGCACAATCCGACACATTGTATATTATGACACAAGAACATGTCGGATTAGACGGGTTTCACTGTATATTGTTTTATGTGTTGTTATTCACATTCAAAATAAAATTTTATATCTTGTATGTTGTAATTACATGTACGTATATTGCTTTAACAATTTTTTTTTAATTGAATTATTACATGTATTTCTTATCAGAAGCAAGTGCTATTATTTTTTTTTTTTCAATCTGAATTAGATAAAAAAAAAAAAAAGAGGCCCACGGGCCTTATAGGTCACCTGAGTATTGTGCAACAACTTTCAATTAAATTTGGTTCGTGTTTTAAACCAGAGGCCATGACATTCGCAATTCAAAATTTTGAAAGATGCACCATTGCTTATCATAATTAAAGACTTGGCATGCTTACTCTATTTACTTAATACCCAGAGGAAGATCAGAGTAACATTAAAAGAAAATGCACTTCCACTTGTGTACCTCATCCCAAAGGAACCACTGATCCTGGGGCCACATATTTCAAAATTTTGCAAATTTTATCATAAAATGGTTGATTAATACCAAAGAGCAGATTTCAAAGCATTAATTTATTTTCAGACTTGGTACCCCCCCCCCTCATCCCATACCCGTGGGGGGGGGGGGGGGGGGGGCATAAAAATAACCATTTTGCTAGATGCACCTTTCTTCATCATAAATATAAATACTTGGATCATTGAGATAAAACCCAGGAGCAAAGGAAAGATTTTCAAAGAATTAATGCATTTTTTACTATATGATCAAAAGAGCCCCGCACTTGCACCAGAACCCCTGACCCTGGGGCCATAAAATTCACAATTTTTGGAATAGGCACTCTTGCTCATCATAACTATGTGCTTGGTTAGTTTATTTAATACCCAGGAGTAGAGAAGAAGATTTTCAAAGAATTAATGCATTTTCAGCATATAATAAATAGGGCCCCGCCCTAACACCAGAACCCCTGACCCTGGGGCCAAAAAATTCACAATTTTGAATAAAGCCACTCTTGATCAACATAACTATGTATTAGTTAGTTTATTTAATACCCAGAGGAGAGAAGAAGATTTTCAAAGAACAAATGCATTTTCACTATATAACCAAAAGAGCCCCGCCCTAACACCAGAACCCCTGACCCTGGGGTCATAAAATTCACAATTTTGGTAGAGGCACTCTTGCTCATTATAATACTTAGCTAGTTTATTTAATACCCAGAAGTAGAGAAGAAGATTTTCAAAGAATAAATGCATTTTCACTATATAACCAAAAGAACCCCGCCCTTACACCAGAACCCCTGACCCTGGGGTCATAAAATTCACAATTTTGGTAGAGGCACTCTTGCTCATTATAATACTTAGCTAGTTTATTTAATACCCAGAAGTAGAGAAGAAGATTTTCAAAGAATAAATGCATTTTCACTATATAACCAATAGAGCCCCGCCCTAACACCAGAACCCCTGACCCTGGGGTCATAAAATTCACAATTTTGGTAGAGGCACTCTAGCTCATTATAACTAAGTGCTTGGTTAGTTTATTTAATACCCAGAAGCAGAGAAGAAGGTTTTCAAAGAATAAATGCATTTTCACTATATAATCTATATAGCCCCGCCCTAGCACTAGAACCCCTGACCCTGGGGCCATGAATTTCACAATTTTGGTAGAGACTCAATGCTCATTACATTCATGCCAACAGTTTGCCTGCTTGATGTCCAGGAGTAAAGAAGAAGATTTTTAAAGATTGCAATAATTTTAGTGGTTTTGGCCCCATCCCTCAGGCCCCAGGGGGTTGGGGACCATAAAATTCACAATATTTGTTCCCCTTCACCCATAGATGCTGTACACTAAATTTGGTTGAAATTGGTTCAGTGGTTTCAGAGAAGAAGATGAAAATGTACAAATGTTAACACACGACGCACGACACACGACGAAAACGGATAGCAATAGGTCACCTGAGTAACTCAGGTGACCTAAAAAAGAAGAAACCAGCATGAGGATTTTAGGATCTTCAATGAAGAAAAAAAAAAAATCTCCCAATGAAATTATCAATGAAATTTAAGAAAATGTGTTTGAGATATTATTGGTAAGTATAAACAAAGATATTTAAAGTTAATTTGTGATTCTTTTAAAGAAACATGCATTGTTACGATTTATTGTCCATTATTTTACCAGAAGAAAAGAAAAGAGGTATTTAAAATGGAGCCCCGACAACTTAACAAAATAAGCAATAGTAAGTAAAATATATATTTATACCAATATTTAAAACTTACTGTTTAAAACATTTAATGATCTTTTTTGTAAGAATTCATGAATCGACACTTAATGGTCCGCGCCAAAGCCGCTTAAATATGAAGCCCACTTTTTAAAGTACACATATAGTACTATGTGGTGTTTTTATCAATAAATTCATGTTCACAGCATAATAGTTGAGCTTTAGACAAAATAATCACTTATATATATCAAACAACTTCATTGAGCCCACTAGTAAGCCTGAAAGCCGCAACGAGACTGTGCGTTGGCACAGTCTTCTCCACCAGTGGTTACGGTAAAAAAAAACATTCCCCAACAAAACAAGGGGTGTTGCTAAAACGCGGAACGGAAAACGGAACGGAAAGCGGAACGGAACGGAAAACGGAATATATTAATTTGGGATTAAATCACTTAAAATATACAAATTTTATCATAAAAGGTATATCTTGTACATATTCAATCCTACACTATTAAATACAAGTTGATATTGCCATGCTCAGTCTTTTATTTACGAAAATCGCAAACATATCAGTCACTTAGAATCGAATTTGAAAGGGGGGGGGGGGTTAAACGAACTCTAAAAGTAATTGACAAGCAAAAACACAAACAAACGACTATTGTTTGATTCGCGAGGGAGATAAGTTTAAACTCCAGCATCTTTCAGACTACATTAACTGCTACTTTAATTACATTCACAATAAGTGTAACGATGTCAACTTGAACGAACATTTCCGTAGTAAAAAGATTATGACTGGGGGATGTTGGTGGGGGGGGGGGCAAATATTTGATATCTAGATGAACCATGGACAGAGAAATAAAATGTTAAAAATAATTATTAAGGTTACGTTTAGGGCAGACCATTACAGCAAGTTCGAATAAACATCTCTTATACACACTGGGTGTTAAAATTTTTATTCAAAATAAAGTTGCTATCTATATATTTAAATTCAGGAGAGACAAAGTTGGAAAACTTTCATGTGGTAGATATAAAATGCAGAATCTTTGCATTCAATGAAGTTAGATTTTGTTTGTTTGCAGTACATATGTGTGTAGGGGGGTGTATATGAATAACCCCGTAAAAAATGAGCTTGTTTTCCCGATCATCGGAAAGGTCTGAGAAGTTGAAATAGTTCTGCCCCTCTTTTTGTGTAAGGTTAAATAAATCCATTTTAATGTGGCTGTGGGCCCCTACATAGACCCAAAACTGCCACTCCCCCTTTCATGAATCGCGAATTCGACACTGCGTCATAATCTGAATATCATAACTAGTTATTTTTGTCTTTATAGACATTGACATTGGAAACAAATAGAAAGAGGGGAGGGGGGGGGTCAGTAAAAAATTTCCAAAATACAACAAATTTGCCAAGCGAAAAAAGGGGGATATGCGTTTGCCCAAACACGAAAATCCTATTTCGTGTCGGAGGGGGGGATTTTCTTTCAATACCATTTTTTCCACGGCGGGTGTGCATAACTCATGAATATGTAAAAGTTTACAATAAATTTTTATTAGAAATGATTTTTACAACAAGAATATTGCTCTTTTATCTGATATATATTGAATCTATATGTTATTTGTTTGACAAAATATTCCGTTTTCCGTTCCGTTCCGCTTTCCGTTCCGTTTTCCGTTCCGCGTTTTAGCAACACCCCAAGTACCAGTAATGCTTTTTTCGATTAATGGCAGGTAATAACGAAAGATAATTGTGGTTTGCCAAAACAATCTTTTGGCGAAAGCAACAATCGCCAACAAATCTCAACAAAACTAGGTATGAAAATAAGTAGAACTCATAAATGCAAAGCAGCCGCAATTTCATTATTTGTGGAAACTCAGTTTGCCCTAGTTTTTTGTGACACTTTCTCAGAAAGATTTGTTAAAAATATCTGCAAGCCTTGTTGAAAGCGGTACAAAAACACACGATTGTCCAGCTCGGACAAGTGCACGCAGGAGCGCTCCAGGAGCAAACAATTCTGCGCTTTTCAATTGAATTTTGGGATAACTAATGTACTTCCCCAGGCCCTTATTATTGCCGTAACAATGAAACTATTAAGGCGTTTTCTAACCCTGCCCAAGGCCTTTTGGTTTGAGAGGACACTAATTCAAAAACGGTATCTTGCAACAGCTTAGCCAAGCCGACCAAAGTTGTGTTAATATATTTAATCTTAATTTGATTGTTTTGATGCCCTAGCGTCAGGAATATTGTTCCCCCCACAGTGGAATACTAAAAACTGAGGAGGTCTTCTAGCTTTTATAAGAATTTAACCTTTGGCACAACTTCAGCCCATCTCATACCCCCCCCCCCTTTTTCCGCCCGAATATGGATGCATGATGCCTCTCTAGCTCATGATTGGCTCTAATATCTGATTGCCTTTCCTGGCAAAAGGCCGTTTTAACAATGGAAGAACCCACAATCCAAATTCTGATATCTTTAATACAAAATTTTCTCTGACCAATAGAGCTTAAAACTCATCTCTTTTCAAACTTGCAAATATCATACCATCTGCCTTCATTCACTAAAACGATCAATCCAATAATTGATTAAATTTATAGGAAGTCTTTTGTCTTTATGACCTATGTACAAATTACTCGTACACTACTGTAAAGGAATTTCTAAGATATACCATAAATTGTACAGTCGTTTGTTGAACGAGTACGACTTAGATAACAATTTTTTGTCACAAGTTATTTAGCATATGCTATTTATAAATAGAACTTCTGTTTGGCTATATTTGTACCAATTTTTTTTCTAAGCTGAATTGTGGTATTGTAGATATAGAGATAGTTCGCGAACTTTTTGAAAGTTGAATGCAGTCTAAACGCGTATGTGACAATTCCATTTCTCAATATTAATGTGAGAGTCCAACCTCGTATATTGTGGGAGCTGCAAATTTTGCCCTATACTCGGCACTCAGGACCATTGACCAGGGAATGATCTTTTTCTTGCCAGCACCTAATGCGACATGAAGCCTCGGTTTATACGGTCTCATCCGACGAAGTGAGAAAGTAAACATGCACACGCATGGCGCAGTGGTTGGAGCAACTGCTCTGGAGCGGAGAAGGAATTGATCCTTATGTCGCGGCTTTAATTCTCACTGTTGGACATGGAAACCGGTCCTTCGGATGAGACCGTATAAACCGAGGTTCCGTGCCGCAGAAGGTGCTGGCACGAAAAACATCTCTCCCTGCTCAATGGCCCTAAGTGCCGAGTAGAGGACTGATTTTGCAGCTCTCCACCGGCAAGTGGTTGCGTCTCCATCTGATTGCAAAATTCTCGAGAGGGACGTTAAACAATATACAATCATTCAAATGTCTGCTCATTGCAAACTGTCTCTCATCTTCAAAAGTCAAAAGAGTTTCTGATCCGCTCGGCTCCACATAAACACTGAACACATGATTCTTGAAATCATCAACTCAAGATGTTTTTCCCGTATTGTCAAAAATGCAGCTTAATTATAAGGTTTATACACTGATTTGACGACGGATTTTCCCGTTATTTCACGATCATGACGGCGGGTGTGACCGGTCAGCAGGGATGCTCACTCCTTAATGGCACCTGATCCCACCTCTGATGTTTCGGAAGTCCGTGTTTGCTCTGCTCTTGTTTTGGATAGTTTTATGGACTTTGAGATTGAATACTGTGGGTTGTCTCCATATCCTTTCATCTTCTTTCCATCCTAGACTTCTACTCTCTTCAATAAATTGAATGTGTGGCGGTCAACCGGGTTCGATCGCTGGTGGCCGGATAGCTCAGTTGGTAGAGCACCTGACCGGTGTTTCAGGGGCCCCCAGAAACTCCGGTCAGGTGCTTTACCAACTGAGCTATTCGGCCACCGGCGATCGAAGCTCCCCCCTGAGACTCCGGTAAGATGATTTATCAACTGAGCTATCCGGCCACGGTCGATCGAACCCGGCTACATGTAACCGTCACATTCCCCCCTCCCTAAAGGTCTTCGGCCCCAAAAGACCCCAACCAGAGCTCATCCCTAGCAGGCCTCTCACCTGTAAGTTCCAGGGCATGGCACGGCACCAAATGTAACGGGAGAGAAGAAAATGCAAAGGACCAGACCGCGATTCGAACGCAGGCCAGTTTCGAATCCCGGTCTGGTCCGCTGCATTTTAATTCTCCTCTCCCGTTACAAATGAAACTTTTTCTGGAAGGTTTTCTTTTTGAAATATCTTTTCTTGTTTAACAAATTCATCTGGATTGTAGTTATCTCAAAACTGTGCGGTCACGGTAGCCTAGTGGTGGAGTGTTTGTTTGTGATCAGGAGGCCCGGGTTCAATTCTCGTTCGCGGAGCCGCGTCAAGCCTAAGACTTAAACATACGTAGTGACTGTTCCTTCGCCAAACGCTCGACATTAGAAGTGAAAGTCAAGGAATTTTCGGGTATGACCTTAAAAAGGTAGGTCCTGTGTCACGGTGGGCGTTGGCATGATAAAGTATCCTTACTGCTCAATGGCCCTGAGTGCCGAGTATAGGTCAGAATTTTAGGCCCTTTCACCGGAATACGGTGACATCTCTATAGTAGTGAAAAATTCTTAAATGGGACGTTAAACAATCAAACACTCATATGGAGACGCTACCACTAAACGATGGAGAGCTACAAATTTTGTCCTATGCTCAGCACCCAGGGCCATTGAGCAGGGAGGAATCTTATTCGTGCCAGCACCTACTGCAACACGGGACCTCGGTTTATACGGTCTCATCCGAAGGACCGGTCTCAACGTCTAAGAGTGGGATTTGAACCCGCGACCTGAAGATTGTCTTCTTACTTCACGACTCTAGAGCAGACGCTTTAAATACTGTACCACGCGGGCGACTTCCACAAAGGGAAAACATGATTGCGTACAAATCTAACCTACCCCCAGATGCTTCCATATAAGTTTCACCTTTTCTGTCCCAGTGGTTCATGAGAAGAAGATATTTAAAGATTTTTCATATATTTCTATGTAAATCTCTTATTCCGCATTGTGGCCCCACCCAAACCTCCGGGGGTCATGATTTGAACAATTTAGAATTAACACTACAACAGGATTCTTCCACATAAGTTTCAGTTTTTCTGGCCCATTGGTTCTTGGGAAGAACATTTTCAAAGATTTTTCATATATATTTCTATGTAAAACTGTGATTCCTCACTGTGGCCCTGCCCTACTCCCGGGGGTCATGATTAGAACAATTTAAAAATAACCTACCCCAAGATGCTTCCATGTAAGTTTCAGCTTTTCTGGCCCAGTGGTTTTTGAGAAGAAGATTTTCAAAGATGTTTCCCATATATTTCTATGTAAAACATTTATTCCCTATTGTGGCCCCTCCCAACCCCCGGGGGTCATGATGTGACCAATTTAGAATCTACACAACCCAAGGATGCTTCCACATAAGTTTCAGCTTTTCTCGCCCAGTGGTTCTTGAGAAGATTTTTTAATGACCCCAACCTATTTTTGTCTTTTCTTGATTATCTCCCCTTGTAAGGGGCTTGGCTCTTACAATTTAAATTTAAATACGGCGCACCGTCGGTCTATCCATCAGACTCAGAAGTTCGAACACCTTACCGGAATTGTTTTGATCGAAATGATCAAATACCTCCTGTTCGAAATTCTCTTGAACAAATGAAAAACATGCCCAACAATGTGAACAATTTACAGAATTCTGAATGTCGTTTGATATATCACAATTTTAACAAACAAATGTTTCCAATAGATGCACGAAAGTTCGAATGCCCTGGTCAATCTAATGCAAATAATTACTATCCCGATCAAAAACGTACACAAAGAAAAGAAAAAAAACCAGATCTTTTTACCGGAGAATACGTGGAATGGGCAGATTATATTTGCCATTTTGAACAGATGTCACTCTGGAACAAATGGTCAGAAAGCGAAAAAGCTATGATTTTCCGAGGAGCTGCCCAGCGAATTCTAGATGACCTCACTCACACCCCTACTAATGTTATGGTTATTTAAATTCAGGACACGTGGTTTAGGTGTACCTATTCAAAGGTTATAGGGTAGAACCGGTTTTATAATATAATAAAATTGGCAGTAAACGGGAAATGGCGTTAGTCTGTTTCTTCTGAAACCATGTCCTGTGAAAAATGTGTTTCAATACCTTTCTGAAAGACTTTCATGATTTTCAACAGAAATGGCTGGCTAAAAGGGGTTGGGGTTGGGTTAAATAACAATTAATACATCTTATCATAGTTCACTGCAAAAATAACAGCTCACTAGCGACAGATATCATCTACACTGACTTGTACCATAGCTGAACATCTATACACCACATTTTCTTTGTTCGCAACTATGGTGTATCTTGAGCAAACCAACACTTTCCTGTGATCAATACATATCCCACTAATTTTTAAATCCGCCTTCTTGCGGTCTAGTAAAGTTAACATTTTTAAAATGAATATTCAACGTTTATTGTATTTATCGAATACAACTCAAAACAAAATTACAAAAATAAACACATACATCATTGCACACACATCTGTTCTCTCAAAATAAAATATCTTTAATGAGATACTTATTCACATAAAACAAATACAAAAGTAAGTTCTCTCTCTCTCTCTCTCTCTGAAATTAACCTTTTTTTGAAATAGTTATTTAAAAAGAACACATACAAAAAAGAGAGTTTTTCTCTCAAAGTAACAAAAAATGTCTCCCAGTAACTTTGCTTTTCATTTTCACTGAAATCATTAATGAGTATACACCTGGTTCGTAGTAATACCCAAGTTAAAATCCGCCGAAATTAAAGGTACAGCGGATGAAAATTGGACCAGGAGCGTCTGTATCCATAGAGGGTGGCGGATCTGGGGAGGCAGATGCAGAAATAGTAGAACTTGCTTCCTCTGATTTTATCTGGATGCGTTTTGGCTCTAAGACGTTGGATACCTCCATTACCATTTCATCTGATGCTCTTTTATACTGTCGAACGGATTCTATCGAACGATGGCCCGTTCG
>PRKT01000529.1:147135-161266 GCA_003671525.1 Saccostrea glomerata | reverse complement strand
GGGGGGGGGGGGGGGGGGGCTTTTTTCTCTCAACATTACTGTAACTATTGAAAATGTTCATTGAAAAACTGGTTGCCCCCCCTTTTTTACTACAGTTAAGGTATATCAGGGAAATGTAGTGTTGTATGCCAAAAAAAATTGTAAGAAGTTGGCATTGAAAAAAATTGACTCTACACCCACCCCCCTCCCCAGACACGAAATAAGATTTTCGAGTTTGGGCAATTTTCCTCATGGGGTGGGGCTTGTCAACTTTTTCAGGTTAGTAGAAAACATTCTCTGGTTGGCCCCCCACTTCTAAGAACGATGCTATGTCACTGCTACTTATTGATAATATATACTCATTATATATGAACCACAGTATTTCTGACCTTTTGAAAATAATATAACTAATCTTGCAAGTATGTTATCAACATTAGCTCGGGCTAGTTCGAAAGTGAAATTTGGAATTTGGCTCAAATAATCTGTGGTACATGCATATATCTTGGCTTCAAATTCTCCATCAGAAGTTTGAAGTCGAGTACATTCTCGAAATGTAGATTAAAAAAACTCGTGTCGGTGTGATGCTGAAAGCTGAGGTGAGCTTTACTACGACAAATGAAATACTTGGAACGAATTCCACAAAATTTTCGATGTGTTAAGAATGGATTTTTACAATGACATATGAAATTCATCGTTTTATGAACCTAACGGGGGCAGTGGAGCGCCCCTTCTTATATAATCATGCAATTTATAATAAACTACAGAAAATAAAGACAAATTTATGTATCTGTCTCCCACATCAGCACATCTTGGCTTGTGAAGGAACAGACACGCAGCATCAGGGGGCTAGGGGGACCTGCTCCCCCAATGTTAAAAAAAACCTTATACTCTTGAAAATGTTCATTGAACATTGCCCGTTGCCCCCCCTCCCCTTCCCCAATTTTTGTTGCAGTAAAGTTAAATAGGGTAATGTTGTAGTTAATGATTAAAATTTAGTAATGAAAGATATTGGAACCTATTCTAGATGTCAGGTTTCTTCGATCTAGTCCATTTTTTTCTGACTCTCCTAACCCCACCCACTCCGCACCCCCCACACACACTATAAAAAACGATGCTACCTACCTGAGTTAATTTTACTGAATGGTGTTCACGGAAAATGCTTGGTTATGTCCTCAAACTTGAATAGTACTTAAGGCCTGGAATTCTTGGACCAATTTTATACTATAAACCCAACTTAATTTTATTTTTTTAAGAAGACAAGATTGTATGGTATGTATTATCTACATATGCTATGTAGTTCTTGTTAAAAAAAAACCTTAGCGATGTTTGACGACATCCCATTCAAGATGTAAAAAAGCAGTTTAAAATAATTTATATACTTTACTTAAAATATTTTAGCGCATAATGCACTCCATACTGAAAATCCGTAGTCGCTATTATGTAAATGTTCACCCAACCGAAAATGTCCTCTTGACACATGGATTTCATCATGGTTGACAGTCTGTTGACGCCGATGCACTGCTTGCTAAATTTCCTGCCGTCTAACGCTCGTCTATAGAAGGGTGCGGTCGGATCACTGTCAAGACAAAGGATGAGGCAAATATACTCCTTATACACGTTGTACAACTCATCATCACAGAACATATGCTTGATTTTTGGCGAAATATTCCGCTGGTTCAGCAGGCCATCTGAAATATAATCATCAAGTAAACATTAATATGGTCTGCCGAAATACTAGTATAATATATTCATTCTAGACCTCCCCCCTTTCCAGAAAAGACACTTAGTGCTATTCCTGTTTGAAACTTTTTTTTTAAATAGACGATGCACATAACTCTTAATTCACACTTAACAAAAATGTATAATTCTGATGGACCTTTTTGTTAAATAATTTTGCAGAAAATATAATTTTACGTTTGTAAGTTTTACTGATGCGCCTTTTGAAAATAATGTACGGTCTTTCATTTCCATCATCGTGAAGCTCAAACTGATCAATCGATAGGTTCTTATGTTCGTCGACACCTCTTAAACCAAAGAGCTTGCAGTTGAAAAAAAAGACTGAATTTAGTAATGATTTAAGACGAGTTCCCTAAAAAGTTTTTTCCCAAAGAATTTTTTCGTCTTTTTCGGACAGGGGTTCAGCCTGTCGTTTTACGACTCCAACTCCCTGAGCAGTAAGCTCAGACATTTTCGCACTCAGCGCTCGTCGAAATCCTTGAAAATTGAGATTTTTTTCATCCAAAAAGTTTAAACTGTTTCCATTTTCTCGAAGATACCTCAGGACGCCCACTCACAACTGATACAGAGATCTTGGTGGGTACTGCGCACCATCTTTACGCCTCGCCTCCAGGACAAAGCTTGTCATCATCAGGTCCAGCACAATGTCTTGATTAAGCTATATGGCTTTATAAAGCTAGATATCTTAATAAAGCTATTAAAAATAGCTTTATTAAGCTATTTGGAATGTGAAATATTGAAAAAAAATTCTTAAAAATAAAAACGAGAGAGTCGCATTATGAGTACTTGTCAACAAGTTCACCCGTGCATAAAAAATACTCACTAAAATCAAGGTATAAAAGCGATGCGTGTGGGGCGCTGACCTTAACCAGAGGTCTCTGTTGAGAGTGAAGGTCTACTGGTTTGTACTTAGGATAAAGAAAGAGAAAAGTAGCAGTTGGGATATAAAACTTTACAAAAGCAATAAAAAGAATAATGATAAAAACCGATACACAGAATTATGTATCTTAGTGTAGTCTACTTGTATGCCAAGTTATATTGATATCGGACCAAAACTGTAGGAGGAGTAGCATTTTGAATGATTTTCACAAATTTTTCTATTTTTAGTAACAACGGCAATACCATTCATCGAAATCAAAAACTGATACACAGAATTATGTATCTTAGTCTAGTCTACTTGTATGCCAAGTTATATTGAAATCAGACCAAAACTGTAGGAGGGGTAGCTTTTTGAATGATTTTCACAAATTTTTCTATTTTTAGTAACAACGGCAACACCGTTCATCAAAATCAAAAACTGATACACAAAATGATGTACCTTAGTGTAGTCTACTTGTGTGCCAAGTTATATTGAAATCTGACCAAAACTGTAGGAGGAGTAGCATTTTGAATGATTTTCACAATTTTTTCTATTTTTAGTAACAACGGCAACACCGTTCATCAAAATCAAAAACTGATACACAGAATTATGTATCTTCGTGTAGTCTACTTGTGTGACAAGTTATATTGAAATCAGACCAAAACTGTAGGAGGAGTAGCATTTTGAAAAATTGTTTACAGACAGACGGACGGACGACGGACGCATTACTATCACATAAGCTCTTCTGGTCTCTGACCAGTAGAGCTAATAAAAAGTTTGTTGTTGACACTGAAATAGTCCAGATTATGGGATTGAAGTGTTTTTGTGATAAAAATGATGAAAACTAACCCCTCTGGAACATCAGTAGTGCAGGTGTCATAACAGTATTACACTTTGGTTCACGTCATATCATGGCTGACGCAAAATAATCCCGGAATCTTCCCTTCCGATTCGGGCATTTTGATACGAGACTGGAGCTGAACTTTTTTATGAGATGAAAAACAACATGTAAACTTCCTGTATTGACCAGATTTATTAAAATTTAGGGCGTGCTGATTTTTCTATATACTGTCAAGTGTGGGGAGTGATTAGACCCTGGACTAGTTTTTCAAGCACCTGCTCGACTTCGACCGAAACAAACTTGCGTGCCTTGCTGGATGGCTATGTATTTTTTGGTACTAAACAGTGGCGTAGCATCGTTTTTCAAAGTAGTGGGGGCCAGGCAGAGAAATTGTTTTTACTTACCTATTAACATTTCCTATAGTGTAAGTTAGGTTGGGAAAAAAAGTGGGGGGGCCAGGCCCCCCTGGCCCCCCGGATACTACGCCCCTGCTTAAATCTTTATAAAGACTGGTTTTACAAGATCTGAAAAGGAAACTTCTCAGAAGTTTGTTTTGAATTGGTTACATCTACTCAAACCTGCGTATTTTTGGTAAGAATATATAGCAGAAATTAATACTGTTGTGACACCTGCAATTCCATCCTGGGCGCTCTACACCGGATATGATGTCTAGAACGTAGTTGCAGAAGAAACACGAATAACGGTAATTTATCCGTCATCTTCGTTTAAAGTATGGAGCCTCATTATCAATATAAATACATCAAATGAATCGTTTGTATGAAAGTTAAACTAGTAATCAATAAGGGATAATTTTCATTTTAGAATCGGAATAAAACATTCGTATACTAGTAATATATTATCATGTTAGTGCATAAATGACAGAAAATGCATAATTTATATAACATATTATTTTATCTCAAGGGAAAGGGGGGGGTGAGGGTTGAAGGTGTTTTACAACGCCAAATGTAATAACAATGCGGAATGTAATAAACCTTGATTATTAAATTTTGCGTTATTACGTTTTCCGTCGATATCAACGCAATTTGTTATAACAAAACATTTAATAACACAATTTTTGGATTATTACATATTGCGTTGTTTTATTTTGCGTCGAGATTAAGCAAAAGGCAAAAATGCAAAATGTAATAACACTTTTTTTTTTGTCAGCCAGCAGATTGAGTACAATTTTCAATATTTTAGTGGCCGATGAAAATAAAATAAAACAAAATAAAGATATATGCAATTTCTTTTAATTATTAAATTTTATAATATATTGATTCAATTAGCTACATGTATTTAAAATGAGTTTAATAAATGTTTTAATATCATATGTATTGCAAATTAGAAACGTGCATCTGTGGGCAGGGTAGTTTGGGGTATTAACCAGTGTGCTTTTGTTTTTCATAGACAAATGCAATGAATTTTTTTAAAAAGGCTATTTATTTATACTGGCAGGAGTGAACGTACAACGGCAAGGAATTTATTGAAAATGATATCGTACTGTTCCATGCAAATCAACAGCATTGCAAACAAGCAAAAGCAAAATTCTCTCTTTCTTTCCATCCAATAATAAAATGGATTGTTTCTGCGTGTCCATCTAAATACAGTAATGAACATACAAAGTAAAAACCCCATCCTATCCCTGACCGGTTCATTTTTACTATTCCCACTTTTTGAAAATCAGGTACGAAAAGTTAAGATTTCAAGTGGGAATAGGTTTAATTTTTGTGTAAAAAATAATTAACTACGAAAACATACAATTACTGTACAAACAATAATTAATGAACACCTTTATAGGACAGGACTGTTTTTTAAAATAATAAATCAGAATTTTTACCAATATTTGAAAGAAAAAAAAATGATTTGTACGAAAATTGAATAAGATTTTCCCCATTAATATATTAATTATATAATCAACAATTTTTTAAATGCCTATCCTCGAAGAATTTATTTATTATGCGTTCAAAAAATCAAGATATTAAAATTCAATTTTTTGCAAGACCTTTTTTGTTACTTTCTCAAATTTATATTTATGAAGGAAATAAATAATATTTCTCACAAATTTCTGTCTTAAAATCTAAATTAAAATCTAAAACATACAGGTGAATCTAAGAGGGAATGTAATTAGTATAATTATATCCTTAAAACGAATTAACTATCTAAACTTCTATTGTTATTTGCAAGGCTTTTGCAAGTGGGAATAGGTGGAATTGAGATTTTTAAAAAATTGGGAATTGAATAAAATATGTATTATTGGTTAGAAATTTAATAACACTATCAAAAATATGCCAATCAAAGTTAAATTAATTCTGTATAATTAAGTACATTGTATTCAATATAAATAAAATAAGAGTCATTATAAAAGGATACATTTAGATGTATTTATGTTCGTAAAAGCCCTAACGTTGGTCTCATTGTTTTCGTTCTGAATATTTTTAGAGCGTGTTTTCCATGTTGGTTACATGTATATATTTGAATAAATTTTATGTTATTTTTTGTCATACGTTATAAAAAAAATTATTATGTTATGTTTTATTACATATTGTTTTAATACATTTTGCGTTGTTTTCAGTGCAGAAATAAAATAACGCAAAATGTAAAAACGAAAAATCACGTTATCACATTTTGCGTTTAACTCGACGCAGAGTGTAATAATCTAAAATGTAATAATCTAAAGATCATGTCATTACACTTTGCGTTATTACATTTTGCATTGATCTAGACGCAAAATGTTACAATCCAGATTTATTACATTTTGCGCTGTAACAGAGGTGTTTGCAACTGGTGTTGGTACAAAATATTTAATTATTTTTTAGATAACAATGCCAGTTTGTAGCTGTAAAGAACATTCCAACTTTGCAAAAGATGTACCAAATAAAATATACAGACTCTCCTGCAAAAAATTCAAAACATCAGTTGTTGAAGGTCTTGTTAAAAATGGTCATCTGTGCAAAAGGGCAGTATATTTATGCACAGCATGTGCTGCTTACAGCAAGAAATGTTTAATTTCCAACGAAAAAGACGTAGAAAACAAACTGGTTGATCAAGTTATTGATTTAATTAAAACCAACAATATCTCTGATGAGAATGTGATTAAAATTACAGAAGCTCTTGGCAGTAGGGAAAGCAGAAAGATGAAAGACGATTTTAATGAAAACATTTTTACCCAATACAAAAATGTAGATTTTTAAACATCTGCCACTATTGATACGTGGATATGTGAAAGAAACAATGTCATCTCGTCTTTGTTATTGTCACTTTGTGGGAAAAAAATGTGTGACTTATCATCCACAGAAAAAACAAAACTTATATTTGCTATCAAACATTTGTACTCTCTCATATCTGCCAACATAATCATGCCATTTTCTTTTAGTTTGAATCTTTTAACATATTACATGTCAAACAGCAAAACAGTTTGCAACATGTATTCTTCTGCTCATCCCGCTGGGAGTTACTCTTCTGTTTTGAAATGGATAGAAGACCATGCAACAACTCCTATTAGCGTTCCATTTCAGCATGACTTGATAACTTATTTTGATAACAATCAGGTTTTGGCAAGGAATTGGAGAGTGCGTTATGACGCCAAAGCTATTTTGAGCTATGTAACCACTGTTGTTCACTTTTTTCCCAATCCGACTACAGAGTTACAACTTGTGAACAATTTATCTCCCAGACATTGGTTTTATAACGTTAACATTTCTGACAAGTACAATGCTATTGTCGAATTCATCCATTCCTATGAAAATTTATTCAGATCACTACGTGAAAGTTTCATACAAAGTAGGATAATTTGTTTGTTACAACAACAACATCCAGGGCTGAATTGTATAGAGGACATCGTTTGTGACCTTTTGAAGAACAGGAACATGAAATTTTCAGATCACTCTAGAACACAGGTTGATGTATATTCGTTTTTACCACATTCACATACCAGTCCCCTAACAATTCAAATGGGAAATCCAATATCAGTCAATCCTTGTTCCTTTCAATCTGTTCAAGTTGTGTTAGAAAATTTAAAGTGCACTACTGGAATACCCGATCATAGACAGTGGAGTATAGTGGGATGTGATGGGCTCCCCTTCCTCCTGTCTCATAGAATTATTAAAGATAACCCACATCTTCCAAGATTTACTCCTTCAGCCTGGACTGGGACATGTTGAAATAAATATGTCCAAAGGTACTATAGCTATAGCTGTCTTATTATGATAAAATTGTTTACAAATTCAAGGAGCCTAAAAGATAAATCAAAGTATCTGTCTCTCTTTTCTTCAAATCCTTTGATTGCTCCCACTTTTATGCATGTTGAAATCAATATGTCCAAAGGCACTATCTATATCCATATATAATTCTATTATATATATATTACAGCTGTCATAAAACTGTTATGGTTATAGGGTTAGATTTGGCCAAACTACTAGGCTACAGGTCACCAAAAGCACTGCAATCCTGCTTAGATGCTAATGATCATCACAAAGCCAGGCAGTTTATTGAAATTCTTCTTTTCGGAACAGGTCTGTAAAAAAAATGACAACCATTTTAATAAATAGAAATGAAATCAATATATACATCTTATTTCTGTTTCAAACATAGCTTTAAATATAAGCATATCCTATTCCTAGGAGATGAATTATTGTTCCTCTACATTTTTCATTGTTCGGAGAGGGAAATGGTACCCTCTGGAAAAGGGTTTTTCGACTGGTGTAAGGAAGTAAAGGATCCAAATTACATGTAAATAACTGAATATTTATGAATTAATATGTCTATATAATAAAAGATTTTGTATTAATACACAGTTTACGTACATGTAATGCAGGTTCTTGCTGGATTCCATATTTACCTATGCACTAGCAGTGTACATGTTTAGAGCCGGCATAAGGCGTAATAACAGTGACGTCATTATGGCCTCCAGACTGAAGTTTTTCACCCTTTACTTTGGTGTGTCTAAAAAAACTACCAGCAAATCGAGCTATTAGACATCATCATGAGAGTATCTGCACCAACTGAAGTCCTCCAATTCATCCAGGAGCACGAGTCTTTCTCTCGTAAGACAGCATGCCCTAACCCCCAACTGCACAATAATGCCAAATGACGCACTTAAATACTAACTTTATTTCATGTCGATGTTGTAAGGCGATATTTGATTGGTAAATTTTCGTACACTTGATTTGATTGGGTAAAGAACTTTGCGTTTCGTTTATTCCTCATATGCATATGACATATCATCAAGATGCATAAAATTATGGAGAAACTATGGACATTTTCAAATACAATATCAATTATTAAGTTTTACCCAAAAATATTTGGTTCCATGAGATATAAAGGAGAAATCCAGATTTAATCAAGGTTGTACGGGGATTTGTTCCAGTATTTATTCCATCCACCCTCAATATTTAAGGGCTAAAGGATGCATGCAATAAGACCCCTTTCTATTTTTTTTATATTGAATCTTTTTTCATTCCTATCAATGAATGTAGGAAAATGATTAAAAATTTTCAATAAAATGAATATTTAGAATCTGGGAATGCGAGCAAAGGTGAGGGATGCGATTTTATATTGGAGGCGAAAAATAGACAGGCAAAGAGCTGGCTTCCCAGTGGCGCACCAAAGGAGAAGCATTGGATGCAATGTTGCAGAAATCTGGATAATCTCGAAGATGTAAGTATTTTGCAGACATTTTAATTAAACATTAATAAAAGAAAGAAAACAATATAAAACAAAGTAGGAAGATAATTTTATTACAGAATTTTATATCTATGGATAGGACATTTAAACTTTGTTTTCTTTAAAATGGCATTTGAAGAGAAATAAAACCCCATACATTCATCATGTACCCAATACCCACATCGGGCATGGTCACACCCAACCCAATGTCCACGTGTCTGTGTTGTCAAACATACATTACAAGTATCGGGCACTTTAGAAGTGATGCTTTCAGTTTGAGTGCATTTGCTTTTGTACACAGCTTTGTCGACCCTTCTCTTCTTGGCAGTCTGATTTCCAGATCTCTTTTCTCTTGATTCAGAGTTAGTACATGTATTAGGTGGGAGAAAGGTGGGTTGCGGTGATGGAAACGAAGGAGAGGGAGAGGATAGAGAAAGTTGTGGGGAGGGTGTTTGTTCTCTGTTAGGAATTTCATGTACCTCCGCTCGTACTACAATGTTAGTTCTGGTAGGTTGGGGTGATGGAAAAGAGGAGGTAAGGGGGGAAGTCGAGGAAGAGGAAGTGGGTAAATGAAAGGATGGATGTGAAAGAGGTTGTACTGATACAGAGAGAGGGGATGCTGTAGAGATAGGGGTTGTTGAAGAGGGAGGGAGTGCTGTAGAAGAAGGGGTTGCTGTAGAAGAAAGGGGTGCTGTAGAGGGAGAGGTTGCAGTAGCAGAAAGAGATGCATTATTTTTGTTAAAGGAAGACATCAAGTGTCGCAAGTCCTGGAAAATACATCATATATACGATTACATGTATATCTATATATCATCTTATCAATAATGCATACACATAAAAAGGTCCTTATTTAAAAGTATTTATATATATATAAATATATATATATATATATATATATATATATTTATTTATTTATTTACAAATTTCCATGATTATTTATACCTTTTTATAATAGGCGGAGGCATATACCGATCTTTTTCCGGATGAAGTTTTAATAATGAGAAGAATTTCACTCTTAGTCGTTTCGTGAAAGTTTTCGGCCTGCAATGGAAATTTTAAAAAAAAAACTTATTTTGTTGCTTGTCAAGGAATTATTGGAAGTTGAAATGCATAGCTACAACCCTTCCTCCAAAGGAAAATGGTTTCCCATTTAAAGTCCTAATTAGGTAATGTATACTTTGAAATAAGGATTTTAGATTGTCGTAATATTTAAACTACTCTTAAACATTAATCTGCTTTTACAGATAAAAAAGAACATCAAATATCAATTAAACATCAAAGACGGTGCTGATGATACCATATACCACACCGATCTACAAAACCAAGTTTTGCAGTGGAGAGCTCAGATACGAGAAGCAGATTACTTCATTTCTCCTCATTCACCAAAAGATCATACTTCTCTTTCCAACAAATCTTTAGATCCAGACCTAGTAAATTTTTCCCAGAAGTGTGAAAACCATCGATTGCGTTACATCCAGGAAGAATCCAAAATTAATTCAGTTAAAGTCTCTCTCTCTCTAGAACCAATTTTGTTCACCTCTTTTGATAAAACCCACTATCATGCAATAGAGAATAAAACAAAAGCAGAAATTGCCTTCAAAATTAATGAAAACATCCAGAAAATCCTAGATTTGGACTATGACGCTGGTACGTCCAATATATATTTATGTTTCTAAATTCTAATATTCACTTCGTACCCGACCATAAATAAATCTCCTACTTATAAATGTATTGTTTTTATTATATCAAAATAAAAGAGAAGACATGAGATTGAAATGGTTGAAGGAGTTCAAAAACGGTTCCAAGAACTTATACGTCAAATTCTATAAGGATTTGACGGGGCTGTTAGAAAATGCATCGGATGTGATTGATGATAAAGGTACAAATATTACTTTTTACCTTTTTTAGCAGTGTGGTTTTCTTTTTATAAGTTGAATTATGTCTCATAGAGGCATCTTCAATAAAGCTTTCACTTGCGGGTCCGCTTCTTTTTTTGCCCTTCTTCTGCCCTTTATGGTTTTTACCGGGGTTTATTTTATTTTCCTATACAAATATAACTTAAAGAAATAATAATGACATTAAAAAGGAATAATGAACCTTATATTTCATCCATATTTTAAAAAAAAAACATTTCTTCATGTTATTTAATGTACTGGAATATTGTACAATTTTAACGCTATTGTGCCTCCGTAGATTGTGACCTGCAAGATGATGTGCCGGCTGATTCCGCATCTAATGTTTAGTTTGCAGAAATCAGTTCCGGTGTAGTGGCATTTAGAAGCGGGAAGCCATCATACACGTCACAAAGTAAGTGTTGTCTATACATTTTTATCTAGTTTTGCCATTTTTTGACCCCGTTTCTCTACATGTAAACAGGACATGCAAAAATATAATAAGTTCGTTTTAAGTTAACGCGTCCGTCAACAGCAAATTATCTTTGAAGATTAATTTGACATTGTATAAATCTTCGACAAAATGCACTTACCATCATGCGTTTACTTTTCTTTCGGGTAAACTGAAATTATTTTGGGCAATTCTTCCACTCTTTCAATATTCGAAGGGCGCAGCGCTTTTATAATGTGATTTTTGTTTGTGAGTATTTATAATGCACGGGTGAACTTGTTGACAAGTACTCATAATGCGACTCTCTCGTTTTTTAGCTCACCTGAGCCGAAGGCTCAAGTGAGCTTTTCTGATCACATTTTGTCCGTCCTCCGTCCGTCTGTAAACTTTTCACATTTTCGACTTCTTCTCAAGAACCACTGGGCCAATTTTGACCAAACTTGGTACAAAGCATCCTTGGGTAAAGGGAAATTTGAATTGTTAAAATGAAGGGACATATCCCCTCGCAAGGGGAGATAATCAAGAAAAGACAAAAATTGGGTGGGGTCATTAAAAAATCTTCTTCTCAAGAACCACTGGGCCAGTAAAGTTGAAACTTATGTGGAAGCATCCTGGGGTAGTGTAGATTCTAAATTGTTCAAGTAATGACACCCGGGGGAAGGGCGGGGCCACAATGGGGAATCAAAGTTTTATATAGAAATATATAGGAAAAATGTTTGAAAATTTTCTTCTCAAGAACCACTGGGCCAGAAAAGGGAAGCTTATGTGGAAGCATTCTAGGGTAGTGTAAATTCTAAATTGTAGGAATCATGACCCCCGGGGGAAGGGCGGGGCCATTATAGGGAATCAAAGTTTTACATAGAAATATATAGGAAAAATCTTTTTCTCAGGAACCACTGGGCCAAAAAAGCTGAAACATATGTGCCCATAGAAGGATCATGGGGTAGTGTAGATTTCAAAATGTCTAAATTATGATCAGTGGGGTAGGGTGGGGATGCATTATGTATAACAAGGGTGAAATCTGGTAAAGAACAGAATGGTCAAAGCTTCTCAGGTGAGCGATGTGGCCCATGGGCCTCTTGTATTTTTAAGAATTTTTTTTTCAATATTTCACATTCCAAATAGCTTAATAAAGCTATTTTTAATAGCTTTATTAAGATATCTAGCTTTATAAAGCCATATAGCTTAATCAAGACATTGTGCTGGACCTGATTATGTCATTCATTTCGGTTTCATTAGTTATTAGAGTCAATTCAGGCATGAACGCTCCAGTAATTTGCATTCTGTTCTTTCTCCATTCCTGAAATGTACTAACACTCCAGTTTGTGTTTTTCCGAGTGTTTTTGCTTTCATAGGACTTTTTAATATTGTCTATTTCCTCCTCTTCGACGGGCGATGCAAAACGTTTGTTTTCTTGAATATCATCAGGGATTATCGCATCAAATTCTTGCAGCAAAGAAAACTCACCAAAATCAGCAGGTTCGACTTCATACAATTCAACTGTTTGGGTCAGCGACAATTCGTTTAGGAATTCTTCGGCCTCATTAATATCTAGGGCTTGAGAAAGCGCAAAATCCATGCCGTCTTCCTCCATGCTGATAACCGGACTGACCATTCGAGCACGTGTCTCTTCGTGAGATACCGGTATATCTTGTTTGGTCAAGCGTGCATAAAAGTATAGTCCCCTAAATTTACTCATAGCATTTCATTTATCAAAAAATCAATGGTGCAGCTGCAGTGTATTTATTGACAACATATTACTATAAGGATATACTTTTAATCACATTAAAATTTTGACACTGTTTATCTTTACTATACATTTCTCAGTCGATGTTTTGCACGCTTGAATTACTCTAGATCTAATTTTAGAATCCACGTATACAGGTTATAGCTATGGTACAAGTGAGTTACCGTTGCCCCTCGTGACTGTTTCAAAATGTCATCGGGTATCTATAGCAAACCAATAGAAAAACATACGGTAACTATAATTACAAACATTTGTTTGCCTTATATGGCTAATAATGCGCACAGAGGATCTTACCACGAGCAACCTATTGTTGATTGAATACATTAACGCTAAATACATGTTAACATGTTACTTCGAACACGTGGTTCCGGTCAATATTTGATCATGTCAATGGAGAGCAAAATTAAAAAAAATGTTCTTATGAACAAAATGCAAACAATAGAAACTATGAAAGATATCACGGGTGTTTTGAATTTGTTGTTAACTACAAAGAATATGTAAATAAAATGTATACGTAGTTAGTGTCAAGTTCAGAACACCAGCACTACAAGCGTAAGGAAAATGAGCAGCTTCTCGTATGCATTTAAATGGACAAAGCATTTTTACACAACTATACTCGTGATTACGTGTGTTGGCCAGGGAATCCACCTGACAATTGTATTCATCGAAAGTACAATAACACCGTATACAACGGGTAACGCGGGGGAGTCGCTAAAAAGTATGGGGGAGTCGTTTTCAACGTATGGGGGAGTAGATTTTCACCGCTTCGGAGTCAGAGGAGATGTGGGTCACGTCTTTTTTCGGTATTTATAAGATGTATTTACATAAAACAAATATCCCACGGAAGATGGCAATAGTTAAGCTTTATCGTGGTCATATGTCCGGCTATCATATACGTCTAGTTTTCTCAAACACTTCGAAACTATTTGACAGTTTTCATATTTACGTTGATCGGGTAGTAAAA
>PRKT01000529.1:130146-144487 GCA_003671525.1 Saccostrea glomerata | reverse complement strand
GTTTTCTCTCGCTGTTTTAAATGTGAGAATCCCTACGCAAGCGGTAGATTGTGCAAATCATGCATGTTTTTACCACCCGATCAACGGAAATATGAAAACTGTCAAATAGTTTCGAAGTGTTTGAGAAAACAAGACGTATATGATAGCCGGACAAATGACCAAGATAAAGCTTAACTATTGCTACCTTCCGTGGGATATTTGTTTTTTGTAAATACATCTTATATATACCGAAAAAAGACGTGACCCACATCTCCTCTGACTCCGAAGCGGTGAAAATCTACTCCCCCATACGTTGAAAACGACTCCCCCTTACTTTTTAGCGACTCCCCCGCGTTACCCGTTGTATACGGTGAATAAAGGAATTATCAAGAGTAAAATTCCTGTAGTATTCGTAGTAACCCATAATGCAATTCTCATTCAGCTGATTTGTCAGTCAAAGTCACATTGGTGCCTCATTTGCTAATCTGACTCCAAAAACATAGTCCCGGTTCCCATGCAAAATATTTGTCCAAAAAGAAATGCATGACAGCAGAAAATTGTATCATAAAGAATACTTATAATTCAAACTTGAAGGAATTCAAGAGAGATCGATTGAATTACATTTCTACAGAATGATATTATAGGGTGGTTAAAACTAAAACGCAACATAACTTTTCTGTTTACCATGTCTCCACGTGCTAGTCACTTCCTATCCACATCTCCGTGATTAATTTACCCTACCTTGCTGAAGTCTCGCTAACTCTCGCCAGAGCCACTGTCAGAGCTACATGTACTCTGAACTCATCGGGTTTTATAATTTGCAGAACACCGAAAAATAAAAGGTACCGAACACATTAGTAGGGGTTACTCATGATCAATTAACAAATAACAATCTCTTAAATCAGTTCTAGAGTCAATTTCAATCCCTCAGAGCGCGAGACTGCTTTCCGTTGCGAGTTTCGGAGAGACAGCAGCCGACTAAGGCTACTCCTTTAAAAGACAAAGTGCATTTCCGACAGTACCTCTTTCACTTCGTGAGACTAATTTTGTCGTTGAACAGTACATAAACGGGTAAGGTAGTCAAGAAGTTATAGGAGACATGTGCAGTTTGCAGATCCTACCAACTTAGACCGGGCTATATCTCTTGCCCTGGAATTCGGGGCATTTGAAGGAGTCCAAAATAATGCTCCTCGCAAACCAAAAGATACTGAAATTCAGTCTGTCCAAGCGCTGAAAGCAACAAACGAGTCTAATAATCTCCAAAATAAAAGACTTTCGGAATTAGAAAAATCGCTCGCTATGATGCAAAAATCTATTCAAAAATTAACAGAAAGGGACAACATAAAAGGCAGAATAAATTCTTGCCGTACAAGATGATATTCGAAAGAAAGTTGTCAAATGTTACAACTGCAACTAAACGGGGCACATTAGTAAATTCTTCCTAAAGTCAAAAACACCCATACTTGCATCAAGTCCTAGAAGGTTACATTTTCAGATTCTGTCTCATAATCTGATGATTCAAACTAAATGGGGCTGAGCTCGGGGCCGAAAGCCCAACCTACAACGATTTAAGTACTGAAAATTTGACAAGGTCATCTTTTGTAAGTTTGTCGGCAATCTCTAAGAGTTGTTGGTTTTCTATCGTTGAGATGGGTGGTGTGAGCACAAGTTTGCTCATTGATACCGGCTCATCAGTGTCTCTTTTATCGAAGGAGATGCATGAGACTTTGAGTTTCAGACCGATCTTAGCAAATGTCGCAGACAAGTTAACAACAGCTGATGGTGAACCCCTGCGTGTTTTTGGGAAATCGAATTTCCCTTTCCGAATGAATGGAATAATTTTAATCACTCGATTATAATTGCGGAATAGGGTGGTCTTCATGGTATATTTGGGTTAGATGTTCTGTCCGACAACAAAATTGTTATGGATACTTGTAGAGGAATATTGATGTCATCGAATTTTCAGATAGCGTTATGTAGGGACAATAGTTTAAATCATACATGTGCAAGAGTTCAAATTTCTGAAAATGTTCGAAAACCACCTAGGTCTGAGACGTTTATTACTGGAAATGTCAAAGGTACTATTTCGGATGATACGCCGTGCTTCTTAGAGCCAGATAAGGATCAGACAGGGCATGATGTCTCCATACCGAAATCAATTGTCAATATCACAATATAAGTCATCTGTGGTGTTTTCTGTCCTTAATCTTACTGAAAATAATATACATTTGAAGAAGAATAAATATATAGCTAGTTTACAAGCTGTAGATTGTATCATAGACAAAGATGAGTGCAAAAGTTCGGAAGTAGAAAATAAAGATGATACATGTAAGTGTTTACAGTCAGGTTTACCAGATCATTTGCAATCGCTGCTAGAAAATATGTCAGATATACTTTCATCGGTCGAGAAAAACGAGTTAATTAAACAATTTGTTTTACAATATTCTGATGTAATTATCGGATCTGACGGAAACTTGGGCCGAACTGACCTCACTGCTCATAAAATTAACACAGGGGGCGCGAAACAGATTAAGCTACCACCAAGACGACTTCCGATATTTCAGCGAGATGCTGCTGAGCACGAAATAGAAAATATGTTACAGAAAGGAGTAATAGAACCCAGTAATTCTCAATAGGCGAAGCCCATTGTTCTAATCAAGAAAAGGTCGGCTCAATGCGTTTTAGTGTTGATTATCGGCGCTTAAATGCTGTCACCGTCATAGACGCAAATCCGCTGCCAAGAGTGGATTAATTTTTTGATTCACTGGCCGTTGCAAAATATTTTGCACACTCGACTTAGCCAGCGGATACTGGCAAGTGGTTATGCACCCCGATGATAGACAAAAGACAGCCTTTGCTAGTCATAGGGGATTATATGAATTTACGGTAATGCCTTTCGGACTGTCAGACAACATTCGAACGATTAATGGAGATTGTACTTTGCGGGTTCCAATGGGAGAAATATCTCGTCTATTGTTTTCGGGAAAACGTTTCAAGAAACTTTAGAGAATTTAAGCTCAGTCCTCGAACGATTTAGAGGCGCAAATTAAAGTTAAAACTCAAACCTAAGAAATGCGTTTTTTTCAAAGATCACGTAGTCTCAGCTAACGGCTTTCAGTGTGATCCGAAGAAAATTCTCGCCATTAAGGAATGGCTGGTACCAGAAAGTGTTTCGGAGGTGAGAAGTTTTCTTGGACTCGCGTCGTATTATCGTAAATTCATATACAATTTCTCATCAATCGCTTACCCTTTAACAAGAATAACACAGAAAAACAAACCATTTGAATTTACGGAGGAAAGCGAAAATGCTTTCACTACTCTTAAAAGGTTACTGACATATACCCCGATACTATCATATCCTGACATCAAGGAAACATTTATTCTTGATACCGATGATAGCGATTTGGAGTTGGTGCAGTCTTATTGCAGATACAAAACGGTCAAGAAAAGGTTATAGCGTAAGGAAGTAAAACATTGTCGAAATCTCAAAGCAAATACTGTATACAGAGAAATTTTCGCTCCCGTTTTATTTTCGCCCCTTTCGCCCTACCCTCATTTGGGCGAATTTAAAACGGGGCGAATTCAAAGAATACAGTATAATTTCTTAAACAAAACTAGGCCTGGGCGAATTAAAAACGGAGCAAAATTGTTTGCAAGAGTGAAAGGGCGAAAATAAGACGGGGCGAAAATAACCCTGTATACAGTATTGCACTACGTATCGCGAACTTCTGGCTGTTGTAATGTTCATGAAAAAACTTCAAGCACTATCTTTGTAGGAGACATTTTCTCCTTCGCACTGACCATTCTTCACTGCTTTAGCTACAGAATTTTAAAGAAACTGAGGGGATGTTAGCCCGATGGCAGTCCTACCTAGAGACGTACGATTTTGAGATTAGACTTCGGAGACGCTCTCTGCACGGAAATGCAGACGGTTTATCCTGATGCCTATCGCGCCGATGTAAGAGGATTGACTGCAACCAATGTTACGGTACCTTGCCCAGCAGCAAAGACAATAGCTCAGAGGAGTCAGATAGGCAAAACAATGCCTGCAACAAAACCAAACAAACATTATATAAGCCATTACAAATAAACAAAACCAGAAAAATACAAGCTAATTCAGAGAATTTGTGTCCCCCGCTTAGGGAAAAAGTAAACCATACTGAGGCAAATAAAATATGCCAATATGGATATAAAGGTTTGAATGCTTATTCTTTATTATGTGTGTGGAAGATTCTTTTTATAGGGAATATTTATCACACTGTAATGATGATTTTATGAGTTTGTACAAGCCAGACCTCATAAATTTTTCATTTCACGTGAATACTATCATTTAGTTAAAAAAAAAGTATTTCGGAAAAAAACAAAACTTAGATCGCCCGGGATGCGATCCCGGGCCCTCTCACATGTGAAGCGAGAGACATACCACTAGATCACGGAGTCGCTTTAAGTTAGCGAAAATTATATGCAAAGATGAAGTCACATACAGTGGCTGCAACGTTATTGTTGACAACTTACACGAACGATCACGTTACACGAGCGATTCCGCACGATTAAACCTGTTACACGAACGATCCTTCATGCACACGATTCTACACGTTACTCGATCTTACACGATTGCTAACGCAAACGCACGATTCTTCACTCAAAATAGTTCAAAATATTTAGGAATCGATATTTTCAAAACGAAATACATGTACGGCTTGTTACTGATTTTAGATTTCAAAGAATTATCAATAACTATATTATTTCATCGACTTTGAAAAAAAAATACGGTAATGGATATATACATAAGATTTATTTATTATTTTAGATTTTAAATAATTATTTAGGTAATTCTTCGATTTAAGAAAACAGATTTTTTCCGTTCTATCAGAGAAGATAGTTGTAGGTGGACTGTAAATTTTGATTGAATTAGATTTCATAATATACAGAAAGGGGGATACATTGTACGATTAGGAAAATAATGACAGCATGGTTCAAATGACCTGAACTACAAGTTAAATCCATATGTTTCTGTTGTTTCAATATGCTTATCAATTCTAAAAATAAACTTGCCAAGTATTTTTTATTTTTTAAATTAATTAAAAGTAAGCTCCAGTGTTAAACACTGATAAACAAAACCATGAAAATTATGTCGTGTGCATGTTCATTCGCCGACTGAACATTTGTGTAAGCTTTGAGAAATGTTTATTTATTCGAAAAAAAAAATATTTTTAATTATCTTAAAAAAATTAAAAATATCTTGACCCCAATAAGCAGTAAACAAGAATGATAATCAGCAAAAACCGTTAAACATCTGGGTACGTTTAATCACAATAAGTCACGCTATTTGACAAGAACATAATATTAAAGTATCCGTCTAGGGGGTGTCCTTTACAAGTGTTTATTCAACAACATATATACAAACACAGTGGGTTCTGGCCCGGGTCGACTTCCCGCTCCGCTGCTGTCCCAGACACGTCCTGTCTGCTCGGCATCCAGGTGCAGAGGGAGTGCGACTATCCCGCCATCTGAGGTAATACACACAGTAAGTCGTACCACGGGACAGTCGCACAGATACTACACTCCCCCCTGTTTTCTTTGAAAGGCTGGAGTCTACCACAGGAAGAGGGTCCGGAACCATCTCCAACGTTGGGGCCCTGTAAACGCCCTCCCGGGCTAACTGCCCAAGAATAACAAGTGCCGGAGCAAGCTCCAGTCAAAACCACCACAAGGATTTGCACAAATTTACCAGGTGGTATGTCCGGGATAATTCCCAGATTACCTCCTACAACTCCTGTATAACATTCACCGAGTGGGCCAAGGTCACCAGGCCCATTAACAACTCAGAAACTGGCAACAGTTACATCATCAGGCTCTGGAGGGCAAACTTGCCCTCCGGCGTCGCCCACGCCTCCGCCTGGATCTGTACAAGCGACAAGTACTTTTCTCTTCTGATGTCAAATCATCAGACGACCAGGGACTGCCTGAATCATACGGGGCTGTCCCCGTTTCTGCAACATGGTCCTTGGTGACCTCTACCTTTGGGGTTGGACCCCTGCCCACACAACTCAGCGATCCCCAAGAAACATGACCATAGGCCGCCTTATTCAAAGGTTGGGCTGGTCCAGGGGGTAGAGGTGCAACACCGATATCCTTAATAGCTGAGTCTAAGAGGAACTCTCCAAACATCTCTACTTCCGGGTCTGGTATACCCAGTGTAATTCCGGGATGGGCCAGAGGCGCCACACTGCCTAACTCACTAACCAAACGAGGCACAGACTTGGGAGAATCCGTCTCAACCATTCTGCCTCCTATCAAGGTCACTCTCTCCTCCGGAATCTCAGCAGACCTCTCGGAGCTAATCTGCAACACCTCTTCTCCCAAAGTAAGGGTTCCTTGTCCCAAGTCCAGCTGGGCTTTCCCGGCACGGAGAAACTCCATGCCCAGCAACATTGGGTTCTTCAAAGGGGCAACATGGAGCTCGACCTCATGTGTCTGACTACCAATACACAAGGTCACTGGTCCCACTATGAATCCTTCCAACTTAGAATTCTCCCCCGCCTGTATCATGGTCACATGTTTCCGGATAGGCGGCTTGGGGTCCAGCTGGTCATACAACTTGGTAGACAGCACGCTGACTGCAGCCCCAGTATCCACTACTGCCTTCACCCCAATACCTTGCACTTGCAGGCTAACAGTAAAGCCCACAGATGAACACTGCTGTCCTATGGGTACAGAGGGTTCCTCATCCTCAGGCCACATCGAGTCAGAACAGGGGTCCGATCTCCCAAATTCCTGGGATTCGTCACCAACCATAGCTTGTCCAAGCGGCTCCAAAGTGGAGTGGGGAGTTACTGTCCCCACTTCCTCTTCAGCCAAGCCAAGCTCCGGTGATGGTGGCATTTCAAATTGATCTTTCAGCCTGCGGCGCTTGCGCCGGCGCCGCACACAGGAGCGGGGAACACTGATCCCCAACTCCTTGGAATCCGACCTAGGGAACGTCTCCACAGGGAGTCCTCCCATACTGGTCCCGCCCCTTTGCCCGTCAGTAGCCACTGTCTTCCCTGCAGCTCGGGTGGGGCAATCTCTACGGAAGTGCCCCACCTCTCCACACCTGAAACATACAGCAGGCTTCCGGTCCCGCTCCGTCCATCTGGGTGACGGGGTACCACTCATCTGATTTTTCTGAAGGGGGGCACTCTGCCTTACCAACTCCTCTAGTTTCTCTATCCTGCTCCGGAGGGCTGCGAGCTCCTCCACAGCAACATTTACTCTCCCTGGATCAGTCTGCTTCATGTCATGAGCAGAATCCAGCTTTCTCACTTCCCTTGATGGCTTAGGCCTGTGACGCCGGGAGTGCTGATAGTATTGCATGCGCTCCACGGCTTCCTCCACTGTCCGGGGATGCCCATCAAGTGCGTAAATACCAGCATCTCTGTCCTCAGCTCCATAGCATAGCCGAGGTATAGCGTGAGTGTGCACATCAGGCACACTGGGGAAGGCTCGTGTCGCCAAAGTCAGGACCTTGTCGGCCCACTGATGAAGTGACTCTCCAGGGTTCTGGCTGGCAGACTGGAAGTTAAGTTGATGAGTGAGATCGGGGGCAAAGGAGCCAAAACGCTTTTCAAATCTCTGCAAGATCTCACCTAGGCGGAGCTGGCTATTGGTTTCTAACAGCAGGGTATAATACTCGCTTGCTGCCCCTTCAAGTGAAAAACAGAACTGGTCATGCTGCTCCTCCTCTGTCCACAGCTGACTGCGAGACAACCTCACAAACTTGTGCAAAAATGCCTTCCAGCTACTCTTACCATCATACCTAAGGTCCTTGTACCTGGGTTTACTCCCAGCAGCTGCCCTACTGGTGTTCTGTGCCGGTGTATTAAAGCTGCTATCCTGGTGGGCCGGGACAGGCTGACTAGCATAGTGTCCCAGCTTGGCTCTCCTCTCCCCCTCCTTTCCAAAATGGCAGGATGGGGTATCCTGATAGGTAGGACTACAAGTCGATGACATGGGGACATTATGATGCTGTGATGCACTGGGCATAGTCATTCCTAGGTGGGAGGTCTGAACATCCTCACCTCTGTACCATGGGGATTGGGTGTGATCGGGCAGTGGGGGTTGGGCATGTCCACCCCCAGTATTCACCAAGTCTTGGACTAAAGTAGTGTGTGGCATTGAGGTCCGGGGTTGAAAATCATCCCCAGGAAGCGAGGACACACTAAAGTTCGCGGGTCTAGGCTGGGTTTGTACAGACAAAGGGTTCCAGGTGAGCCCTAAAGGGTCAACAGGCCTCAGATCATACACAGAAGTGAGCGGTGCAGGCCTCACAGGCTGTTGATTGGCAAACAGTGTATGTGGCGGAGGGGCGGGGTCAAGCGAGTGGGGTTTACCCTCACCAAAGCTTGGTCTAACTCCTATGTCCCCTAGGTTAGCTGTGTCTCCCACAAGGACAGGTTGGCTGCTAGCTGAGAGCACATGACCTACAGAATACTGGTGTTCTAAACCTAAACTCAAGGGAACCTCACTGTATTCATACCTAGGTGGGCTACAACACACAGTGCTGCCAGGTGAGCCACACCAACACAGGCTACCTAAAGAGGACTCCAGGGAATCACTGGTCATCATCCCTGGTGAGCCACATTGGGGCTGGGCAAACCTGAACTCTCTCCTTGACATACCATGTAACACACTACCCTCCCCACAGGGGATGCCCGAATGCAGGCCGGGCCTAGGTGTAGAGGGACGCCCCAGGGGCAACCCCCCTCCCATGTGACCTGACATTGATTGAGCAAAAGGTGTGTGACGGGATGCAATATGCTCGCTCCCGTTATAAACATATGGTGAAACCCCCCCCTTCCACGGGAGAACCATACACACTGCACGGAACAGGAGGATTAAATCTGTCTGACTGCATGACACTATTGATAGCCGGGCGCGTGTCCAGGCCTAAAGCTGACACGGCCTCCTCTACAGACATATCCATAAAAGAATGTCACAAATAATCAAATAAAATCACAGACAATATTTACAAATGAATTCCAAAAGTCGATTCAAGAAAAATACACGAAAAATCAACACGTGCTCTCACGTACCTAGCAGCACCAAAAATGGCGGCTAAAACCGATGCCTAAAAATACCTAACTAACAGCAGTAAGGGAATCTCCGGGCCCCGCGAATTGGGCACCAGTAAAGTATCTGTCTAGGGGGTGTCCTTTACAAGTATTTATTCAACAACATATATACAAACACAGTGGGTTCTGGCCCGGGTCGACTTCCCGCTCCGCTGCTGTCCCAGACACGTCCTGTCTGCTCGGCATCCAGGTGTAGAGGGAGTGCGACTATCCCGCCATCTGAGGTAATACAAACAGTAAGTCGTACCACGGGACAGTCTCACAGATACTACAATATTGTACGACTTAACTATATTGCTTGATTGCAAGCGATAATTAGTTCGTTCTACATACAATTATGTTAACTGCGCTTCATTCATTTTATTGTCCCCCGCTTGAAAAGTGGGGGATATTAATTTGGGTCTGTCCGTCCGTTCGTTTTCTGTCTGTCTGTAACGCTTTCGTTTTCACACGATATCTCGAGAACCCTTTGAGGTTTCGCAATGAAATTTTGCGTAGCAACTCCCTATGGACTAAAGAAGACCCCTATTGATTTTGTGGTCAAAGATCAAGATCATAAATTCGCAAATTCTGTTTGTTATAATACTTTCGTTTCCACACGATATCTCAAGAACCCTTTGAGCTTTTGCAATGAAATTTTACATAACAACTTCCATTGATCCAAAGGTCAAAGTTCAAGGTCGTAAATATATTCATTCTGTCTTTGTGTAACACTTTCCTTTCCGGGCGATTTTTCAAGAAGATTTTGAGCTTTTGCAATGGAATTTTATACCAAAAGTCCCTAAGACCTCTCTCACCCCTCTCAAAGTGTTCCGCCCCGTTTGTTTTATAAATATTTATTGTATTACATGTCGCTATTTTTAGCACAGGAACATGAGAAGAGTAATTACGTATAAAACAGGTTCTCGGCGGACTCTATATTCTTATTACATCTATTAGAACTGTTTAATAAAGGTTAAATTAGACACCATGCATTGTGTTAAATTTTGAAAATATCGAACGTGGATATATACATGTATGTGACTTCATCTTTGTATATAATCGTAGTTTAAATAAAAAGGCGTAAATAGAGCGATTTCGTGGCGTAGTGGTATGTCTTTCGCTTCACGTGTGGGCGATCCGGATTCGATTCCGGGACGATGCTTTTTTTTCTGGAATATTTTTTTTTACTTAATGATAGTATTCAGCATGTGAAATGAAAAATTTATAAGGTGTGGCTTCTACAAACTCATAAAATCATTATCACCGAGTGATAAGTATTCCACATGTATACATTAAATAATTTTTCAACTTAAGTCAGGGGGATCCGACACCCCCCCCCCCTCCGAACTGCGCATGGTTTACTTTTCCCTAAGCGGGGGACACAAATTCTCTGAATTAGCTTGTTTGGATTTAAAATAGAATACAAACAAAATACCTGTTTAACAAATAACTTTCCAATTAAAACTTACAAAACGAAATCTACACGTTTCTAAACGCACGATTAAAACCGCAAACGATCGAGTCTGATACACGCACGATCCCGCATGTTACTTGAACGATCACGCACGATACACTAACGATTCTACACTAATTCTGGTTTGTCAACAATAATGTTGCAACCACTGTACATGTATATATTCACATTCGATATTGTCAAAATTTTACACAATGCATGATATCTGATTTAACCTTTATCAAACAGTTCTAATAGATGAAATAAGAATATAAAGTCCACCGAGAACCTGTTTTATACGCTACAACTCTCCTCGTGCCCCTGTGCTAAAAATAGCGACATGTAATACAATAAATACTAATAAAACAAACGGGGCGGGGCACTTTGAGAGGGGTGAGAGAGGTCAAAGGGAGTTTTGGTATAAAATTACATTGCAAAAGCTCAAAATCTTCTTGAAATATCGCCCGGAAATGATAGTGTTTCATACAGAGAGAATGTATAAATTTATGACCTTGAACTTTGACCTTTTGACCTCAAAATCAATAGGGGTCTTCCTTAGGCCACAGGGGGTTGTTATATAAAATTTCATTCCAAAAGCTGAAAGGGTTCTTGAGATATCGTGTGGAAACGAAAGCATTATAAAAGACAGAATTTGCGAATTTATGACCTTGACCTTTGACCTGACCTCAAAATCAATAGGGTTCTTCTTAAGTCCATAGGGAGTTGCTATGCAAAATTTCATTGCGAAAGCTCAAAGGGTTCTCGAGATATCGTGTGGAAACGAAAGCGTTATAGACAGACATAAAGACGGACAGACGGACGGACAGACCCAAATTAATATCCCCCCTTTTCAAGCGGGGGACAAAAAAATGATAAAACGTTGTTATGTTCAAATTGGTTAGATACTGATGTAGATATTGAACGTTTACAGTGAAAGAATAATATAATTAAAACAGTAAGAGATTTCTTGCTAACGTCTTATGAACGTTCTACATTAGCAACTTCAGACAAAGAACTTGATGTTCTGTTGAAACAATGGTCGGTACTCGAGGTTAAAACTAATATAGTTTACCGAAAATGGGAAAATAAAGATCACTCTATCACTATGCAATTAGTGACCCCAAAATCTTTAAGGGAAGAATTAATGACACAGCTTCATAAAAATAAAAAAAAAAGGCCCATGGGCCACATCGCTCACCCGAGCATTGTGGCTAAGAAAAAGTAGAGATTGGTTTACTATTGAAAAGTTTAAATCCAAAAGTTTGGCCCCGCCCTACCCCCGGGGGTCATGATTTGAACAAACTTGAATCTACACAACCTGAGGATGCATGCATATAAATATGAGCAATTATGGATTTGCTATTCTTGGTAAGAATATTTTTAAAGAATTTTCCTATATATTTCTATATAAAACTTTGGTCAGCTATTGTGGCCCCGCCCTACCCCCGGGGGTCATGATTTGAACAAATTTGAATCTACACTACCTTGGGATGCTTCCATATAAATATGAGCAATTATGGCTTTGCTGTTCTTGAGAAGAAAATTTGTTAAGAATTTTCCTATATATTTCCATATAAAACTTTGGTCGGCCCTTGTGGGGGCCCCGGGGGTCATGATTTGAACAAATTTGAATCTACACTACATGTACCTTGGGATGCTTCCATAAAAATATGAGCAATTATGGCTTTGCTGTTCTTAAGAAGAAGATTTTTAAAGAATTTTCCTATATATTTTTATATAAAACTTTTGTCGGCCATTGTGGCCCCACCCTACCCCTAGGGGTCATGATTTGAACGAACTTGAATCTACACTACCTGGGAATGCTTCCATGTAAATATGAGCAATTATGGCTTTTGTGTTCTTCAGAAGAAGATTTTTAAAGAATTTTCCTATATATTTCTTTATAAAACTTTGGTCGGCCATTGTGGCCCCGCCCTACCCCTGGGGGACATGATTTGAAGAAACTTGAATCTACACTACCTAGGGATGTTTCCCCATAAGTTTCATCTTTCCTGGCATAGTGGTTCTAGAGGAGAAGATTTTTAAAACATTTCACCAAATTTTCACTTATTCTCAATTATCTCCCCTTGAATGAGGACGTGGCCCTTAATTTGAACAAACTTGAATCCCATTCACCCAAGGATGCTTTGTGGCAAGTTTGATTGAAATTGGCCCAGCGGTTCTTGAGAAAAAGTCGAAAATGTGAAAAGTTTACAGACAGACGGACGCCGGACAAAATGTGATCAGAAAAGCTCACTTGAGCCTTCGGCTTAGGTGAGCTAAAAACTGCTGGTCACCTTGGCCGCGAGAAAATAAATAAATAAAATGCGTGCTCGTTTTCACTGGCCTGGGCTTTGTCAAAAACGTAAACCAGGTCCGGGGTTAGGAAAATCGCCAATAAGAAATGTAATTGTATTTACTTCTTTAGAAGCCATCGCGATCGATATTATAAGCTCTCTTCCAATAACCGATAATGGTAACCAATACATTATGGTCGTAGGAGACTATTTCAGCAAATGGACGGAGGCATATGCATTACCTGTACATACAGCTCAATCTGTAGCTGATAAGTTAGTTACGGAGTTCATTTGCCGATTTCGTACACCTCTTCGTATCCATAAAGATCAGGGACGCGAATTCGAATCACACTTATTTTCAAAATTATGTCAACTTTTAGAAATTGATAAGTCTCGTACTACACCGCACAGACCCTAATCTGACGGTATGATAGAAAGATTTAATAGAACTTTACAGCAAAAGTTATCTATGTTTGTAAATGAAAATCAAAGTGATTGGGATGATCATCTCCCATATTTAACAATGGCTTATAGAGCGTCTGTACAAGAGAGCACAAAGTGTACCCCAAACAGAACTAGTGCTAATTGTAACGGAAACCGTTACAGATGTTCCCCAAACGCTCCCCAACTCCCTTTCGGTGCCATATTCCCTGTAAGCTTCATTAAATAAGACAAACTCTGTGCATTTTTGACTTTAACAACGTTTTCCCAGAAGGATACCAATTCTATTCAATTTTTAGCATTGCTCCCAAGCGCATGTGAATGCATGTGCGTTATGACCATATCATCTTGTCTACACTATTCATATATTTTAATATACTATATATTAAAGCATTCAGTCCAAAAGTAATAAAAATCACTCATTCAAGAGTATTTTTAAATATACTCGTTTCAAATGCACGCATGTGCACGTGCATGATGATCATACCTTCTTGTAGTAGTCCCTTACATCTATCTATGTTCTAAATCCCATCCTGTTTGGTTGAAAAACAAGGGAGTTATAGCCATTTAAAGTTTCAGCCAATCAGATTGCAGCACACGTGCATGTGTGTAATTTTATTATTTTTTATATCATTTTGTGGGATATCCTAATGCATGACTATATTTTAAATTTCAAAGAATTTCGTCAAAAAACAAAGGAGAAATAGCCATTTAAAGTTTCAGCCAATCAGATTGCAGCACACGTGCATGCGCGTGATTTCATGATTTTTTTCTATATCATTTTGTAGGATATCCTAATGCATGACTATATTTTAAATTTCAAAGAATTTCGTCAAAAAACAAAGGAGATATTGCCATTTAAAGTTTCAGCCAATCAGCTTGCAGCAAGCGCACATGCGCATGATTTAATGAAAATTCTTATCTATCATGCGGTAGATCCTCATAATGTAGGACTATGTTCAAAATTTCAAAGGATTATGACAAGAAACAAGAAAGTTATTGAGACTTTAGTTTCAGCCAATCAGAGCGAAGCGCACGTGCATGCGCGTGAGATCTTGCTATTTTGACCATGCTAT
>PRKT01000529.1:35577-117591 GCA_003671525.1 Saccostrea glomerata | reverse complement strand
CCCCCCCAACGGCGAAACTGAATTCGAGTTCTTTTTTATGGTAAATTGAATTTTTATTCTGGCTATCCCTCACACTCTTTTCAAACGATGCTACGTCACAGAGTTGTAGGGGGGGGGGGGCAGGCGAAATCAAGTCATATATATTTTTTTTTTAATTTCGATATATCGATAAAGTAGTATGTTTTGAACTAATAACTAGGTAAGATTATTACTTTACCGCATCGCCTCATACAAAAAACCAAACGTGTGTTGGACGTAATATTTCATTAGTGTGCATATATAAAAAAGAGACAAGAACAGTGCAATTAACCATCTCTTATCAAGTTATACAATGAACATAAATCATTTTTTGAGATCATAGTAGCGGTCCTTGTAAAAAATATATATATACAAATGTTATGTTCAAGTGAAATAGGGTAAAGGTGCCTCAAAATTAAAAAAAGAAAAAGGTGAATGAGGATTGTGCAGAAATATTTGTGACCGATTTTAAGTGTGATTTACTAAAAAAAATAAGAAGTTAAAAGTTTCAAAAGTTAGGTATAAGTTCAAAAAATTTCAATTTAAGGTACGGTATATAAACCATTCATAAGACAATCCTTTGTCAACATCCTTTGCCTCTTTATATTGTTTTTACTCCATAACTAAGACAGGCGAAGAAAATAATTTGTATAAATAATTGAAGCTTAGTGTTTTAAACATTTCTAATAAAATATTCAAAAAAGTAAACTTAAAAAATCCGCTTGCATGGAAATAGCGGACAGGAATTAAATTCATGCATTCATATTTTTTTTTATAAACGGAATAAACATTTTAAAAACAAGTTTACATATCTTGGCGTATCTGCATTTATTTCTCATTTTGCGGTGATACAGAAAATATATGGTGTTTTGATCCTATCCTAACAGTTATAGGGAAAAAAGCTACGTGTGTTTGATGGTTAGTGAATGATGAATCTTGATGACTGATAAGAAAATAATTTTCTTTTTTAATATCGGGATCGAAGTGTTTTTTTTTTTGTTTTTTTTTTGCGAGGGGATGTCCCGTTTTGCGCGCGGTGTCCTTCTGGGATTCTCTCTCTCTCTCTCTCTTTCTTTTAATGTTTAAATGTTACAGGTGCTTTATATATATTATAAATTGAGTTAGATTAATTTATATTAAAAGAATAATTCGTATGGATTTAAACAAGTATTATTTTTCTTACTAAATACATATTATAAATCGTTCCTAGATTTTGTCTAGACCCACATCCCCCTTTACGATATTACTAGATCTGCTCTAAAATAGTATGAAAATAGTAATAAAATATGAAATCTCTTAGAAATAGTCACATACTAGTCGCCAGGAAAAAAATATTTTCTGAAGTTTATAATTCTCAAAACGATTGAGTTATTTCTATATCGTTATTTTAAGAATTTTTGGAAATTGAATTAGACGCAGTCGACGTCACTACGTTTTCAGCGAGTAACGTCAAAGTTAATTACATGTAGGCGCGCCTTACTAAAATGCCTATAAAATACTGAAAAAGTGAGATATTTTCAAAATTTATGTATATTTGCATTCAGAAAGAGTTCGGCTATCAAAATTTACCAAAAAGTAAATTAATGAAAATTTGACCTTAAGGGCCCTTTTCTCGTGACGGCAGTCATTTCATCTTTACGTCAGTGGAGGAGGTTGCGTAGGAAAATCTCTTACATTACCCACCGTGTAACTTGAAATAATTCACACTTTAAAGGAAGCAGGTCAGAATCCTTTTTATGTTTTTGTACTTCTCACAGCTCCAACTGAAATGCAGTTTTTAATATTGGAGGCATGAAAATTCACTCAGCATTGAGACTTCTAGTCAAGGAAGTACGTGTGCAAAGTCGACATGAATACATACCTCTATCACATGACAAAAATTCCTTAACATCTGAAAGTTTTCATCATTTATGAAATATCTATGGTTGGGGCACAAAGAGACTGAAAGAGATAAAGCATTTAAAGAATGAAGATATCCATTTGGTGTTTCAGTATCAGCAGTTGTTGGTTTTCTACAACTACCACTTATTAGAAATTCTCCTGTTTTTGCTTCTCCAAACAATCCAATGCATCGTGTATCCTTGTCTCCGAGAAATAGTTGAAAATTTACCTGTGTTTGCTTCTCCAAACAATCCAATGCATCATGTATCCTTGTCCCCGAGAAAAAAAACTTTCAATACATCTAACTGACATAAGAACAAAGACAGCAGGAATATATATTGAATAGAGTGGGAGTTGGGAACCAAACCAGAGAAGATATATTGGTGTTATCGTCAAGAAATTCAGTCTGTCATCTGTCTGCACATACCGTATAAGTGGAAATTTTAGCGAGACGCAAATTTAGCGATTTCTCCTCAAAAACTGGTATTTTATTTTTAGCGAGAAGTTCTTTTAGCGATTTTTAAATGATCACTTAAGAAGCTAATACAAATGACACGAAATTTAATTTTAGCGATCTCAACAGCCTCACTAATAATGCCAAAATTCAATCCACGCTAAAATTTCTACTTTTACGGTATTCCAACAAATCTACAAAAGCTTCAGACATCCCCAGACACATTACAGTCCAATGGCATTCACATCGGTGTTGAAGGTGCAAGAAAACTGCATATTTCTGAAAGTCGTCATTTGACAGGTTGATTGCATTTTGTGCTTCGCCTTGCAGTTAGAGCAAGGGTATCTATTGTAAAGACTTCGAACATATCAGATGGGGATTAGTGAATGAAGCAAATGGCATTATTTCCAGTATACAACTTACAAGTAAGAATAAACAAAGATCATCCATTGGACGGCGTCGTATTAAATTTGAAAATGAGCAAACCAGAAAATCAGCAAGATTCACACATCACTTTTTAATCAGACAGAAGGTTTTCCAATTACAGTAACATCTCTATTCTCTCTCTTTATTTACATTCATTTTTATCTTTAATTTTTTGTATAGACAACCTATCTACAAAATTGTTGAGAGGAAGAATTAGTTTTTTTTTTCGTACCAAGAAAGCTTTTTATAAGAACGACAGCATGACGCTCCTAGAAATAAAATTTTAGGAAAAGAAAATTAAGAATATCTTTTTAAAAAATAATATACAAGTTACCTTGTTAAAGTATCAGTGCTGCAACTATGCGACCATTACTGCAACTTTGCTTGTGACCTTCATTAGTTTACTTTTTCCTCAAATTTAAAGTCGCCCGCGTGGCGCAGTGGTTAGAGCGTCTGCTCTAGAGTCGCGAGGTAAGGAGTCAATCCTTACGACGCGGGTTCGAATCCCACTGCGGGACGTGGAGACCTGTCCTTCGGATGAGACCGTATAAACCGAGGCCCCGTGTCGCAGTAGGTGCTGGCACGAAAAAGATCCCTCACTGCTCAAAGGCCCTTAGTGCCGAGCATAGGAAAAAATTTGTAGCCTTCCACTGGCAAGTGGTGGCGTCTCCATATGAGTGAAAAATTCTCGAGAGGGTCGTTAAACTACATACAACCAATCAATCAATCAATCCTCAAATTTAAATGCATTTTCTTCGACGTTAGAAATAACAAAGAGTCAAAACTCTAGAGTGTGCAGTGTTGAGAGGGTTCTCAACCCCTTTTTTTGAAAGAGAAATGACAGGATCGTTAGCCAGGGTAACATCAGGAAGTTTACAGGAATGTCAGGGAGTAAACAGGGGAAGATAGGGAGTGGATATGGTAGTCAGAGATAATAGCAGAGGATCATAGGATAAATTAAGTCAGGGAGAGACAGGAAACAAGGGAATTTTTTTGGAATCGAAGGGGAATATCATTACAGTTTTAGATTGTTTCTATTTGTATGTGCTCTTGATCAAAGATTTTACTATGCCAGTCTTTCAGACACTAAAACAAAATTATGAAAGCAATTTTAAAGAGAAATACATGTACATATATCAATTTATTTTATTCACAGTTTGTATAATATTTTTAACAGTTTACATATTTTTAAAAAATATTTCAGTCCGTCGGACTGAAATGGTGCCCCTTGTCAAGGATAACAACCCCCTTGGCACGTAAAAGATTGTTTCTCTGGAGTTCGAAAAAGAGTAGGCTCACTGGGGCCGCCAGAGAAACCAAAAACTTTCAAAAACCGATTATTTAAACCAATAGTCCGCCGAAACATGGCTGAAAAATTGCCAACTCGGCGTTAAACACTATTCAATCAATACAGACACAAAAATAATATTACATATCAGTAAAGTGCAATATTTACTAGATTGCACCATATTGTTACCGAATCATATTTCAACAAAACGTTCGCAGATCAAAGTTATAATTGTAGTTTTTAAACATGGGTTAGTTCTTATTATCATTTTCACAGGACAGGAAGCGATGCGTAGTAAGTACAGATAAATGTTTTGCTTGTTTTTTTTTAACTAAAATATGAAACCCCTGCATCAGTTTCCATGCATATGATAAGGTTAAAACTACATTTGGAATTTCATGCATAAGGTTTAAACTACATTTGGAATTCACTCGCATCGATTTTGATAACTAGTTTTTGTTTAACAGGTCGGGTACACTACCTTATATGGAGGACAATTTTCAGCACGTGACGATATTTTCGTCACATCTGTAGTGTTCTCCAATCAAGTGAATGAGTCCCAAAGCATGACAGTCTAATATGTGTTTACTATTTAAAAGCGACACATGGCTTTCGTCAGTTTACTGCACAATATTTACTTCGTCACTTTATGAGGCCAAAATTGACAGATTATATCCCAAAGACACTGCTCCATGGTCACAATTAATATTTGAATGGTTTTAGATGATTAATTATAATAGTTGCTTCAAATACAGCACAAACGCTTTGACATTTACATTTAAATTAAAAAGTTTTTGATGATATTGATGGGTTAAATAATAATTGCACAGCTTGTACTGCTGTCTGAAACTATATGTAAAAAAAAATCTCAGTGCTTTATCGACACGATAGCACCTACGTCTCTTTGAAGAATGGTTTAGGCCAATGCATTACAAGTTGATATAAGGCTCCATAGAGCAAATTTTTAAATGTGAGCATAGAAATGAAAGATTATACATTAAATTAAATATTTCTTTCATAAATCTCAAGAAAGAATTGAAAATAAGTTCCTAAGGGGCAATTCAAGTTGCCCTTTATTTCCAACACAGCAGAATACTTGTAATAACCCACAATGCATTGCGACTTATTCATCAGTTGGTAAAGTAAACAGATAGCTAATTTACATGCAAATTTATGCTGTCGTCAGAAAATCTAGTGGTCTCGACCTGTTTAACCTTTCGAGAATGATCCACTCATTTTAAGACACCACTTGTCCGCGGCAATTTTCGGCAACCAGGGCCATTGAGCAATAAGGGATCTTTCAAGTGTCATGATCAGCACCTGCAAGAAAAAATTCGGAAAGCAAAGAATCATTCAAATTTTCACTGTGTAAGGGCCTTTACATTTGTAAAATGAAATTTAAAACTGGAATATGATCTCCAATATAACAGTATTGTGTAAATATTGACTTCAATATCGTAGGAGTTGGAATATAATTGGAGTTAGCCCCCACCCCTTCCAACTTTTTTGCAAATAAAAACATATAGGCATTGAATATTGGGGCGTAGGTTTAGAACCCCCCCCCCCCACTTTATTTTAAAGAAAGCTTTACAAAATTTCTTTCCATTTTTTACAGTCTTGTTAGCGCCATAGCTGCACGTTTACACAGTTGGATATAAATGGCGATGGTTTCATCACTCTGAAGGAAATTCACGAGAAACTGAAGCAATATCATGTTGCACTGAAAATAAACAAAGCATTCCAATTAGTTGATACTAATGGTATAAATGAATTATTTTAAAAATTACCATTATTTATAAACAAATATATCCAGTTTATTTGTCAAAAATTCTTTTATTTTCAGGTGACGGAAAATTGACGAAAGAGGAGTTCGCGAAATCCAGATTTATTTTCCCCAATTGCTAAAATTAATTATTATAACTTATATTGTTGGTTAAGGTCAAGATCTAGTAAATGACTTAAACCTTGCTATTTGGTACATAAAACTGTACTTTCTTGTCTTTATATGGAATTTCATTATTTGGGATGACTGGTTTAATCTAATTTTTTTAGTTCAGTCTTGTCTTGACTTGTTTAGTCGCCCGCGTTGCGCAGTGGTTAGAGCGTCCGCTTTAGAGTCGCGATGTAAAGAGTTGATTCCTACGTCGCGGGTTCGAATACCAAGATGGGACATGGAGACCGGTCCTTCGGATGAGGCCGTATAAACCGAGGTCCCGTGTCGCAGTAGTCGCTGGAACGAATAAGCCATTTCACTGCTTAATGGATGTAAGTGCCGAGCATAATAGGAAAAAATTTGCAGCTCACTACCGGCAAGTGGTTGCGTCTTCATATGAGTGAAAAACTCTCGAGAAGGATGTTAAACAACAAACAAAATTTTCTTTATGTACATTATCATATTTGCCTGGATTTTCAAAATTCAGAGTTGTTCTCTGTCAGATTAATTAAGTTGTCCCGTCATCTGGGGGGGGAGCTACATTTACATATTTACATTTACATATTACAAAATAGAAGCGGAGCAAACACGTACCTCCAAAACATCAGAGGATGGATCAGATGTCATGGAGAAGTGAGCATTCCCTTCCGACCGGTCACACCCGCCATGTGCTCCTTGTCGTGATCGGGAAATAAAGGAAAATAATCTGTGTAAATAATGACCTAAAAATCAGTATGTAAAAAGTCAGTCAGCATTTCACTTAATGATAATTACAATGTAATTGTATTTGCTGACAAGGTCATTGAATTGACCATAGAACTTGCGAAAAAAATTGCCTTCAGGTCTGCTCTTGTGAATTTAAAAAGGTATAATTAACCATTTTCTTTTTATGAAGAAAAAAAAATATCCTCATCCAAGAGATACCACATGTCGGTGTGATTTTGACAATAACTTCTACTTCTAGATATAAACTGCATATACACTACCAAATATTTTTTTCTCTCAATAATTGCGTATTAAGGCTTAGTGAATACAGGAAACTTTGTACAGCTGTTGTAAGCAAAAATGATCAATAGTTTTGCCATGCCAAAAAACATATTTCCATAAATTAAATATGTAAAAATATAATAAATGTTATCAACACGCTGCAACGTGTGTCTGAAATCATATTTCAACAAACAGGATGCACATAAAAACTCATCGTCAGTAACCCACGGGTGATTCTCGTTGATTCTCTCTAAGCTTGCGGACTCAAAACCCGTGGTTTGCGACGATGATAAAAACTAGTAAAAGTTATTATATATATTTTTGATTCGAAGTGCTTTACTTCGAGCTAAGTTTCAGTCAAAAGATGAAGGTAGGTGATAGAATTTGAAATGAATGTTTTCTTGGTCAGGGAACTGGGGGTTCTAATGATTATATAGTAAAAATGCATTAATGAAAATCTTCTCTGCATGCCTATGGGTATATAATTACATAGTTACATGTATATTGAGGAATGGGGTCCCTTCAAAAATTGTGAAATTTTTAGCCCCTTGGTCAGGGGAATTGTACTAAAAGAACTTGTAAATCTGTATTCCAAATTTCATGTAAATATGTGCAACTTCTGCAAAAAAAATGAACGGAAACTGCAAAGATTTGGAATTTTTCTAAGTCCAAAGGGCATAATTCTGTCCAAAATTGCTCGATCGTACCCAAAATAGAACTTGACCTAGATATTCTTATGAAAGATCTGTATACCAAATTTCATTTCAATATTTGCAACCTCTGCAAAGATTGATGAGATTTTTTTCACTCATGAAGAGACCTCACTAAAACGGTGAAGGGCTTCAAATTTTGATAGGGCCATTGAGCAGTGAGATTCGAATTCCGCGTCACGACCTCCCGATCACGAGCGAGCGCTTTGCAAAGAAATGAAAATAAATGAAATGTTTCCAAGTCTAGGAGTCATAACTCTGTAAAAAGGGGCTCAATCGTATCCAAAACAGAACTTGATCTAGTTATTCGTATGATAAATCTGTATGCCATATTTCATTTCAATATGTGCAACCTCTGCAAAGAAAATGCATGGAAACAGCAAATAATTGGAATTTTTAGGTCACCTATTGCTATCATATTTCGTTCGTCGTCGTGCAATGTGCGCAACAATTTAACCCTTGCTCATAATGGTTGATTAATACCAAATCTGTACATCAAGATTCATTTCAATATGTGCATCTTCTGCGTGGAAAATGAACGGAAATTGATGATGGACTGACAGACGGCAACATAGCAATATGCCCTCACTTCATCGAAAGGGGGCATAAAAATAATCAATTTTGGAATTGATTTAATGAACTGATAGAGAGTATACAGAATTTCGGATTGTACTATTAAAGAAATGTAGATTCATTGCAAGTTTAATTCTATATCATTTGATTTAAAAGTACGGTAAACCAACTATTACTTTAGTATTCTAGTCATTTTTATTCGTAATTTCAATTTGAAAACGATTAATTACTTAGTATCGCGATTTGGGAAACATTCTCTACCAAAACAGTACAAATTCAATAGGTCGCAGTAATTATCGTGGATTAATTAAAGTAAGTCGCAAAATAGTTATAATCGTCCTTTTATAGGAAAAATATGTTTATTCTGTTTTTTCTCTCTTTTTTATACCCCGCTTCGAAGGAGAGGGGGTATACTGTTTTACCCTTGTGTGTCTGTCCGTCTGTCTGTCCGTAACAAATATTTTGTCGCAGTCTTCTCAGCAACTACTCGTCGCAGAAGCTTAAAATTTTATTTCATTCTTTGCTGAGGCATTGTCATGTGGTGGGATTTATTTTTGTTCAAATCCGACGTCAACTTCCTTTTTATTCGAGCGTCGGTCTCTTTCATACATAAGAAATTTTCGTTGCAGTTTTCTCAGCAACTACTCATTGCAGATGCTTACAATTTCCGCACAATCTTTGCTAGGGCATGCCACGTGGTTGGATTCATTTTTATTCAAATCCGATGTATATTCACATCAGAGCGGGGGTATTACTAGTGAGCATTGGCTCACAGACTTCTTGTTTTTTAAATGATTTACATAAATAAAAAGTGTTACAATCTGTAATTAAATAACAATTACTTCAGTCTACAGTTATGCTTGTCGTTGTTTTGCTGCTGGTTTCTTTGGAATGGTGCTCGTCACCTGTACATGTAGAAGCTCGTTGGTGGGGCGGAAGATCTAAATATAAAGTGGTAAAGAAAGATAAAACCGGTAAATACAAAATCGTAGTTACCAGTAATGCACAGTTAGTGAAAGAGGCACCGGGAGAGATTTTAAAAGAAGGACCAAAAGTAAGTCCTGTTTTTTTTAATTCAAGTTTAGGCTTTGCCAAAATTTCATGTCAGCCCCGTATATAAGAATTTAATTTTCCTTGAAAGGAGGGAGGAGGACGCTAAAGAAAATTTTAGATAAAGCAGAAATGACTTACTAGACATACAGTAAGTCATAGGGACACAACCACATTTGTTTCCAGTTTTGTTTTGTTTTTTCTATTGTATGCATATTATTTTACTGCATGGCAATTTATTTGAAGAACAAAGCCTTGAATCAGCTTTGTTTTCTTGAGTATATATACGTACTGACAATTAAAACGAATCAAGGCTCGGAACCTCTTGATCTTGGAGTTTGACTAGCTGCAGAACTGTAGCACTCCGAAAAAAATATGTTGACAGACCGGAGAGCTACAGTGCCACCCATTGTAAAAACTGTATAATTGTTGCGCAGAAAAAAATGCGCCGCTTCTCAATTTATTTCTCCATGTTTTTAAAATTTCATATCAAAATATAACTGATCATGTGTTCCTAACATATTATTTCACTTTTTTCCACAAGAAAACATTCCTTTTAATTGTCGTTAATAGCCCTCCTGGCCCTGAGATTGAGATAATCGAAAATTTCGTCTATTTATACTACCATTTTGGTTTGCAAGATAATTCGGTCCAACATGGTTCTTGCTGATGTCGACTACGAGAGTACCAGATAGAGGAGTAAGGAATTTTTCGAAATTTATATTTTTTTTGCGCTTGATGTATGAATTTGGAAGAATTTATTCAGAAATAAGCGCAACTTTTTGTGTGCAGTATATATACAGGTTTTAAAATGTGTGGCACTGTAGTTCTCCGGTCTGTCAACATATTTTTTTCGGAGAGCTACAGTTCTGCAGCTAGGAGTTTGACCCAGTTTTGCCAAATATTCTTTCTAGGGTAAAATAATTATGATCATGGAGGTTTACCCATTTTTGGAAAAAAAATTTAAACTAGGCCATGTTTTCAATGGTTTGAGCCAGGGCTTTCAAAATTGTCCCCCGTTTTCGCGTAAGCAAGGGGACATTAGATTTCATTGGTCTGTCCGTCTGTCACCTGAATCCTAGTCATATCTTTAAATGAGAAGAGACGCCTCTCATATTACACATGATTGATTGATTGTATATTGTTTAACGCCGAATCGGCAATTTTCAGCCATGTTTCGGCGGATCATATTACACAAATATATTTAGAAAGATCTTGACAAGTTGTCACAGGTAATGTTTAATCATATTGCACAAGTATATTACCTGTGACAAGACCTTTCTATATACACTATGAATTTTGATCTCTTGACCTTAACGTTTTACACACTTTTCAAAAATTGGAAAACGTTACTTTAAATTGGCCATAACGACCATATGACTTCTTTATTAAACGTCCTTTCAAAATATATTATGATTTTTGCCTTGTGACTTGACCTGGAAGGTTGATCTACTTTTCAAAAATATTAACCTTAGTCATAGTTTTGGATGAGAAGATTTGGGGATTTAACCTTTCACATGTACATGTATATAACCTGTGGCAAGATCTTTCTAAAATACACCCTGTGACCTTGAACCCTACCGTTCGACCTACTTTTCATAAATGTAATTTTTTCTTAAAATATCTGATTGAAAAGAGATGGGGCTTTCATTATTAACATGTGCATATTTCCGAGCATGCTATAATTTCTGACCCTTGACCTTGAACTTCATGTATAACCTAATTAAAAAAAAAATCTGTTTTGGTGAAACTTTTGAATGACACATGATAGGGCGTTCATATTTAATACAATATGCCATAGATAATGACATCTCACCTACAAAGACACCGAAAGTGGGGGACACAATTCTTTGCATTAGCTTGTTCAATGTATATAGTAAAGGAAGATTGTAACACGGAGAGAAATGGATAATAGCAGTTGTTTGTCGCTTTGAACGAAAATATTTAATGCTTGTGTAATTTACGAACAGGAACAATATGTAACAATGATCTTGTAAGAAGAGCCCTTTATTCGAATTGAAGAATTATCAATGATAGAAATCACTAATTTGTCTGTATATATTTTTTTTTTGCAGTTAGTACCTTGAGGCTGAATGACATTGACCTAATCTGCTGAAATGGTTATTGAATTATAGAAAACCTTAAATGTAGAATTATTGAATAATCCTTCTGAACGTGATTGTTTTAGTAATGTTTAGATTTCACCTCGTATACAACTCTGGGGCAAGGCCAGATAGTTTTGCTGACTTCCGGGTATACCTCAATGTCGAATGGTCCATTTTTGTACACAAATGTTTCTTTCTCCTTATAATATATTTCAGTTTAAAATGTTGATTGACTACCTCGACCTACAACACTCCAAGAGGACACATCTGCATAACTGTCAGGAACTGTTATCACTATAGCTCGTGCTAAAGCTTTTCTGGTCCATTGGTTTTTGAGAAAAAAAAATCTGGCTACATATGAATAATTATAACTTTCATTTCTTATCCATATCCCCAAGGAAAACTATTTTAAAGTTATAATTACAATCTAAACAACATCTAGATTGGTTGATTTTATGCTGTTTTACGTCCAATTCGAGAATTTTAAACTCGCACATTAGGTTCATTCCCTAATGTGGCCCAAACATCCCCAGGGAAATTGATCTGAATAAGTTACAGTCTACACAATGTCTGGATTGTTTGATGGATTTTATGCTGCTCTACGTCCAATACATTTTTTTAAAAGTTGGTCAGTAATTTACATTAGGAATTTTCAAGGCAATATCTTGATATTTTCAGTAATAACAGGCTGAAAAATCATCAAACTTTAGCCCCGCCCTGTATCTCCGATACAGTAGGAAACTCGTATTCTAAATATAACTTAGATTATGCAATTAGCATGTTAACAAAAAGCTACGTCGCTGTCTACTTTAAAATAATAGCTATTTCTGTGAATGTAAGATAATAATAGGCTTAGAATCATTGTCAGTAATGAGTTGGTGCACCCTGGGTTCTCAGAAAATGTTAATCAAAATGAGGGTCACAATGACCTTTTTTTGGATTTTCAAGGTTGATTTGAATAATTTTATAAATTACATGTACTTAGAAGCCTCAATTAGCAGTGATTTTTGTACAATTTATCAGAAGAGCAATTTAAGGCCCTCTGTCTCTTGTAATTGTAAACCTTGAACTTTGATCTCAGAAACCTGCTCAAGGTCACTGAAAGCCTACTACCTACTTGCAAACCAAGCTGTCTTTGCCAAGGGAATGAAAGTATACTCTGAATATTTGAGGAGATGGACAGATGGATCACTTCTGGACATCAGGAGATTAGGGCACTAATTAAAATGTGAAAAGATTATACCAGATACAAATGTATACAAAACTTCAATGTTCATCATACATTTTCAGCAACTTGTTCCTCACAACTGATAAAATGAGAAAAAGAAAACTGTTCTTAGAAAATGTGATTTAATCAAAATATAGTGATAACAAAATATATGAGGGATATTCCTTGACAATCAAGAAATGTCATGAAAATTTCAAATGCAAATTTGCATTACAATCTATCAATCCTAATTTATAAAGCTAACAAACACCAGGTCTCTATCAAGACTAAAGAAACTTGAAACTATTGCAATATCTGATCCTGGTTTAGTTTTTTTTGTATAGGTTCAAGTCCAGTAGGTCTGAGAAATTGCTTTCTGAAAGAAATTTATGAGAATTTCTTTTTTTTTAAAGTAAAAATTGCAACACTGTTCATCAAAATTAAACAACTGATGAACAGAATTTAGTTTCTTAAGCGTTAATATGCTTACAAGTGTACTGTTATATTGAAATCAACCAAAACTATAGAAGAACATTTAGAAATATTGTTTACATTTAAATAGATCGATGGATGATGCACATTTGACTTTTGCAATAGTGTTCCTGGTCTCTGGCCGGTAAAGCTAGAAACACAGCCTTTGAAAATCTTATACTTGAAAATGTTCCCTTACTGAACTATATTATTAACATATTTTATACATCAGTATTTGACAAAATTCATTCTCAAAATTACAAAATTTCTTGTAAACCTAAATTTACTGTCCTATAACAATAAAATAGCTATTAAATTAAATCCAAGCTTTGAGGCAGACCTCGTTAGACTTCATGAAGGCTCTGCACTATTGCGTGCCATAATTACCAATGATAAAGTAAGAAATAGACAATTTTTTTCCCATTAATTAAAAGGGCATCATCTTCTCTTCTGGTCAAAGCACAAACTTCATATGAAAAACAGTACAACACAAAGTTTGCCATTTGAATGAGTGTCCCAAACATCTGGCATTGTCCTAAAGCAAAAGCTCTACATATTAATTACTCCTGTTATTAAAATTGTATGATTCCTTATCTTGCAAGCATTAACATAATAAAATTGTAAGATGTGGCAATAATTAAGAAAAAAAAGTTCCTCTGTATTAATTAATTATGTACATAAGTTTTGGCACAAGATTTATTCTTCATAAAATTCAAGGACTACAACCTTTTAAAGTTTGTGTTTTATACAGAACTGTTCACTTTGTCATGTACAATGATTAACTGATCAAAATTGATGATACATCTAAGAGTGAAATACCAAAAGTGTTTGTCTACATTTATGCTATATTTAATTTTGTTGGTTATACTAAAATAATGTCAGATAAAATGCCTATTGTTTTGATTATGTTCTGTAAAGCATTATCCCAAATTTTTATATGTGTATACTTTGAATAGAGTAAATTCATTATATATATATGAACATGGATAATTAAATTTACAGATAAAGTGAACTGATAAAGTTCTTGACAACTTCTTGGTAAAATTTTATTTTAAGAACTCAGTATAACAAATTCAAGGATAAAGGATAAAGCAAAATGATTCTGTATCCTGAAGAAGTTTATAATTATAACAATATTTACATCAGTTTATTTTTGTAATGGACTCTTAAAGAACTAAAACATTTGAACTTTGGGTAAGTATTCATACTTGAAATTCAAGCTGCAGTAAACTTTAATAATAAAATAGCATTATATTGTGTTAGGAAATTAGATACTCAAAAAAAAGAATATCTTTTGCAACCATTATTGTTTTAAACACTCTTCCCACTACTTCATGCCTTTAATGTTTAGAAAATAAATTCTCACAGATACAATATCCATGCTTTGTTTGAAATTTTTCTTCTAATTTTAATTTTTTAGAGAAATATTTCAAGGTCTATTCTTATAACCATGGAGTTAGGGTCCATTATATTAATAGATCTTGAGTTCTACGAATACAGTATCACATGATTTAACTTCTTGTGTGATCCTCAATCAATTAATATACATGTACATGTATGGTGGTAAAACATCGGTAGCTTAAGGTACATTCAAAAATAAACTCAACTTTAAACAAAAATCTACCAAAAAATCAAAGGATAAAGGTGTACTCAAAAATATTTGGTGATCTTTAATAGAAATAATCTTTTTGTTCTCTAAAGAATAAAAAGATATAATAATGCATGCAAAGTCTACAAGATTTGTTCTGTAAAGCTGAATGACTATTTAAATATACATCTAAAAACATAAAATTATGCCAAATTATGTCAGTATTGCACATGATAAATACATGCCTCCAAGAATATCCAGTAAGACTCTCATTTTCTCTCTCTCTTTTAGGGTCTATGATCACTAGTAGCATTCTAGGATATACATAACCAATAGAGACACAAAAGTATATAAAATGTCAAGGAATGAAAAACATTGTTATGGATGATGAAAAATTTCTTAAGAGATCAAGTCTTTTCAAGAGAACTCTTGAATAAATTATGAAAAGTAATCACTGATGTACCATTTTTTTAAATGTCTTTCTAGTTAAAAACCTGACACGTTAAATGTGATGATAATTTACTAGTCATTTTTCTTCTGTGTAAATCAAATTCAAAGGTAATCTGAATATAGTTTGGCTTAAATAAACATCTATTTTTTTGTTCTATGACAATGAAAGCAGCAAATTAGCTTATATTTAAAAATACATCTAAATATTTATCCGTTAACATTTATGTTTTTTTTTTAAACTTTATGACCATTCCACACATGAATAAACACTGATATAAGTATCTCATTCAATAATTCAAATTTCAAAACTCTGAAACTCATACAATCAAATGATGCAGCAAATATAAATAAATGCAAATCCAGTAAGCTTTTGTAAAATAAATAAAATGGATTATAAAAATCTTCATCTGTTTCCATGTACTTGATGTTTATAATACAAATAATCATAAATTAATACATCGTATTATATATAAATATTTTCACCATCATCAGATGATTGATACATTGTAGAAATATACAATAAATTCCATAACAATTCTTTCATTGATTCTTAAAATAATTAAAAATTGCATATTGCAAATGAACTGTATACATCCTACAATTCTAAAATTCATGTCAAAAACATATCAACATGTAAATAAGTACAAATCTACCTTAAAAAAAAAACTCTAAAGAAATACTTTTGAATAATCATATCACTTCCAGTTGGTGGTATTTTTTCCTTAAGTTTGAGACGGGATCTTTCCAAAGCACTGGATCCATTCGGGACTTGGAGCGAACTAACGGCATGTATCCAAAAATCTCCACAAAGGACGAGATACAAGACTGTCGCTGTTTGAACCGGACTTCATTGGTTGACCAATTGGCCAATGATTTGCCAGGCAGCATGGTTTCCTTGGCAACCTTGCGGTGAGTGACTTTGATTGGTGGAAGTTTTGTGACATCACCTGTACATGTAGAAGCTCGTTGGTGGGGCGGAAGATCTAAATATAAAGTGGTAAAGAAAGATAAAACCGGTAAAACCGGTAAATACAAAATCGTAGTTACCAGTAATGCACAGTTAGTGAGAGAGACACCGGGAGAGATTTTAAAAGAAGGACCAAAAGTAAGTCCTGTTTTTAATTCAAGTTTAGGCTTTGCCAAAATTTCATGTCAGCCCCGTATATAACAATTTAATTTTCCTTGAAAGGAGGGAGGAGGACGCTAAAGAAAATTTTAGATAAAGCAGAAATGACTTACTAGACATACAGTAAGTTACAGGGACACAACCACATTTGTTTCCAGTTTTGTTTTGTTTTTTCTATTGTATGCATATTATTTTACTGCATGGCAATTTATTTGAAGAACAAAGCCTTGAATCAGCTTTGTTTTCTTGAGTATATATACGTACTGACAATTAAAACGAATCAAGGCTCGGAACCTCTTGATCTTGGAGTTTGACTAGCTGCAGAACTGTAGCACTCCGAAAAAAATATGTTGACAGACCGGAGAGCTACAGTGCCACCCATTGTAAAAACTGTATAATTGTTGCGCAGAAAAAAATGCGCCGCTTCTCAATTTATTTCTCCATGTTTTTAAAATTTCATATCAAAATATAACTGATCATGTGTTCCTAACATATTATTTCACTTTTTTCCACAAGAAAACATTCCTTTTAATTGTCGTTAATAGCCCTCCTGGCCCTGAGATTGAGATAATCGAAAATTTCGTCTATTTATACTACCATTTTGGTTTGCAAGATAATTCGGTCCAACATGGTTCTTGCTGATGTCGACTACGAGAGTACCAGATAGAGGAGTAAGGAATTTTTCGAAATTTATATTTTTTTGCGTTTGATGTATGAATTTGGAAGAATTTATTCAGAAATAAGCGCAACTTTTTGTGTGCAATAAATATACAGTTTTTAAAATGTGTGGCACTGTAGTTCTCCGGTCTGTCAACATATTTTTTTCGGAGAGCTACAGTTCTGCAGCTAGGAGTTTGACCCAGTTTTGCCAAATATTCTTTCTAGGGTAAAATAATTATGATCATGGAGGTTTACCCATTTTTGGAAAAAAAAATTTAAACTAGGCCATGTTTTCAATGGTTTGAGCCAGGGCTTTCAAAATTGTCCCCCGTTTTCGCGTAAGCGAGGGGACATTAAATTTCATTGGTCTGTCAGTCTGTCCGTCTGTCACCTGAATCCTAGTCATATATTTAAATGAGAAGAGACGCCTTTCATATTACACATGATTGATTGATTGATTGATTGATTGTATATTGTTTAACGCCGAATCGGCAATTTTCAGCCATGTTTCGGCGGATCATATTACACAAATATATTTAGAAAGATCTTGACAAGTTGTCACAGGTAATGTTTAATCATATTGCACAAGTATATTACCTGTGACAAGACCTTTCTATATACACTATGAATTTTGATCTCTTGACCTTAACGTTTTACACACTTTTCAAAAATTGGAAAACGTTACTTTAAATTGGCCATAACGACCATATGACTTCTTTATTAAACGTCCTTTCAAAATACATTATGATTTTTGCCTTGTGACTTGACCTGGAAGGTTGATCTACTTTTCAAAAATATTAACCTTAGTCATAGTTTTGGATGAGAAGATTTGGGGATTTAACCTTTCACATGTACATGTATATAACCTGTGGCAAGATCTTTCTAAAATACACCCTGTGACCTTGAACCCTACCGTTCGACCTACTTTTCATAAATGTAATTTTTTCTTAAAATATCTGATTGAAAAGAGATGGGGCTTTCATTATTGACATGTGCATATTTCCGAGCATGCTATAATTTCTGACCCTTGACCTTGAACTTCATGTATAACCTAATTTAAAAAAAAATCTGTTTTGGTGAAACTTTTGAATGACACATGATAGGGCGTTCATATTTAATACAATATGCCATAGATAATGACATCTCACCTACAAAGACACCGAAAGTGAGGGACACAATTCTTTGCATTAGCTTGTTCAATGTATATAGTAAATGAAGATTGTAACACGGAGAGAAATGGATAATAGCAGTTGTTTGTCGCTTTGAACGAAAATATTTAATGCTTGTGTAATTCACGAACAGGAACAATATGTAACAATGAACTTGTAAGAAGAGCACTTTATTCGAATTGAAGAATTATCAATGATAGAAATCACTTTGTCTGTATATATATTTTTTTTGCAGTTAGTACCTTGAGGCTGAATGACATTGACCTAATCTGCTGAAATGGTTATTGAATTATGGAAAACCTTAAATGTAGAATTATTGAATAATCCTTCTGAACGTGATTGTTTTAGTAATGTTTAGATTTCACCTCGTATACAACTCTGGGGCAAGGCCAGATAGTTTTGCTGACTTCCGGGTATACCTCAATGTCGAATGGTCCATTTTTGTACACAAATGTTTCTTTCTCCTTATAATATATTTCAGTTTAAAACGTTGATTGACTACCTCGACCTACAACACTCCAAGAAGACACATCTGCATAACTGTCAGGAACTGTTATCACTACAGCTCGTGCTAAAGCTTTTCTGGTCGATTGGTTTTTGAGAAAAAAAAATCTGTCTACATATGAATAATTATAACTTTCATTTCTTATCCATATCCCCAAGGAAAATTATTTTAAAGTAAGTTATAATTACAATCTAAACAACGTCTAGATTGGTTGATTTTATGCTGTTTTACGTCCAATTCGAGAATTTTTAACTCACACATAAGGTTCATTTCCTGATGTGGCCCTAACATCCCCAGGGAAAATGATCTGAGTAAGTTACAATCTACACAATGTCTGGATTGTTTGATTGATTTGATGCTGTTGTACGTCCAATACAATTTTTTTGTAAAAAGTTGGTCAGTAACTTACACTCGGAATTTTCAAGGCAATATCTTGATATTTTCAGTAATAACAGGCTTAATAATCATCAATCTTTAGCCCGCCCTGTATCTCCGATACAGTAGGAAACTCGTATTCTATTACCGGTATAACTTAGATGATGCATTTAGCATGTTAAAAAAAGCTAAGTCACTGTCTACTTTAAAATAATAGCTATTTCTGTGAATGGAAGATAATAAGGGGCTTAGAATCATTAAATGTTGTCAGTTGGTGCACCCTGGGTTCTCAGAAAATTATTTAGAGGCTTCAATTAGCAGTGATATTTTGTACAATTTATCAGAAGAGCAATTTAAGGCCCTGTGCCTCTTGCAATTGTAAACCTTGAACTCTGCATGATCTCAAAAACCTGCTCAAGGTCACTGAAAGCACTCTACCTACTTGCAAACCAAGCTCATCTTGGCCAAGGGAATGAAAGTATACTCAGAATATTTGAGGAGATGGACAGATGGATCACTTCTGGACATCAAGAGATTAAGGCACTAATTAAATTGTGAAAAGATTATCATACCAGATACACATGTATATAAAACATCAATGTTCATCATACATTTTTAGCAACTTGATCCTCACAACTGATAAAATAAGAAAAAGAAAACTGTTCTTAGAAAATATGATTTAATCAAAATATAGTGATAACAAAATATATGAGGGATATTCCTTGACAATCAAGAAATGTCATGAAAATTTCAAATGCAAGTTTGCATCACAATCTATCAATCCTCACTTATAAAGCATACAAACACCAGGTCTCTATCAAGATTAAAGAAACTTGAAACTATTACATGTACAATGATCCTGGTTTAGTCTTTCTTGTATAGGTTCAAGTCTAGTATGTCTGAGAAATTGCTTTCTGAAAGAACTTTATGAGAATTTCTTTTTTTAAGTAAAAATTGCAACAATCAAACAACTGATGAACAGAATTTAATTTCTTAAGCGTTAATCTGCTAACAAGTGTACTGTTATATTGAAATCCAACCAAAACTATTGAAGAACATTTTGAAATATTGTTTACATTTAAATAGATCGATGGATGATGCACACTTGACTTTTGTAAAGGTGTTCCTGGTCTCTGGCCAGTAAAGCTAAAAACACAGCCTTTGAAAATCTTATACTTGAAAACATTCCCTTACTAAACTATATTATTTCATACATCAGTATTTGACAAAATTCATTCTCAAAATTACAAAATTTCTTGTAAAACTAAATTTACTGTCCTATAACAATAAAATAGCTATTAAATTAAATCCCAGCTTTAAGGCAGACCTCTTTTAAGACTTCATGAAGGCTCTGCACATTTACGTGCCATAATTACCAATGATAAAGTAAGAAATAGACAATTTTTTCCCCATTAATTAAAAGGGCATCATCTTGTCTTCTGGTCAAAGCACATCTGCATATGAAAAACAGTACAACACAAAGTTTGCCATTTGAATGAGTGTCCCAAACATCTGGCATTGTCCTGAAGCAAAAGCTCTACATATTAATCACTCCTGTTATTAAAATTGTATGATTCTTCATCTTGCAAGCGTTAATTAACATAATAAAAATGTAAGATGTGGCAATAATTAAGAAAAAAAAAGTTCTTCTGTAATATGTACATAAGTTTTGGCACAAGATTTATTCTTCATAAAATTCAAGGACTACAACCTTTTAAAGTTTGTGTTTTATACAGAACTGTTCACTTTGTCATGTACAATGATCAGCTGATCAAAATTGATGAAACATCTAAGAATGAAATACCCAAATTGTTTGTCTACATTTATGCCATATTTAATTTTGTTGGAAGAAAAACATGCTTATACTAAAATTATGTCAGATAAAATGCCTATTGTATTGATAATGTTCTGTAAAGCATTATCCCTAATTTTTATATGTGTATACTTTTAATAGAGTAAATTTATTATATATATATGAACATATGGATAAGTAAATTTACAGATTTACAGATATTAAAGTGAACTGACAAAATTCTTCACAACTTCTTGGTAAAATTTTATTTTAAGAACTCGGTATAGCAAATTCAAGGATAAAGGATAAAGCAAAATGATTCTGTGTCCTGAAGAAGTTTATAATAATAACAATATTTACATCAGTTTATTTTTGTAATGGACTCTTAAAGAAGTAAAACATTTGAACTTTTGGTAAGTATTTATACTTGAAATTCAAGCTGCAGTTAACTTTAATAATAAAATAGCATTATATTGTGTTAGGAAATTAGATACTCAAAAAAAGAATATCTTTTGCAAACACTATTGTTTTAAACACTCTACCCACTACTTCATGCCTTTAATGTTTAGAAAAAAAAATCTCACAGATACAATATCCATGCTTTGTTTAAAGGTCTATTCTTATAACCATGGAGGTAGGGTCCATTATATTAATAGATCTTGAGTTCTACAAATACAGTATCACATGATTTAACTTCTTGTGTGATCCTCAATCAATTAATATACATGTACATGTATGGTGGTAAAACATCGGTAGCTTAAAGTACATTTAAAAATAAACTCAACTTTAAACAAAAATCTACCAAAAAATCAAAGGATATAGGTGTACTCAAAAATATTTGGTGATCTTTAATAGAAATAATCTTTTTGTTCTCTAAAGAATAAAAAGATATAATGATGCATGCAAAGTCTACAAAGATTTGTTCTGTAAAGCTGAATGACTATTTATATATACATCTAAAAACATAAAATTATGCCAAATTATGTCAGTATTGCACATGATAAATACATGCCTCCAAGAATATCCAGTAAGACTCTCATTTTCTCTCTCTCTTTTAGGGTCTATGATCACTAGTAGCATTCTAGGATATACATAACCAATAGAGACACAAAAGTATATAAAATGTCAAGGAATGAAAAACATTGTTATGGATGATGACAAATTTCTTAAGAGATCAAGTCTTTTCAAGAGAACTCTTGAATAAATTATGTATAGTGCCATTTTTAAAATGTCTTTCTAATTAAAAACCTGATACATTAAATGAGATGATAATTTACTAGTCATTTTTCCTCTGTGTAAATCAAATTCAAAGGTAATCTGAATATAGTTTGGCTTAAATAAACATCTATTTTTTTGTTCTATGACAATGAAAGCAGCAAATTAGCTTATAGTTAAAAATACATCTCAATATTTATCCGTTAACATTTATGTTTTTTTTTTTTTACAAACTTTATGACCATTCCACACATGAATAAACACTGATATAAGTATCTCATTCAATAATTCAAATTTCCAAACTCTGAAACTCATACAATCAACTGATGCAGCAAATATAAATAAATGCAAATCCAGTAAGCGTTTGTAAAATAAATAAAATGGATTATAAAAATCTTCATCTGTTTCCATGTACTTGATATTTATAATACAAATAATCATAAATTAATACATCGTATTATACATACATATTTTCACCATCATCAGATGATACATTGTAGAAATATACAATAAATTCCATCACAATTCATTATTTGATTCTTAAAATAATTAAAAATTGCATATTGCAAATGAACTGTATACTTCCTACAATTCTAAAATTCATGTCAAAAACATATCAATATGTAAATAAGTACAAATCTACCTTAAAAAAAAAAAATCTAAAGAAATACTTTTGAATAATTATATCACTTCCAGTTGGTGGTATTTTTTCCTTAAGTTTGAGACGGGATCTTTCCAAAGCACTGGATCCATTCGGGACTTGGAGCGAACTAACGGCATGTATCCAAAAATCTCCACAAAGGACGAGATACAAGACTGTCGCTGTCTGAACCGGACTTCATTGGTTGACCAATTGGCCAATGATTTGCCTGGCAGCATGGTTTCCTTGGCAACCTTGCGGTGAGTGACTTTGATTGGTGGAAGTTTTGTGACATCACTGACTATGAAGTTCATTAGAATATCCTCACAGTTCTGTAGTTTCTCCACAACTTGTAAGGCAGCCGGGCGTAAGGTGTTAGTATACAAGAAGTTATAGTACCTGCACAAAAATCAAAATACATTTTATATCCAGTATTCCAGTAAATTAAATCATCAATATCTTGGAGATAGAGAATTTGATAACTTCTTTTAGGGGCTGATTTTATTTCCTTCTAAAATGTTTTTCATAGATGAGGACATATAAAATAAAGGTCGTATATACAAAGACAATCATACATGCTCCACTTTAATAAACTCCATACATCACTCATTTATATGAACAAGACAAATTCTTGCAGAAAATCATTACATGAAACAAACAAGATGAAAACCATGAAACAAACAAGATGAAAACCAAGTGAAAAAACCTCTCTTATAATTACCTATTATAAATAGCACCACTAGTAAGAATCATGGAGTACTCATTCATCCATTTGGAGGTGTAACTCCATGTGTTCTTGGCCTCATCCCAGTAATGGTTCCTGGCCGGATATCCCACAATCCTCTCTGGAAATTCTTTCCATACTTTGAAGGCAAAATTGATCTGAAAGACATTATTATTTATTATAAGTCCAAGGGGCAAAAATCTGTCCAAAATGGCACCATTGTACCAAAAACAGATCTTGACCTAGATATTCATCTGATAAATCTGTATACCAAATTTCATTTCAGTATGTGCAAAGGTTGTGAAGAAAATGAACGGAAACTAAGTGGACAGACAGACAGACAGACAGAACGACTGACAGACAGACTTCGAAGGGGGGCATAAAAAGTACACTCAAGAAAATGTTAATGATGGATAGAAGGATGAAATTAATAATTTGAGCCCACAAGATTAGCCAAGTACTGACATTAAGTTTAACTTTGAACAACTCCACTGCTCCATCAGCCTAAAATTTCTCCACTTGTTCATGTTTATTTCAGAAGGTCAATATCAAACACTGTACCTCATCTGTGGTCAGAAGAGAGTCTTCGTCTAAGTTGAACACAGCATCTGTCTCTATTTCTTCATAGGGATAAAACCGAGCACTCACAGACTGCAAACAAAATCCCAGATATGATTTATAACTGTATCGTATTATATAATTTATTGCTGTACTTCATCAAAATGACAAATTAACTCTTGATAACTCATTAACTTGATGCTAAATATACCCTAGATCTTACCTTCTGGATTTTGGTTTTGACTAGTATAGGAATACCAAGGTCAGCTGGCCACTGGTAGGAGGGGGGTGGAGGGGTGTCACAGTTCCAGATGACCACAATCTGGGGAATTAAAATGATTAAAGCTTACATCATTTTTATCATAACATATTATGCAAGGTATCAATTTCATAATGCCACATTAAGCAAGGGGGATAACTTCTTCAATCTTATTTTCTTAAATGTCAGAAAATTATTGAGACTGAATTATTACAGACTAGCTTAAATAATTAGAAAAAATGTTTGATCAGGAAAATAAACACATAGTAATTTAAAATGCACTTTTCTTGTCTAATATTTGTCCATTATATGATTAAGTATGGTGTGACAGAATCCTTAAAATTATTTGTATTATGGAATATTTCAATTGATATTTGTTTGTGTTTTTAAAAAATTGTTGCATTTCATTAAATTTGTGGGTTTTCTTTTCAAACTGTTCCATGAAGGTTAAAAAATGTTACTTGTTTGATCAGACAAGTGAGTGTGGAGATTGATTTTGATCACAAAATGAATTGGACAAAGTAAATCCAACAAACATTAACACTGAGCCCTGCAAGAGTAGTGAACTGTCTTCCAACTTGCTTAGGATCACTTTATCCAATTTTCCTGAATTTAGTTCCAAATTAGCTAGAACAAATTACATGTCCATCAGGTTTAATGGGAAATTTTTTCAGACCAAAAAGGAAATGAATGGGTTTTACACTTCCAATGTGACCAATTTGCTGCGAATCACTCAGGTCAGTCAGGGAGAATTACTTCTTTTATGCCTGTTCTTAAGAGTGTCTGAATGTCTCCAGAGAATTTCTATCTTATGTTTCCTTTTTTTGCTTCATTAGATGCTTTTTCTTACAATGGCAAAGACACATCATTAAGAGTTTAGCCTAAGGTTTTTCATTTTGTTCATGAGGAACCCAGGAAGTGCAGAGGGACAAAATTGAGTAGTTCTGTATCATTTCTCTATTATTAACTAGAGTTTTTTCTCCCCATTAAAAATGAAAAATTTTAAAAATCCCAAAATAAACTTAAATATAATGTAATATTTTGTTTTTCTTCACATTCAAGCATTTCAATAATTTTTTTTTTTGCATTCATTCAATAATTTTTTTTAAAAATTAGACCAAAAAAAATTAATTTCTTGGTTCTAAGGCCCTCCCTCATCTCTTCAAAGGGTGCCTCATTGACCCTTTTTATTGCTAAATCAATAAAATAAAAACAACAAATCACCTCCCTCATCATTTTTTGAGGTTTTGTACAATGTAAAAAGCTGCCTTATCATGTTTTGGGGGCAATAAAAAGTAAAAAAAAAAAAAAGCCTCCCTCCCTCATCATATTTCTTGAAAAAAGGCCTGAGAACCAAGGAATTAACTTTGCATGGCCTTATGTATATTTTTTTCCCATGCATTAAAATTAAATTCTTTTGAACCCAACCAAAAATTACCTTTTGTACAAACGGAGATTTGGCTACTGTCCGGATCAACCGGAACAATGGAGCAGACGACAGGAGCACCGGGGAAGTGGCGTACACAACCACTGTAAACTGGTTGTTAGATTTGTACGCATACTGTCTGTAAAATGAGGGATATGTATGAAGCACATCTGAGTATTCCGGAAGAAGGTTTAGAGCACCAGGAAAATTGTTCCAATGAACGGAATTCCGTGAAAAGAAGCTTCTCACTCGGTCTTTCACTATCTGAAATGTGAAAAAGACATTTTTAAAGAAATTGCCATCACTTTGTTTTTAGAAAGCATCAAAAAAATCAAAAGTCTCTTGAAATGTGTTGTATAAACTGGTAAGTACATTAAGTATAAAGGATGAAGTCTAGAAATATTCTTTCCTTAATTAAGTTCAATGATGAAATTACAATAACTATATTTTATTACAACTGAATTAATATATGGACAGACAGTCTGATAGGTTAATTACTTATTAATGGTATAAAGAGGTCAAATCAATTCCCAGTCTTATGTGTCTGCATCTGGAAAACTTTTTTCCCATTTGCAACTGATTATCTTATTAAAAATAATTCAAGACCAGCAACTGTAAAATTATCAAGTAAGCATTTTTAATAATAGATCACGACTATTTCCACTTAAGACAGAATTACTTGTTTTGAGAAAGCCCCTAAGAGATGAAAGGATGTCCACGTTTTAACAAAAAATGTTTTCATTTGCTAAGAGAAATTCCCATGACTTTCTCAGTAAACCATTTAACAAGCCAATCAGACAAGGTAGTCAAACAAAAAAAGATTTATTACTCCAAAGTGCTAGCCTACAATCTAAAATCCCACAAGAAAGTATTTATAACTTCCATCTCACAATGCCTAGTAAATTAATACCTTATCTGAGAGTAAGCAAAAAAAAAAATCTTAACAACCTGCCTATACCTACATACACAAGAAGAGAGAGAAAGAAAAAAACAACTCTCTGCTGCTTGAAATTTACACAGTAGGTGATTTCAAAAAGATAACAAAACTAAGATTCTATGCCCTTTAAATTAGCACTCAAGGAAGCCAGGGTGTTCGGGGAACCTTAAGTAAATTCAACATTGCTGCCAAATACAACATGACCTTAAATGTCACTTCATATCACAGAGAAACATCATAACTGGAAACCAGAGACAAGCTAGCTCATTTCATTCATATAACATTCTGATTTTTATTTAATTTAAATTCTGTCAGGTATTTCATAAGCAGCCGAAAAATCTTATGTTGCAGAATGAGTGAAGAATGGCAGTTGAATAATGCTAAACATTATGTAGTCAAAACATTTTAATGACATGCATGCACTTTTCTCTAAGAAACTGACATAGGTTTATAGACTGTAGCTATGAAAACAATTCTAATTCAGAATGTTAACTAAAACATGATTTTTTAATCTAATTTTTTTTTTAATCAGTAAAGCACTTTCTTGCTTTTTAAACCCATGAGTAATTTATTTTCTAAATGTAATCATTTAATGCTATCTTTCAGTCCAAGAGTATTTTTTTTAACTTAAAATTATAAGCATAAATGTGAAAAACAGAAGGGCATTTCCCTTTAGATTTTCTACAAAGCTATAAACTAACACTAGATCATAAGCCTGCTGTGGAACATTGCTTCTCTTGCATCACTGTGCTAACTTCAATGAGTCTACTGTTAAAATCTCAGTAGCTGTTATCTCTGCTTAATCACTTTAAATCTAACTTTCCCTGTGGGGGTACCCCATTTAATCACTTTAAATCTAACTTTCCCTGTGGGGGTACCCCATTTAATCACTTTAAATCTAACTTTCCCTGTGGGGGTACCCCTTTAAATCTAACTTTCCCTGTGGGGTACCTCTAGAACTGTGTGGATGATTTTGTCCATGGAAGAGAAGTAAGCTTCCCACAGGAACTGGGTCTGTTGCCGCATGGCAAAAATAGCTGGTTGTGACAGACTGTGGACGAGTGAGGGAACCTGTAATTAAAGAAAGTACATGTAATGAAACATAAATAAATTATATAAAGAAGATGGGTGAACAAGGCAGGCAGAAGAAATCATATTCAATATGTGAATTGAGTATTTGAATTAACTTCTCTTTATTGAAATTTATGAAATTATTAGAGAAATACCTTTTCTGAGAAAAAAAAAATCTCGTAAAATATTTTCTTTTATAAAAAAATATTAGATGGTATTCGAACACTAAGCAATAAAAATCCGAAGAATCACACTGATTTGTGATTGAGACTAACGCGCTAACCACTACGCTATATCACTCATGCTGATTTTGGGCATTTAAATCATGTTTGTGATATGACCCTTGACCTACGGGACTTAAAGTATTTCTATGAAAGATGCGAATGTTTTGTCATAAAAGTGTACTTTTAGGGTATAGTGGGTCTTCTCTCCATTTTTTTGTAAACCAAAAATTGTATATTTTATTGCAAACTTTTAATAAGATCATCTTTCAAAAAAATGGAGCGAAGACCCACTCATATTGAAAAATGTTGCTTAAGTATGCGAAATTGATCATTTTTCTTCTTTTTAGTGTGTGTATGCTTTTTCATAGGCAAATATTTTCAGTCTTTCTGAGATTTTTGTAAATTATAGAGATTTTACATTAAATATACTTTATCATTAGATAAAATATCAAATAAAATTAAGATATAATTGAGATTTAATTTTTCACTTCTCATCTGTCGCACTATAGGCACTTCGCCCGCCTTATCCGCCCATCTTCTTTCTCTCTTAATGTGCATCATCCCGACAAAACAATATAAAGTTGAACTTTGGTATCTAGAACTCTGATATCTCGAATACCATGGATATATCAAAGTGATGTGGAAGTCCCAATCACAAATTCTGTAAGTATTTTACCCTCGATAACTCAAATCTTGGATATCTCATTTTCTCAGCCCCATCAGGTTCAAGATAACGAAGTTTGACTGTATTTAGATCTTCCCTTGGTATACTAGTATACTGCATATACCAGTAATAACTTTATAGCATAGAGAGGGTTAACCTATTAAAGACAAGTTAATCATTCGTCATTCATTAAATTAAATGGGAAGAATCTAAGCTGCTATATTTGATGACCTTGTTAAGTAATTTTCCGGCCAATTTCTTCGTAAATGTATTTGAAAGAATAATTTATTTCCTTTTGTCCCAATTTCATTAAACAGAATGCTTGACACAAAGAAATAACTTCTTTAAACTCACTTTTAAGCAACCTTTGGTACTCATATAGGAAAGGTTTCATGCATCACAAAATGCTAAAAGGGCCAACATTTCAGTACACCATGTAAACATGATTTTGTGTGTGTTTGGGGGGGGTGTTATTTTGGACAACAAGGGGTGTGAGTACTGGTATATCTTTGAGGTCCAAAGCAGGTCAATGACAATGTCCAGTGGGGTCTGGGATAAAATAAATTTTATGAAGGTGGCAAGGTGCATAAGGGGAAGGGTTATTGCAAAATGATTTTTGTTTGGAACATGTATACATAAGTAAAGCAACAAATTCATACAGTCAAACCATGTTATCCAAAACTTGATTGGACCATGGAATATAGGTTCAATATATTGAAGCTCAACTGTATTTCATTGTGATACAGTGTATCATTGTTTCTAAAGGATCAAAGTTTGTAGATTTCTTGGGTCACTCTTACACATGAATTAACATCCCCATTAAAATCTATCTTGTCAAAGTATTTATTCATAGAATCTACCAAATAATGACAATTTCTAGACCCCTTACTGAAAATAACTGCTTAGTCATCAAAAACAGTAAAATTTTACTTGCCCTCGAACATTGACCCCAACAATTGAAAATGACTCTGCGGTATCTAACCAAGCAATCATGACTAACATGTAGAACAATTAGCTATCAAAAGGCCACCATCAGATAAAACAATAACAATTGAATAGGGTAACGAAGTAAGCAGCTAACAAAATACCAGTAGTCAGTGACGAGTGGCAAGACAATGGTTTTATCTCTTTCCAATTTAATTTAAAGTTTTATTTCTTCTAGAACATTCTTTACATGCTTAATCAAAGCCACTTATCAGAAGATAATGTCTGCAAACATGTACACATCAGACTGGGAAATTAGACCTTTTATAAGTTTATTCCCATGACTGATGCCTTTAAAAATTCTAATTTCACTCCAAATTAAATACAAATTTATCACATATGTGCCATTTATCGATAAAGATGATGAACTAGTACACTTTGGGGCATTCATATACTGCATAGCTGCTACTAGTACTACGAAAACACCAATTTTTCTATGGGGCTCAATTCCTTTTGTGGTATGAGGAGTACCCCTAAATCAAGTCCTTCAATATATGATACATTTCATACATAGCGCAACTCAACTTCCATCATCAAAGAAATAATATTCCAGCAAACATAATTTTTTCCTTTCAAACCAAGAAAAAATACGACCGCATGAAAATATGTCATTTTACAGTATAAGGTATTGTCATATTTACTCAGTTAACTAGATGGGACCAAGAATATATCTAAGGATTTGATATATCAGGGGTAAATTCTAAAAGAATTCCAATTCACTTTGACATACCCATGATATATTTGAGATATCCGTGTTCAAGATACCAATTAAAGTTCAACTGTACTGTATTTGCTAACAATCGAACACGTGTAGTTTATCTTCCCAATATCTGCCTACTTGTACTTTCTGCCTTTTAAATGAGCACGTAACAAATCTTTTTAATCCATATGGTTTTTTTTCCCATAACTTATTATGGGAAAAGTACATTCGTTCATGAATTACTCATGTAAAACTTTTCAGAGCCATTTGTTTCCATATTTATACCAGCCTACATGTCCATTAAATGACTCATATTGCATGATTTTTCACAACATTAAAATGCCTATATTTGCCGTTTGTGAATGTCTTCTCAATTTAAAATACCAGCTTCAAAATCTACTATAGCTGGAATATAAAAATTAGTATCAATGAGTTGAACAAATTATTAGTAATCAATGATCCAGGGTTGAAAAATTGATCATCATGAACTTATTTCTTTGATTAGATCATTCAAATAAAAATTACTCCATCTTCCTAAGTTAGTTTTCACTTTTATCCATTTTTTAAAAAGTCCTACAAACATTTTAATACATATGGAGAGACCCCTAAAACTGTGTTCTTATTACATGTATTAAATATAAATGAGAACAATTTGTAAAACTACTCTGACAATGAAATATATATATACTGTATACAGGGAAATTTTCGCCCCCATTTTATTTTCGCCCCTTTCGCCCTCTTCTTGATTGGGCGATTTCAAATTACACAGCATAACTTCTTAAACAGAACTATGAATGGGCGAATTTAAATGGGGCAAAATTGTGTGCAAGTCCAAAACAGCGAAAATAACACAGGGCGAAAATAACCCTGTATACAGTATATATCTCCACTGGGTCTACTAATTACTTGCTGATGTATAAAGAATGCTGCAAGACCACTAGATAAGTTGGGGGTCCACTTAAACTTTATATAAAGTGTAAATTGCACTCAGCTGCAAATAGAGACAAAACTCTTTGCAAAGAGGTGAAGTGGACATCATTCTGTTAAGATTTTGATGTTTTGAGAAATACATTAGCACTGTCTGCTTTAGAAATCACAAACTGTTGAATTTAATGCAAGTAACATTTTCCTGTTGCCAAAACTGGAGGATCATTGAATGGGGGCCACTGACTAGAGATAAAATGGTACTTTGATTAAATGACCTCAGGTGACCCTATCAGACAGAGTAAACAGTCTGTAATCTCCCAAACGTTTGTATTCCTGTGCAGAGGCGTTTCACTTTGAATGCAAAAGTTCGGAACACAATAACAATTTTGTTCCTCTTGTCGAATAATATTATTCTGGTGCAATGTTCATTTCAAAGTTAATGGCTAAAAAGTTGTTGGCAGAAAAAAGTAACAGAGTGCTTCAATGTAAATTTCATCTGCGATACGTCAATTAAGACTAATTGGGTGCTTCCTAGGGGATTTTCATATCAAAATAACTAATCATTTAGCGATTGCAGTTGATATCGCTAACCCACCCACCATCAGAAATGGTTGCGCATTCATAGATATAAAATGTATATCACAGCTGAATATATCATAGCAGCTGCACAAAACAAACAAATATTGACCATAGAAAATTTATGGCATTAAAATTAATAGCAACTAGTTTAGATGTCAGAAATGTGTCTTTTCCTGCAATTCAAGTTAGTTGAAGAAAGCTTTCAAATAAAATCCATTCTTTTAGCTTAGCATCTTTCATTATATAAATCTTCATTTTCAAGCCATAAAAGTTGAAAAATCGATGGTTTCCTGGTAAACCAAGTTAAGACTAAAGTCATGTGTCAATACTAAGAGAACTCAGAAAGTCCTATGAAAAAAATCTGCAGTTAATTACATTCAATGCACAGGAATGATAGCCTATAGGAGAATGAGAAGTTAAATGCTATATTGCATAAAAATGAAAACCCATGAAGCAAGAATTCTTTATCTGTCTATGGCTGGCCAGATCAATTTTATTTGACTTTAGGGATACAGAAAAAACTTTATTTCACATGAATTGCAAAACCAAGCTAAAGCCCCCGAAGGTCATGATTAATTAACTGTCAAAAAATGCATATAAAGCCTGCAAAGACTACAGCTTCGGTCGAATTAGAAAGAAGATACAAGTAGGAGATAGAAGATACATTTAACAGTCAAATGTATCTGTGAAATTTTAGAACTCATTGATTTTTTTCTTTATGATTATAATGAAAATTAAAGGAATTCTAATTCTATATATACAACTCTGAATATCCTACATTTAGAAAGATATATATTGTACATATAAATTGATATCTATACTATAGAAATGGCAAATTTATAACTGTTTAATCATCAACCTTTGGTATATGTACCTGGATCACTTGATATTTTTTTCCCACTCAAGTCGTACATTTTATGACCCTCAGAGTTGAAGAACTTTTTTTCCCAGCCCCCTTCTAAAGGGGATATATTACAGTGGGGGGCATAGGTTATGTGAAGGCAAACATCAAAGTTTTTAAGTACTTAACATTATGACTATTTATGAGAGAGTAGTGTAATGTACAAGTGTGACAATAAGTGAGACATATCTGATGTAATCCAATTGTCTATGTTAAGAAGATGGAGTCAGTTAAGGACGAAAAATTCACTAATTAGCAATGTATGGTAATTAACCAATTAGGATGTCTGTTGTATATGTCTCTCTATGTTCTACATCACTAATAATAGAGTCACTGGGTTGACACAAATTCAAATAAATTTTGCAATCAAGGGTCAATGTTTTTATAATTCTGAAGTGTCTGCAAGAAAAATAGCTTACATCATTCCAATATTTCTTGTGCAGTGACCTAGATTAAATACCTTTTAATGTGTCAAAGATGTAAGATACCTTAATCATATTGAATCAAGGAGTATGCATGGTCTTATTTACACAGTGACCTAAGGCACATATAATTGTTACATTCATTTGATATAGTAGTACATGCACATCACCATGAATTTCTATTCCAAATTTCTTTATCAATTACAGAAATAACTCACTCATTTATATTTCTATAAATACCTTTTCCTTATAATAAAATGTGTCAAAAAATGAAGAGCAGAAAATTAATTTAACCTAAAAATTAACTCTCATACAAAGAAATCTTCACAATTCCTCCAAAAATACAGGGAATCGCTCAAAAAATGCTGCATATCGTGCCAGATTCTAATTGCGATTCCTGCAGGAATTCATGATTGAATGCCAATGGGGTGTCATGAACTGCATTATATAAGATAAACATTAAAGATGCATCAATTATTTTTCCTCTTAATTGAATTTTCAAATCTTTCTAACTTCTGTGAACATATGACTTGATTGCGCATCTGTGGAGCCTGCTTGTATATTAAGAGAGGGGTCTTTTCGGTACTTGGAAAATTCTATTTGGCCATCTACTGTAGAAATGCACATGTTGCTTTGCTATTTTAATGGCATCTCATGGAATCTTTTCATTTGGTTTATGGATAAAACACGTGGCAAAAATGTTTGCAATGTAATCACTTAGCCAATTAATGATTATTTGCTTCTCTTAATTTTTCAGTTTTTTTTTACCCCCTCTCCACAATGCTTAGATGAAATCTAAGAAATCACTTTAATGAATGAAGTAATTGAAGTTTTGCATTACATGTTGTATTGTGTATGTCTGATAATTATTGTGTGAAATTAATTCTTAAAGAAAGTTTTTAAATTCCTTATCATTTAATGCATAATTAAACATTTTTTTTTAAATTTTGAAACCTGAAAAGACATCAGTTCTAAATCCCTTTCTCCCATTAATACTGGCATAAAGAAGAAAATGCACAGTTATATGTGAACATTTAAATGAAAATCACTAAGTTAGATATGCAACTGCAAACTAACTTCCCACCATACTATACAAACATAACTTTCAAACTAGAGCCGAGCTCGTTGCAAAGCAACGAGTAGGTCTTCCGTCCTGTTTGACCGGAAGTAACTTTCATTTTAAAACAAAAATTGAGTAATGAAGTCCAAAAATGGGTTAATCCTCCAAATCTATGTTAATTATTGCAAAATTAAGCCATTCTTTGGTACTTCCGGTTTGACCGGAAGTGAAGACGACGGACAGAAAATTAATATTTAAGCTTCGAGTGACACATGTTACCCAAAAACCTGTCAAAAACGGCAAAAATATGCATTTTCTGACTACTTCCGGTTCGACCGGAAGTGACATCGCCGGACGTAGTTTGACAATCCCAATAGATAAAGCTTGATATTTTGAACAACTTTTCTTCTTTGATGTATAACAAATTCTCAATACTTTTTGAGATATCTGGAAAAAACTTTTGGCCCCTCTAGATCCCTTAATTTAGGGGTCAGCCCTTTTTTCGACATATCAATTGAAGATCTTCTAATTCTGCACAAATTATGTTCTATATATTTTAACAAAATATTTTTAGTTAAGAAGATAAAAAGCAAAATATGCGTAATTTTTGGCTCTTTTAAGCGTTCTAATTTTTGACCCCTATATAGCGCCATTTTGAATAGAGAAATCGAAAAACAAAAACCGATGTGCACAACTTCAATCCTTCTATTATCTAAAATCAGTAGAATTTCTGCTCCAGATTTAGCCGTCTCTGAGCCTTTGTCTGGAAACGAAAGCCTGTGAATTTTCGTTTAAAGGGAAATAACTCAAAACCGGAAGTGACCTTTTGAAATTTTAGACAAAATTCTGATAGAGTTTATTAACGTCTATAACCTCTGAAAATTTGAGTGAAATCCGTTGAGAAATGAGCGAGATATGAGGCCTCAAAGTTGCGGTCTAGGAAGCAGAAGAAAAAAAAGAATAATAATCTTGACCAACAGAATCAGTAGAAGGTCTTCCGTTGGAAACGGAAGACCTTAATGAGCTGAAAAAAGAGAGCAAGTTTTCTCTGCAGTCCATTAATTTCGGCCCATACCTGAAATAGGAGTCTTTCATCTGCCCACACTGCCGCCTGTCGCCAATCAATTACCTCAGCAAACGGCAGTTCCCAGCCGTTACTTAAAAGGACTGGGATACAGCCCGCCTGAAGGGCCTCAAGAAACCTGTTAAAAAACAGCTGGTTCTTTATACATGTTATCTGTATGGCAATTTTTTTTCTCAGTTTAAAATGTACATTCATATCTTTTTTATTTTAATTAGAAAATGTGAAATCTTAGACCTCTATAATGTCATTGCAGTTCTGAAAACGTTAAAAAGAAACCTTTTTTTTAAATTCAAAATCAGTATACTTTCACTAAATTCTATTTCTATGTTTTTCTTCATTTAACATTGAATTCAAACAAGTTTTACTGTATGTACACAGTCTAGACAATGATTTCTTTTTACAAATATTTGCTGACCTTTATCTCATTTTTATCAAATTCATACTCAATTTCCTTATATCTAAGATTTTCAACACTGTACATCTTTCTTAACAAGGAAAAAATTAAAAACTTTTTTTTTGCCTTTCTAATGAGCAGTGCTACTGATTGTCAATTGAAAGTGTTGACATCTCTGTGCAGACTTCTTGAGGGGGGCAGACTTACCGGAATGACCCCAGACGTCGACCCCTGGGCACCAGGCAGAAGGTGGCATTGTACAGCAGCTTTTTGTAATCATACCTAAAAATGCAAAACCACAAAATAAAACATCAAGAAAATGAGAACGCTATCTATAAGAAAGAACTGAAGTTGATATAGTGTACATCATGTATAAATGAACATATGTCATGTGTCATTCCATTTTTTGTCAAAAATGTATGTCTGTCTGTGTCCAAACATGAAACATGGGCCACGTATTATTCCATATCCAGTGTTCACCAGTAAAACAGTTAAATCTGATGACAAAGCCATCAATAACTCAGGAATACTGTCAGTGTGTTTGATAATGTTACTTAGTAATAATTTATAACTTTTTTTTTTAATTAGTTATGATTCAGTTCTTTTTTTCCACTTTGAAAAGAATGATTAAAATACACAGTAAAACAAGTTTACATATCAAGGTGCCAAGGGCTGATTTTGCTTCGTTATAAGCTTCAATTCTTTATAAGGGTGTTTCCTAAAAGCATGTTATACTGTATGACTGTATTTCTGAGAATGTGATTAGATTAATGCATCTGCAAGTACATGTATATGCATTAAGCAGTCCAATTCCAATATAGTTTTTACTCTCAATGGAAAACCTCATCAACATGATCAATTTAAACTATCTGGCACTAAATATTTATGATGCTTTCCCAAACCAAACAGCAGGTTTCAACAGAAGCATATATCTGTTTTGTTTTGACATAAGCCGTCATTTTATACAGTGGTTGATGTCAGAAGGTTTACAGACTTCCTGACAATGTGTAACCAAACTGCTACCAAGTTCTCTCAGCCAAACCATCACTCACAAACCAAAGGGCAGCTATATGTAACTTGCTTGATGGAGAGACAGAATTTGCCACACAGTTAGAATGAACCTGTTATCAACTGCTGAACATGACATAATTGCCTCATGAAATATTAATCAAATCTAATTGACTAGAATGATCCAAAATGACATTTATCCTCTGGCCTGGTGATGACTTGTGCAACATGTTGATAAATAAACAATCTGGCTTAGTTTCATTATCCCCCATCTAATCCTACTCTAACTTAATTGACAGAATTTGGGGGCAGATCCTCCCACCCCCTCATCCCTCATACCCAGTCCTCTTCAGGTTAGCTATAAGGCTATTAGATTTCATTTTCATACAATAAAAAAAATTTTTTTGCTCGCAATGATGATGACATTATTTTTATATCTTGACAAATGACAATGATATATGAATACAAAATGGTTTATTTGATATCTGCCAATAAAACGATTTAATTTTATCTCCTCCGCACCAGAGGAGTTTAAAGCCCTCATTTAGAACTATTGGTGGATCAGACTATACTTTCAATCTAGACCCGCAATTATGATAGAATCAGGTTCCTCCTTTCTTCATTTACAAACTTAAATAGCGATTTCTTTTTCCACTTGAGTAGCTGTGCACTCTATAATTACACAGAGAGTTAGCACAATTACGAATACCTATCGCAAAGATACAAATTAACCGCAGCGATTTCCTGGTCCGTCTTTTGAGGAAGTGTGAGAAACTCACTGGAGACTTCGAGAGATGACTTATGATGTGGGGTTGTCTGGGTCAAGTCTGTAAAACGTTTGCACTGAACATGCTGAATTCAAGGTTTCTTTAAAAAAAAATCCTTTATAAGCATAAAGGGACTATTATCAAGATTAGAACATGGAATCAGGGATGCAAATTACTGTAAACGTATTACATTTAGCTGTGTATTCTTTTTAAATTCAATGTTTTTCAAGTAAAACGCTTAATGTTTTGCACATGTATGAATGATGTACATAAATAAGAACATTGAGAAATGAACTAAATCAAATTGATGCTAACATGTTCAGAAATCAATTTCTGCCAAATATTGTAGACACTTAATATAATACATTTACATTTTACAGTATAAACAGAAAACAGGGTCATCGAATCATAATTAATTTTTGTTTATATATCTTATAATTAAAACTTTAAAAGTTGACTTTCAACAACTTTCTATGATTCTTGCATCTTGAAAAAATACTTTTTTAAATTAAGTAAACTTTAAGATTAGATCAAAATGTTTTATTAATTTATATCTATTAGTTTTTATTTCAAAAGAAAAATTATATGCACCATTCTATGACCTCATCCTTATGAAAAATTTTCTTGTTTGGAGGAGGTTATCTCTCTGTATTAATAAGTGTCAGACCGTTAGAGCTTTCCTGTTAATTTTGAAATCACAAAAGATGACTTAATATGTAAAAGATTATAGAACATAAACAGACATTCATTAACCACTTAATACTATCAAATTAAACCCTTGAAACAAACTTCAGAAGAAAACACTTGCACTCCAAGGCATGCATCTCGAGTTCAATCACAAGCACTTCTTAAACAATATTATTATAAATGGACAATGTACATGTACAACATGAATATGTACAAGTTACCAAATATAAATGGGACTTTAGGACAAGTGGAGTATACATGCACTAAACGTACATTGTCAAAATGCTCCCTTTTGATACTGACAAATAAAGACTTAGAATGGATTCCAAAACACCACCCTCCTCCCTCCCCAAGCCATATCATTTAGTCTTTTATAAATTTTTGCATAAACAGATGCAGTAAATTACAAATTAATCTTTCTAAAGTCACTTCTTGAGATTCAAATGCGTATTGCAAAATCACACTAACATTGCACTTCTATTTCAATTTGTTTGTTTTAGCAACAAATTTATGCAGTACTTTGTTCAGAGCCTTGAGGAATTTGTTATAAAGGTTATCTTGCAAAGAATTATTTAATAATTTGCATGAAAGAATATTTCCGCAAAATCTAGTCAGGTTTCACTGGTTGAAAGGAAGGGGGGCTAGTCAGGAAAAGTGTATTTATAGAGTATTCTCAACATCGGGAAGGTTAGTGATTTCTGAATGATTTAGTATCAAGCAAATGCAATCAAGTTGAAAGTAAACCCCCCTTTTCACTGAACACATGCCAAACAGGTTACACCATAACTCAGCTAAATTGTAGTATCCATGAGGTAAGAAAGCCCTTCATCTTGACATGTTTATCAAGTGGTAATCTATTAAAGGAATGCCCGTATTAAATATCTAGGTGTGCTCTTTTACTTTAAAAAAGAAGCCCAGGTGCACTTTCCCCTGTTACCTGTGTATTCTTGGACAGAGTTAAGCCCTAAACACATTGCCATCTGATGTATTTAACGACATATTTTACACTAAGTACACACAATTACGTACATGTATTTTGGCCTAATCCCCCGACCCATCCCATCCCAAAATTGCTTTAATCTACTTTTAATTTCTTTAGTCCATTTATTACGCCTCGTACCAAAACGCTGAGAATAGACTAGAGAATTTATAAGACTAGACCCATTGCATATTTACATTATCTAAGTATTCTTGGAATTTCACAATTTTGTTCTTCGCTGAAATCTTGAAATTTTCCAAGTTTGATTTGGCGTGGAACAAAGTTATAAATTTTTACACAAAGTAAAATGCATGGGTGGAAATATCCCCACCAGACTATACCCTATAATTTATGACAGACTGATAAAAACAAAGCAAATACTCCTGGTATTAATTCAGAGTTCAACTCAAAAGAATGCATCTTATTGATCTTGAAATATTAACACAGCATATATCAATGAACAAAATCACAAGACATTTGGCATGTCAACAATGCTGTGATGATTAAATTACAGAGTTTTCTGCCCCCTAAATGGTGTTTAATACCAGACATGTAAATTATGAGACAATGTTGACTATTAATAATCAAAAAAATCTATGATCCAGCTTGAAGAAAAAAACCAGACCCTAGCTGAGAGACATGTTTATCTAAAACAGCTGGATGGATTAAAGGGGGCAGATTATGAAAGGATTTAACAGGTCAGGAGAGCTTAAGGTGTGTCAACTTAACTTTTGGACCACTAAGCTCTAACAATGCAAGCCCCCAGCTGTATCACTTAGGGCTCTTGAATCTAGGTCACAATGCCTTCTGTATCAGAGGTCACAACAAACTGGGCACAAACTCTGACTGATAAAAATAGATCAGAAGTCATTCACCGCAAACTTGACCAATAAAAAAAGAATAAACAAACAAAAAAAGGTAAAGAAAATCATACATGTGACAATTTTCGATACCTCATCCTTTCCTTAATTTTTTTTCTCACTCTATCAAAGCTTTACAGATCCCACCTCTGATGTTTTTAGAAATTGTACTTTTTCAATGGACTCCTGAGCTTGATTAGTGTTTGTTATCTCCATATTTCAAGGAAACATTTTTCATTTGGCTAATTGACTTTATGTTAGGAGCAAAGAAGAGAAATTCACATCACGTAAATTACAAACATGACACTGTTATACTTTATTTAGAGCAGCTATTGAAGAAGACCCCCCTAAAGAGCTTACAGTTATACATGTACTATCCGAGTCTGACTCTTCCATTCACATTCACTTCATCAACAAGTCTTGGCCTTTGCTTTACCCAGTTTGTATATGTAATCTAGCTGATAAAAGAATCCATGGTGAGAGATCAAACAACTTATCTTAATCATTTTGATTTTTGTCCATACACATGCAAAGTAGAACATTCACCAGAGGATATAGCTTATAATAAAATGTTTTCAAAGTATCCGATACCAAAGAGTTCTTTTCATGAACTCAATAAGACTTGTATCTTAATACAATAAAAAATGATTTTCAGTCATAATAAAGCCAACTTTTTCTAGATTCAGTTTTGAAAAGAGTTTAAAAATGATTACTTTGGGGTGTTGTATTTTCACCTGCATATAAATTAAAGATTTACATTTTTACATATGTCTTCAATGCTCTACTTTAAAATATACTTATCCTGAATATAAACACATGTATTTATCTGATTAAAATAACAATATAAAAATTCTAAAATACACCTAATGTATTTTCAACATCTGTTCATATTTAAAGGCCTTAAGGGAAGAAATAAATTTATATCCAACAACCACCTGTGTGGAAAATAATCTTAAAACTAAAGTACTCGTATTCATAAGAAGGATATTGAATGGGAATTAAAACTTCATTCAGTAAATTACCTATCAAATTCTCTGTTGTCTTCCGCACATCTGGTGTCATTTAATTCTCTGGCTTTTTTCTGCCAAAATTTCCCATGCCTGCAAGTTGTTAATAGCACTATGTCGTCTCCATTATGCATGTGGTATAAAGAGTTCCGAGTTTCAGACCCGACTCCCACTAAGTAACGTTTGCCTTTGAAACCTAACAAATAATGCCGTAAAGGTGGAATGTTGTTAATTGATGTGTAAACGTAGCCCCTTTCTCCCCCTTTTTGAGGATGAGCACTACCAACTAATGGAAGGGATATATCAAAATTTGGTCTAAATCGCGATTCTGATATACTAGCTCGGGCCATGATGGCCTCGCCAGTATCAAAGTCAAGCACCTCTGAATAATCAGGCCAAGTGCCTGAAAATAAATTAAATATAACGTGATTTCTACCATTATTCCACATATGCCCCAACTGGGCAATTTTGGACCCAATGTTTTTCGCATAGTTAACACTCAGTTGATCCCTATCCAGGGTATCTATGGACAATATAAATATACAAGCTTCGTCCGGATTTGTGGTATAGTACTTAGACTCCTGAATACTGTTGATAATCTTGTTGTAACTTTCCGACACCCTCTCCTGCACGGGGTAAACATACACTTTGAAGCCCCTAAGACACCGGGTGAAATCAAAACAAGTGTCCATTCGGCACTTCTCACTTTTAGATTCCAAAGTAATTGTGTCCCTCCTGCGTTTTGGAGAGAATAGGTCCACGGCCTCTGACTCCATATACGTGGGGAATTCTCTCTTTTCAAGAGACAATGTGGCTTCGCCATTTTTGCTTACGCTTTTAGAACCAAGATACACAATGACTAACAGAATGGCGAGAATAACCAGAAATAAGTAACGTTTTTTGGCCTGCATGGAACATGTGGGCTCTCATTCACTCATCTTGTCATTTGTTGTAAAATATCACAGATTACCCTACATTTCCACTCAGAAATGTCTTTAAATCCATCCAGTTCTCGTAACGTCTTTCATGTAAGCGCCATGTTGAATGTTTGTGTACCAAGTGCACATGTGCGAATGAAGAGGCAACTTGGGGAGCGTATCAAAATACAAATAATTTGCTTCTCGGAATGGGTGTTTTTTTTTAATCTACATAAATACCTGTACAATACGTAGAATATGATTTAACAAAATTTTATTTCATTTTTATCTACCTTTTCTAATTTCTGCTAAATTTAACGTACAATTTGTGTACTAATAAAAAAAAAGTGATAACATCAGACCAACCCCCCACCCCAGTTTTGTTTGATTTTTAATTTTAAATCTCATTTGCAATATACAGGTATCATTGGTTAAAAAGTATTTATCATTTAATTTTCCTTAATTGTCATCGAAAAAAAGACCATACAAAATTGTACTTTCCCCAAAACTTTTACGTTGGGTGAGGGTACATGGAAGCCTATATACATAAAATTTATCTTTATTGTATATGATTCGATTTTAATGTAGGATATTTTGCAATTACTAGAATTTCTTTTAATATTTCTCTATTGCATTTTTATGACAATATGATGAAATATATTTCATGGGAATAAGATATAAATAGTTTGCTTGAACCTCTGACAAGAGATTTACATGTATAACTTTCATAAATCAGTATGAAATTATTGTTCCCTTTTAATCAAATTAATCTTCAACAAAGTCTTAAGTTAATATGAATATTGACCAGTATAAACTTCTCAATTTACTTTAATTTTCTTTTAGCTCCCGATAATGAGAATCCGTTTTCATGCATAGATCGTTCTCAACATAAAAGTAGTTTTGTGCCCCCCCTATAAAATGAATATACCATTACAGCAATTACTATATGAAAAAAAATTATCGAGACATGAATTAAGTCTAAATCTTCATTTTATCATTGAAATAGAAGTTAAATGTATAAATTTGCTAGTTTTTTTTCGGAAGATATACGCCCGGGATAAACCTTATTGAGCCAAACAAAGCATGGAATGATTGCATATTTGTCTCTCTTTTTAAAATAATTTTTAAATTTTTTATTTGCTTTACACATTCTGTTATTTTATACAACTTTTGTGATGAAACAAAAACAGAAGGTGTATTTTTTTTGGTCATTTTAGAGAGAGGAAGAGAGAGGGGGAGGGGGTAGATATAGACGACTGTAGCACTCCGGAAAAAATATTTTGACAGACCCGGGGATTCTCCGGAGAGGAGAGAGAAAATTAGAGAGGGAGAAAAAAGAAGAATTGCGTGCATTCAGAAGATATATCTATAGGAAAAAAATATTAAGATAATTCATTCCAGCAATCCAGGTATAAAACATATCATGTAATTGTTCACCATTTTTATATTATATTTAGCAGAATATTTATGTTTCATCAAAAAGTATTCATGAGCGACACGGCAGCATTCACAATACATGTAATTGTTTTCCTTTTGCACCTCATTGCGTAGATATAATATTTAAGCCATAGAAGTATATCAATTTGTGTCTTTTTTCTTTTTGTCCAAGAACCCAAAAATTATTTTTTTTTTTGCTATTGATAATTGAAGATTTGTTTTATTTTCAAAGTTATCTTCAAATTCCCATAAAAAACGTAAAAACATGATCACACGCCCAAAGCAAATATTCAATTTTTTCTTCTTCCACTTGATAGAAAGTACAATTCTTGTCTCTTGGTTTTAAGAATTGCAGTTTAACGTGTTAACTATACATGTATCATTTGAATATTATGATATTTCATGCAGATATGTATTCAGCATTTCTATCGTAGTTAACGAACGACAACCGTTGGAAGAATTGAAAACAAGCACTAGGTACAATTACAATATATAACTTTATAACACCAACTAGCATATGTATCAATGTCAGCTCAAAGATGTATTTAATTATCGAAATTCGGGGGCATATAGTTTTTGCCCGGTCTGTCTGTCTATTATAATAGCTGTCTCTATGTCCGATAAACTTTTAAATTGCCCATATTAAACTTTTTACTAATGATTGGGGCTACCTTGGGTCTCTTATTTCAGATGCTTTGATTCCATTAACAGCGTGTCACTTTGCTTCATCTAGCTTGCTAAAGTTGGTAAAATTTCCCTTTTATTGCTTGTCAAGTTTTTTCCGGTTTGATTTCTTTTTCTCTTTCAAATACCCCCCTTTCAAATTTGCTCCCGACGCCAATGGTTGATGTTGAATACCGTGATATTACCCATCGATTGGATGTTTGATTTCAATGAAAGAAATACTACTTTGCATATGAATTATAGACCCCATAATGCCACTTACAATTCTGACCAATCGTATTGAATGATTATTTTTACGATAATGCAGTAAACAATAATCACACGTGGACAGCAAAAACAGGCTATCGACTGACCACGTGTTGCTAGTGACTCCGCTGTGGTAAAAAATCCTTCATTATGATTGGTCAGTATTATAGGGGTATAGTTAAATTCTGTGTTTCATATGCAAAGTAGCCTTGGTTTCATTTATATCAAACATCCAATCGATGAATAATATGGTAATCAATTTGTGAAATTTTACTATGGTCGATGAATCAAAGTGACACACTGTTATTTGGCTTTTCCTATCTATCTTGTATATTTTTTTTCATTATTTGTATTTAAAATATATGAATTTGGATAAATCTATAAAAAGAGGCATTAATTGAAGTAAATTGTTGAAAATTTAAAAAGACTTAAAGAAAGTTTAGTGAATAATAAGAATCAGCACTTAATTATTACTACATGTATAAATTTTACTGGAGTTGATATAAATATATAGCCATTAATTCAAAATATAAATCCTGATATTCGCAATATATTAACGAAGATTAACAAAAGAAATGCATGGATAAAGATGAATCTGTATATAATATCATAAGTATGCAAAAGAAGTATTATGTATGGATTTATACCGTAAATTAGAATCACGTGCAAAATGTAACCATCATGTACATAGGCAACTGTTTGTGATCGTGGATTTCAATAATTTTGCAATCACATGCACAATTTAACATCAAATGACGTCAATCAACATGAAAAATATCTACAGTTAATGCACAAATTAAAATGAATAAATAGAAAATAATTTACATAACATAAGTATATTTTGCTGTAAAATTTAACTTAGCATATAGTCATACATGTACTAGTAATTACATTTATTGATTGAAAAAGTTATCAGCTAACTTTTACTTTACATAGTTTAAATGACATTTCTATAAATCAACATTTTGTAAATAATCTTTAATTTACATAAAATCACATTAATTTATATAAATATCTCGCAAATTAGCCAAAATTATGATAAATAATAAATATGTTTAAATTAGCTCAAAATATCATTCCGAATTTCGCATAAAATTTCCTTCATTTGAACGTAGAACTATATGCTTAAATTTATTTATATATTTATTTTGTATAAATGTCCCTTTTTACATAATCATGTATTAGGAAAAATTAAAAGATTGAAGAAGCATTTGCACGAATTCAAATAAAATTACTTTGGAAATCCATAAATATACATATACGTGTATTATAAAAGATTCAAATTAATACATGTACAAAAAAACTAACATTTTATATGAAAAGCAATTCGCATGAATTTAATAAACATAAATTTCCATTTTTTATTTAGTTTGTTAGGAGTGTCACGGATTATCCGCGGGTTTATGTAATGTACGTTAACGTTATTATTACGTCACAATACTGTACGTTATGTTTCTATAGTTAATAACAGAGTCTAAATAAACCACTATACGATCAAGACGCATTTCTATTCTTTCCACAACATTTAAAAAAAATGCATAAAATTAGCTTTATTTACATACAATGTGCATAAAATCAATTCATTTTCTTAAAATTAGCTTCAATATGCATAAAATAAACTTCAGAAAAATAGCTTTAATTCACATAGAATAAGCTTATATTTGCATACAATTAACATTGATTTGCATAATTAAACCTCATTATTAAAATTTTTAGCATAAAATGGGCTTCATTTGCATAAGATAACTTCACTTACATAAAATTAGTTTCATTTACACACAATTTGCATAAAACTAGCTTTGATCTGCATAAATTTGCATAAATTAATTCTATAAAGAAAAAACATTTTGCATAAAATTAGCTTCATTTGCATAAAATTAGCTTCATTTGCATAAATTTGCATAAAATTAGCTTCATTTGCATAAATTTGCATAAAATTAGCTTCATTTGCATAAATTTGCATAAAATTAGCTTCATTTGCATAAATTTTAGCTTCATTTGCATAAATTTGCATAAAATTAGCTTCATTTGCATAATTTTTATGCTAATATGTATGCAAATGAAGCTAATTTTATGCTAATTTATGCAAATGAAGCTAATTTCATGCAAATGAAGCTAATTTTATGCAAAATATTTTTTCTTTATAGAATTAATTTATGCAGATCAAAGCTAGTTTTATGCAAATTGTATGTAAATGAAGCTAATTTTATGTAAGTGAAGTTATTTTATGCAAATGAAGCCCATTTTATGCAAATTGGACAGAGTTAAACAATAGATTATACCAAATTTATGCAATGAAGCTTTTCGCAAATTTCATAAATTAAAATGAAGCCAATGTTATGAAATGTTATCTTAAGGTCAAGATCTAGTAAATAACTTGAGACTAATTTTTTGGTGCTAGATCCATTATGACGTCATAATCAATTTCAACTTTCTTTTTCCCGTACTTTACGGTTTTAGCAGAATTATGTAGAAAATAGGGTATTTTCATGTCATTTAATTTGAAATCATATGAAAAGTAAACTGGATACCTATATTAAATTTGATATTGATTTAAAGAATAGGCCATGAACATACTAATTACTGTTTTCTGAGAGACTGTAGGCAATCTGGATACATTTCCTTTTCCGAATACGAAAAAAACTCCTATATTTATGTCTGGTTTTCTTAATTTTTCATTGAAAATGACAGTTAAAAATACAGTTTTTCATCTTGTTTACCTACAAATTATGCCCCGAAACACCTTATTTGACCAAGCTAAAGTTGTAAAGCATCAATAAAAGAATTTAATTCTCAAGTTTGATAAATCTGTAGGCACCTTTCATTTACTAGATCTTGACCTTAATCATGTTAATCTTTGCAAATTTATGAAAAGAAAGCTTATTTTATGCTAGTTTACACAAGTGTACTAGTAATTCACTTTCATTTATACTTTAAATGCAAATATATGATAATTTTTTTTATACTAATTTGTAGTTATTTATTCATTTTTTTTCAATATATGCAAATTAATTGCACTAGATGTATGTTGATCTTTTAATGTAAATAAGTGTAAATATTTGGATATTTGCAAATGGAGAATTTGTAGCTACTTTTTATATTAATGTAAATTTATTGGAGTTTATGCAGATTTATGGTATCCTGGTGTATGTTTATTATTTGGTAATATTTTTTAGTTCATTTAGTTTATTATTATATTAATGATAATTTAAGCATATTTGTGGTAATATGTTTATTTTTACTAACTGTTTTAGCAATGTGTTCATATTTTTATATTTGTGTTCGGACAAATCATGCAGATTGATGTAAATTTATGTGTATATTTAAAGGCTTAAAATTTTGCATGAATAAATTGGTTAATTTAGATTTGATTAACATAAATTATCATGATTTTGCAAATACTGTTACAGTATTAAACTATATTTTTACACGTTAGCATACTCATAAATTAAATTTTTGACAATTATGTTAAATTGCTAAATTTTACATGTTGATAAATAAATAAATAATATGTATTTATATTATTAGTATTATTTTACAAATTCACCAAATTTTATATAACTTACAATATCAGATTTAATTCATACTTTATTCCACAAAATTATTTTTATCTACATATGCAAAATATTTTGAACGTAAGCCCGCATAATTCAAACTTAGAAAAGTATTCAATTTTACTTCAAGAAGTTAAGTATATTTGTTTAAAACTCTAAACTTAGAATACAAATTGATTTTGTATTTTTAAGATTAAAAAGATTACGAGAATGTCTTATGTAAATATGCTTTAAAGTTTCTGTTCCCTTAAAATTATGTTTACATTTAATTTCTTTGAGTTCATAAGCTATTTATTACTAGTATTTAGAATTATGTACAGATTTTTATCTGTTGATAGTCTGAAAAAATTACTTTATTCAACAAAACATTTACTATCTTCCCACAGCATACAACTTTGCTTGATCGATTGTACATGTAGTAAACTTTCACAAACTGAATACCATGTTATTCAGCGATTGGATGTCTGATTTCATTGAAATCAATACTACATGTACTTTGCATATGAAAGACAGAATCCAACAATATCCGACAATACTGGCCAATCACATTAAATGACTGTTTACCAGTACGACACCAATCGCAACTTTTCGGTCCTTTCCGACTGGCGGAAAAACGACGAATAATGACGACCTCTGACGGAAAGACCCGAGATGATGCGATTGAGTACGACGCATGTATAGTCAGCTACAGCAATGGTAAGTCAACCCCCCCCCCCTCCCCCAGGATTTTTCATATTTTTTGTACGTACATATACGTATAAGAAAATTTAATACATCGAACTAGTAACTCTGCTCTACTACTACATGTAAATATATATACATGTACTAAAATAGCCATCGATATCATCATTATAGCGGATGAAATTTATGATACAGATAAGAAAATTAAAGGCATGAAACTATACTACTATCATACTATATAGCTATCGATATCATCATTATTATAAAAATGCTTCAAAAAAGAAAAATTACGTATCACCCTTTCAGTTTCTATATTTTTACTTAATTCAAACTCAGTAGGTGTGACTTTATTGGAATGATAGCAGAATTTTTGGAGACAAGAGTTTTCTTGATTTTTACTTCAATATTCAAGACATCAATCTTTTTATTCGGCTTGGTTTTTGAAATTCAGTAGGTATGAGTTTTAACTTTGAATTAAAGTTTGCAAATTGGCTTTTAAAATTTTATTGGAGAAAATTTGGAAATAATGTAGTCATAATTATAATTAATATATACTCGTGTTTCGCCGGGATCATTAAGAAGAAAGTTAAATTGCAAAATTTGTGGATTGATCAGTATTTCCTACCATCCCAGTAACAATGAGTCACTTCGCTTGATCTAGCATGATAAAGTTTCACATGTTGATTTACTATATTACTCGATTGGATGTTTGATGTCAGTGAGACCTATACTACTTTGCATATGAAATACAGAGTCCAGCTATTCCAGTTACAATACTGACCAATCGTTCACGAGAATGCAGTAAACAATAATCACATGTGGACAGCACAAGTTTTAATCCTTGTGATGATGCTATTGATCGCTATATATGACATAATAGTAGCAGAGCTTAGCTTTAATTACTTATTTCAAAAATGCTTTAAAGTCATATATGGCGTATTTTTGATAAGTTCAGACTAACTAAAATTTAATTTTAACTTTAATTAAAAAGACCTTTCTATTATTTTTTTTTTTATATAAAAAAGATAGGACTTTCCAGTAATTAACATAAATTTTACATCAAGATCAGCATTTCATAGATATCACAGATTTAAAACAATACTAGTAACCGATCTATTTCCAGCTCGGAATTAAATGAAAGATATGGAGATAACGAACAGTATTCAATATCAAAGTCCATAAAATAAAAGAAAATAGGAGCAGGGCAAACACCGACCTCCAAAACATCAGGAGAGGAATCAGGTGCCAAGGAAGAGTGAGCATCCCCCGCTGACCGGTCACACCCGCCGTGTGCTCCTCGTCATGATCCGGAAATAACGGAAAATTCCGCCCTCAATTCAGTGTATAATTAATGGACTAACAATTAGTATTAAAAACGTCAGTCAGCATTTGACTAAATGATAAATTGCATTTGCTGACAAGGTCATTGTATCGACCACAGAACTTACGAAAAGACGACTTTAAACAAGACTGCTGATATTCTTGTTTCATCTTGTTCATACGTAGAACATACTCTTGTGTATCACATCAGCTGAGATATATAAACTACGTATGCCGGTGATGAAGGTTAATTGCTGCATAAGTAAGGGAAGTTGACGATAGAAAAGTTAAAAGTCATCACGTTTATCATAGAACTTGGTTGTTAGATTACCATCAATGTCTTTTTTAAGTAAAATATCCAAGTATGAAACAGATGTGTCAGACTCAGTGGTATCTTTTATCTCTCACCAGGATATATCGTATCGACATAAGAATGGAAATTACCATTATTAATTGACAATACGTCCTTGATATATCTGATTAAAATGACGAGTTGAAGGCCACAACAAGTTTTTTCTCGCATATGATTTTGCACAAATTCTGCTTTATATTAATACAAAAATAGGTCTTCTAATAACAGAGCACAATTCGTACCCATGGGAATTCCAATGGATTCACCTTTTGACCTGCTTTTAAAAAAACTTTAACCTTTACCATATTCTTTGAACTGTTAGCAAAAGAGCTTTTAATATTTCACAGGTATGTTACTTATGACAAAACCTAAAAAAAAGTTTCTTTCTATACCAACAACCTTGATATTTTGACCTTTGAGTCTGACATAAAAACGAAACTTTGACCAAAAGATTTGAGCACTTGGTGTCAGTGTTTATATATTCACGTGTATTTCTTATGACAATGATTTCTTCTGGGTACCATTAAATTTTACCATTTTGCATTGGAATTTCACCCACTTTTAAAATTCTTTCACCATCAATGGTTATAAGTTTTGAATGGTTGGTGTTTGGGTTTCCATTATCCATAGATATTTTTCACTGAGGTGAGCCCTTTCTTTGGGTTTTAAGTAACATTTTTGATCTCTTGACCTTGGAGTTTGACTGCATTTGAGAAACTTTAACCTTTGCCAAAGGCTGTCTTATGAGGGCATTGGTGCTTCACAAACACACATTCAATTTGTTTCTTTTATGTAAAACAGAAGCCAATCTTCCCATTTCAGCCAATAGGCCCCAGTTTGAAATAGTTTGTATTTGCAATACAAAAATTACAGGCCCATGGGCCACGTCACTCACCTGAGTACATTGGCTAGAAAAAAAACCCCACGAATGAGTTCAATATTGAAAAGTAGGGCTTGTATTTAAACTACCTGAGAATGCCTCCATATCAATAACAATGGCTTTGCTGTTCTTGAAGATTTTTTCCAATATATTCCTTTGTAAAAATTTCATCCCCCTCCCTACCCCCTGAAATCATGATTACATGTATCTACACTACCTAAAGATGCTTCCATATCAATATAACTAAATATGGTTTTTCTGTTCTATAAAAGAGAATTTTCCCTTTATATTTCTATAAAAAGCTATGATCGTTAATTTTGGTCCCTCCATGCCCCCCCCTCCACCTCTGGGGTCATGATTTGAACAAACTTGATTCTAGACAACCTGAGGATGCTTTCACATAAATATGACCAATCATGACTTTGTTGTTCTCCGGAAGAAGACTAATTAACTGTAATTATTCAAGTTTTATTCAATATATCATAATGAGATAGCAGTCCCCAGTGGTCACTAGGAAACTTTCCACATGATTTCACTTTCTCTAAACCAATCAATTCAAAGTACACCGGTTTGATGGTGCTAGGATTGGAATGTCTGAGATAAAGGCGGTCAAATCGACAGCGAGGCTTGAATTTGTCGAACACTAAGTTTGTATTTCTCATCATGTCCCAGGTGTAGAGACACTCCTTTCTGGATCCTGTGGCCTCCCAAACATCACAGACTCCTGAAGGAATCCCTCCTACTTCTTTTAGCTGGAATAAAATCAAGGAAGCATAAATGAACATGAACTTAAAGTTTTTCTATCAACTGTTACTTTAAAAACATGAACCAAAAATTACAAGATGCCTCTTTGAAATACTGCCTATCAACTATTATTAGACAACTTTCAAATGTAATCAGCCATTTCGAAATACATTCATAGAACACAATTTTCACAACTTAAGAAATATTTTTACCCAAAAAACACAATAAGATAAATGGTTTGCAGCAAGTATAATTCAGGTAGCAAAACTTAAGGACATTTCTCAGATGCAATGCACAATTAATTTACAGTATTTTATCAATGCATGTTAGACATTACCTCTTTGTCTCTCATATTAAGGTCTCCTCCAAAGATGACATTCTGATTGGGTGGAGCCGCCTTAACTGCCTCAAAACACTGCTTCAGTTGCTGTTTCCTCTCCTCTCCGTAGTCCTTAGTACTCTCCAGGTGGGAGGTCATCAAGGTAAACGGTACACCCTTAATTTGACACTGAAAATGTTCAAGTTGAACTAGCTGTTAAAGACATTTGGTCAATTGCAATAATCTTTCCATTGGTTGATGTACTAATCACCATTCTGTGAAAAATACATTGATAAACCCCAACAACTTTTGTTCAAAAACATTTTGTGAAAAATACACAGATGTAACAGGGCAGCATTTGTTCAGAACTCCATACTTAAATATTTTTTGGTCGAAACTTGAATCAGCATTGCAACTGATTGCATATAATAAAATGACACTTTGCAGCCCTACTATTCTGCATTCCCTAGATTTGTATTCAACTCTTTATCATGTACAGTGGAGCCTCATTTATCCGGACGCTTTGGTTCCCAAGCAAATTGTCCGGATAAGTGAAGCATCCGGATATCTGAATTCTATTGATTTTTCTTCCATGTACATACTGTATTTGTATTGCAACTCTTATATATAAAGAAATAATGCTATCATATAGAAATAATAATTTATTATTTTATAGACTATATCTTTAGTATACATCAGCACTACTTTTTTTTTCAAATATGATAAATATTTCTATAGGTGGCGTAAATACCGACTCGCGCTCTCTTTGCCGTCTGTATAGACATGGCTGTAGCTGGAGAGCACAATGATGAACATTGGATATAACGCTGCTTATATGTGCAGATTTTTTAATTATCCAGCTTATTTTTACTTTCTACTTCCTTTAAATTGATGATCTCTCATTTGCAGCTTTGATTACACCCGTCAGTATCGAGTCTTTTTTTTTAATTTGAACACTCATCCACGCTAAATCTGACATATTAAAAATTCACGCAGTTATCATCCAAAGCGAAATCATTGATTGTCCAAAATTATTCATATTTGATTGAATGTTTTAGGGTTTTTTTTCAATGATAACTGCCACCAATCTACAGATGGAAATTACACAATACCGATTTGTGTGTGCACATGTGTAGACAACGAGACTATGAAACTATGTCGTCCTGTCTATAATAGAAACATTTAAAACCAGCTGTGTAATAAAATTATTAATATCTCGCAGATAAAAAATAACTGAATAGAAAATTGTTTTCTGTTACCAACATAGTTAATTGTTTATTTTCATTTGTATATCGATCACTCGTATATTATGACCATATCCACTTAGCATGCTTAACCTGTGGACTAATCATGGTAAGTCATTCATAACAGGTCACAGGTGATCGTCTTGTAAAAACAATCAATCCAGCCAGTGTTTTGATAACAATTATCACTCAGTTCAGGCGTGAATGTTGACAAATTAAAAATTTACCGTCCGGATAAATGAACCAAATTATAACGTAAAAATACATTTTGTAGTAAAAAAGAGCCGTCCGGATACGGAACGCGGTATTCCGGATAAATGAGTCAAAATTACGTTGAAAAAATCCGTTCCCAAGAAAAATCGTCCGGAAGGTGAAGCGTCCGGATATCTGGCGTCCGGATATCTGAAGGTCCACTGTATATTGCTATGAAAACAATGGATAAGCACTGCAGCTGTTTTGACTACATGGACAATGACAATCACTTGATTTAAATACTGTAAACCAAGTTTATTCGCGTTCGAGAAATTATCACGAAGTTCGCGAGAGCCTCGTCATCGCGAATATTTATCGTTGCGAACAGTTCTTAAAATGTATGTGTCCTATTACAATAGATCCAAAAAAAGCTTGATTGCGAAAATTATCGGTCGCGAACTAGTTTATCCCTGGAAATAAAGTCGTCACGAAATAAAAGTTAGTTTACAGTATCTACCAGAACACATCTCTACCTGAACTGTCAGAAGGTTTCTCATCATGACAGTGTTCTTGAATGGCTGTATCTCCTTCCCAGTGAACTTGACAAAGTCATTCTTTAACATGATGGCAGAGAAATACTCCATGGATCCTCCAGGAATGATTTTATAGCTAGAACAGTTCTGTTGAAGAATTGGTAGAGTATCATTTGTCACTTCTTGGAGTAAAATGGCATGGGGATTTTCTCTGGAAATTAAAGAATACATTCATGTACAAAGCAAATACTGTAAAATCACATATTTTCGTGGGGTCAAATTTTCGTGGTTTCACAAAAATTTCTTGGTTCGTGGGGATTTGATTTCGTGGATCAAGAATTAATTAGTACTTATGTATGTAACATTTTACATTTCGTGGTGGACATGAATTCGTGGGTCTCGTCATACCTCGAAAACAACGAAAATTAAACCCCCACGAAAATTTGTGATTTCACAGTATGCTGAAACACTCTGGAAAAAAGATGTAACAGGGCCTTTGGTTGGATTAAATTAGCACATTAAAACATTTTTTTTTCTTTAAACAATAATCAACAAAGTTCATTACTTCTTAATTATGTTACAGATTTCTACAGTTCTTTTTTCAGCGCTTGGTTTGTCCAGGCCATCAATGTTCCAACTCAGCAAACGAAATCTTTGAGGTTCTGGATCTTCAATTTGTTTCTCACTGAAATGAGACATAAAGAGGCTTTTTCTTTAATCAAAATAATGCATCCCATGTACTTTACACCAAAGGTTTTCAAAAGAGATTCTGATTTAAATTATGATCTTGTAAGCTCAAAATATTTGGCAATTTATAAGTCAGATCCTTTCTTTCACATATTTCTCATCATTTTGTAATAAAAAAAAATCCAGGGACTTTTTGGGGTTAACCCAACAAATTCAAATTTAATGAATTGATCATATTAAATGATGGTATAACACTTGAAATGAACAATCGGGGTTATAATCATTATTTTGATTCCAGACTATCATAATTATGTTGATTAAAATAACTTTAAAAGATTAAACATGCAGGGCTATAAACTTTGTTTTCTGATTGCCAAAAGTCAGTCAGGTTTTCATAGCCATTTTTAAACAATATAAAAAGAAAACTAAATGCGTAAAACGTAGTAGTAGTAAGTAAGTACATTTTCATTTGTTTGGAGGATCCCTCAGATTCTGTGACATCTGACAACCCTCTTTTAGTTCCTTTGTCATTATCTGTCACATCTTGGTCCTCAAAAAATGCATTGACTGAAACCTGCAGAAATTACAAATATGTTTTAATATTCAATGATGACATTTGATTGATTGATTTGTATTACAAATCTCCAACACACAATTAATTTTGTCCCGAGTTGAAAAGGTATATAAAATTGAAATAAATTCAATCAATTAATAAATATATGTTTTTTTATCTATCCTACAGTCATTTTACCAGTAACGAATCGGTTTCTAGTTACGTATTAAATACAACCCATATCTTTGAATTTCCAAATTTTCTTTGTTGTTGTTTAATTTATATTTCTAAGCTCTACAAATAGTAGTACAAAAATTTCCAAAATATAAACGGTACAGGGACAGAGCTGTCAAAAATAACACCCCCCTTTTTTCCTAGTTTCGAATCGATTTTTCAGTATCGAATCAGGTGCCCTCTATTGTTGCAGACTTAATAAATGAAAACGGTCAGTCAAAATTATTGTAGAAATATACCTTCAAGAAAATTCTACATAAAGTATATAAGTATTACATGTTGATTCAAATGATTATTTTTCTAAAACTAAACAATATGAAAAATGTTGCATTTTATGAGAAACTTTTAGTGACATGCGTTATTATAATTAATTCAATCATCTCTGAGTCATAATTTTCATGGAATATTATTGCTTATAAATCGTTTTGATAGTATTTTCACTCCTGTCAGCTTTTTTTGTTTTTGCATCCCGTAAAACGGCATATTTCGTTCTTCTAAAATTCGTGATTCGTAACTAAGAAAACAACACGTGGTAAGTTAGATGTTAAATTTCATTCAAAAGTCAATTTTCTTTGAATTTAATATTTTATCTTTTTGTATTTATCCTAAATATTGATTACATACTCAATCTGGGTCGACAACATATCGAAATTTTTATTTAGACGCATTTTTCGACACACTTTCGTTTTCTTAGACTTGCACTTGCGCGTGGTAAAATCTAGGTCATCGGTTCAAACTGTAAATACTGTGGGAAATAATCATGCAGATATTACAAAAACAAAACACAGTGGTAGAATATTCATCCTTTTATTGTATTAACCTAGTAAGGTTTTAAAAACCCGTCCCTATGTTTTTCTAGAATATTTAAATCAAAAAAATATTCGATACTGGCAAATATTCGTTACTGGTAAAATGTACCAAGTTCCATAACTGGATATAACAAAGTGAAAGTACCGATTTTCATTTCTTACAAAAGCATTCTCGTCTGAATGCAGGTACTTGGATTTCGTTAAAATAAATACGTACGCCTACTGATCTGTAAAAGTACATCTTTCAAAACTCTTTTGTACATTTCTAATACTCAATAGACATACATATTTATACAGTGTTACAAACCAAGATCCAAACACAGGGGCTTGTGTAGAGAAAAAAAAATCAGTTAAAAAAAATTGTATCTCTGTTTTTTTCTCCGAGGTACTAATTTTTCAACTGATTTATTTTCTCTACACAAGCCCCTGTGATCCAAACATTTTTGCTGCATACAACGAAGTGTTTCAATTCTGAAAAAATAACTATAATCTACCTCCACATTCCAGTTCCTGTCTTGGAGATAAAACATGGCCAGAGCCGTGTCTGTTCCTGTAATGTCTGCGAAGCTCTGACATCGCCTCTCACACTCAGCAGCACTTGGTATATTCTCATCTTCTGTTTCAGACATTTTCCGCCAAAAATCAAAACCGACACATATTGAATAGGTTGTACCACGATTGTGTAGATGATGATAGAGCGTACTTGCAATGATTCGCGATATCGTAAAAAATATGTATAAATTATGTTCGATTTCTACATATCATTTTCTAATATAGCATATAAAAGATTATATGCTATATGTATATACCAACTTACAATGTTAGTTGTAATCTCAAGGATAAAAACAAATACAAGAACAGAGTTATACAGTTGTAGTGTATGTGTGTGATGGGGGTGCACGTGTTAAAAATATAACAAATTAAAATATCGAATAAAACAAATGCAATGTAACTCTAAAAAGTCATGGCTAAATCATCCATGAAAATAATTTACTCTTTTAGTGGTATTTCATTTGACAATATATGATTATGAAACATTATTTTTAAAAAAGTCCAAAGTCTGTTTATTTGAAGACCTGTGAACAAAATAAAAGCTGCTGACCGAGAGGCAGATAAAAACAAAATGACTAAATTTACAATTTCAGGGCATGAAAATAAGTACAAAAGGGCTAACATTCTATATGAAATATTTCTTTCAATACCTAGAAATTTTATAAATTTTGAAGGATTTTGCTGCAAGGAAATTTTCTTAAAGGATAATCCTTATATATGGGTGACATATCTTGTTTCATGAAGCACTGTGTTTTTGGCTATATACCTACATTTCTGAATCATATGATGGTGATTCCTATGTCAACTTCAATGAATTTTTTTGAAGATAAACAATGCTGTTTTTTATTTTACACATGTATGTTGAAATCATACCATCGTCACAGATAATACTAGGACAACACCTAATTTCATCATACAAAATAAAAATTCTTTAAAGGAATTATTAATTTCTTGGATCATTTTATATGCTTTTTAAAATAGCATTGATGTTCCAGGGAAGAAATTAAATATAGATCAACTTATTAGGTATCTTGCACACATTTATGTAACTTAATTTTCAGACAAAAAATATTTGAAAACATGATCGCCCCCAAACCATATCAATTTATAATCAAATAAAGACATGGAAATTGTTTCCAAAACATAGTGGTTAGAAAACTAACAATCAAAATTGAATTCTTTTCCTAAAGTGTAATCAACCAGTAATTAATCTGATATTGCAAATTTCATAGCTCTCTTGGTCCAGTTTTTTTATATCCTCTTGTTAACTTTTCTGTTGACTGAAGTTTGGTGTTAAAAAGTATAATTTGTTGGTCAAAAAAAAAAATTGATCAAAATGTGCTTGAGAAAAACTGATGCAGCTTATGGCAAGGGTTAAAATTTCTCCAATGCAAGTTAAACTCCAAGGACAAGGTCAAAAATTCAAAATTGTTGGTGCCCAATGGAAGGTTGGAACCAACAATTTTGACCTTTGAGTTTAACTTGCATATATGAGAAATTTCAACCCTAGCCATAAGCTGCCATACGGGGGCATCATTGTTTCACAACTCTGAAATTAAAAGTACCCTTGAAAGATTTTTTTCCTTGAAAAAGTATAGGTAAGTTATAAAGATCTCAACAGAGATACATGTACATATATTTATCACGTTTATTCCGTCAGAAAGTGAATCTACCAAAGAGGATATCATTTTTGATATCTACTGTTGTCATGAAAACATAATTTGCAAATCAAACTCTTGTAGGCCGAAACAATCAAGAATTAGTAAGTCAATTTCCTGCAGCTTTCTTCTGTCAATTTGACTACCAGTAAATAATATTTTAAAGAGGAAAGAGTTAAATTTATCATTCTCTTCACTGGACCTTCAAGGCAATATAAGTTGAATATTTAAAGGTGAATTGATTTGTAGCAATTCGAGACACAAGAAAATAATAAAACACTTTTAAATTTTCCCCGACTTTATTTTTACTTATTGCACATGTCAGGAATCATGGGTCAAATCGTCTAACTGTCAATAAATTAACATCATGAACCGAACAATAGTGCTCATCCACGTTATATAATTGCACTACATTCACAGACACTTTTACCAGCACACATTCACATATAACAAATTACACCCCATTAATGGGAATCAACACAGAGCCTTTAAGAAAACAAAAGTTAAGGACACAAACAATTTCAGAAACCTTGCAGGTAAAAATAAAAATAAGCATATACATGTAAATGACAATACCCAAAGCATACAATATAAATATGATTAAAAAAATAAAACCATGTGTTTTAACACCGAGGTTTTTTTGTCAAGCAAAGCATATAATGTACAGCTTTTAAAAAAAATTCTGTTAACAAGAGACAATTATGTCTTTTAAGCCTAACAAATCATAATATTTTATAAATCATTAATCAAACTCAAATCTAAACTTGCATTTCTACTTGTATAATCAGATCCTTGAGACTTAGGGTGGGTAGGGGATGGACACAGATCAAATTACAGATACCGGTACATGCACATGGTGGAACATTTCTAGCCATAAAGTTTTTTTGTAATTTTTTTTTTCAATTCAAAGATTTTCACCATATTTTTCTTAAAAATATACTGATATACAATTTATGTTCTAAACATCAAAAAGAAGAGGGTATAAAAAATGCAATATAAGAAACTTAATCTGTGTGTGTGTGTATGTATGTGATGTACAGTCCAAACTAAAAAGTTTTCTTGACAAAGAAATTTTTCTTTGAAATATCTTTGCATTTCAAAATAAACTACTGTACAAATATTCATCCAATAAATGAATTTATTTTTAATTTTCTAGCAAATTCTTTAAGAAAATTAGTTTTTATATTGCAAAACAAATATGCTTAGAAACAGTACTTTTGGTCAGAGCACTTTAGAACAACTTAGAAAAATTTACCCTTCATTTCTCTCATGTAAGAAACACAAAAAAAATATTTTTCACATTTTCCTATTTTTGTAATTAACCAAAGTAATCTCAACAAAACTAAAAAAAAAAATCAACCATTCATTTGATCAACTTCTAATTAACTGGCCAATAAAATGACAACTTATATCTTTCATCAGAAAGAGCAAAAGCCACAAATGACCAATCAAATAATGAAGCACTTCTATCACTGGCCAATCAAATCTTTCAACACATCTTTCTTCAGCTCTCTATGAGAGAAGCAAGCATGACATGTTACACACAACAATGATACATGGATAATACTGCAACACTGCATTGCTTCTATGTCATGGCAACTGGTCAATTGTTTCATTTTTTCAAGAAATCTCAATTTGTATACACTTACTTTGAGAAAAAAAAGGATGACATTTCCACATACTTTTATACCATGTTGCACTCTCATTTTGACTTAAAGGTTTTGAAAGACACTCACTAGTCTATGTATATACACACATATGCACTAGGATTATGGCGATATACATGTACATGGGAGGATTTCAATAATTTGGCATTGGGTTTTCCTCCCCAAAAGTACATGTCAGAAATAAAACATAAAATGTACCAACACACATCAGAAAAAAAAAATTCATCTCAAACCTATATCAGATATTTCTATTCACCAGCTGTGCTTAAAAGTATATCACATCCATAAACATACACAATATTTAAATCACTCAAGCAATTTTTTTTCTCTCCCGTTTAAAAAACCATCACCCTCTTCAGTCTTCAGAAACAGCAACAAGGTCACAAGCAGTGGTGCTGTACGAAGTGTGTAGCCATGACAAATTAAGTCCAACCACTATCATCGGAAAGGCTGAGACTCATACACATACTGCCATATACTGCTCAAACAATGCACAAGTCTCTCCCAGTCACGAGCCACCAAGATAATGGCCATAACTAGGATTGCACTAGACAGGATACGAGCCCTGGAAAATATAAAAGAAAAAGTTTAATGGAGAAAAAAAATCAGTTAAGAGGTAAACCCTCCGAATTTTTCAGCATTCCTTTTTTTAAATTCAAATAGTATATCTCAATGATTGCAACTGAAGAAAGACTTTCACAATCTGGGGAAACCATGTTTACGAACTTCAAATAACCTTTTTATAATTTATGATCCAATACACTGTAGTAGCATGGCAAATTAACTGATAAACAAATATGGTTTGATATCTAACCTGGTGGTAAGAAATGGAGCGATGAGATTGGCGGCTGTAGAGACAATAACTAGGATGACGGCCACGATGGCCAACACGACGTTAATCAGCTTGGTAAGGAGTGTACGAAACGTGACGTTCTCCACCATCTCCATGGAGATTATCTGCTGCTGTTGCTGCTGAAGCTCCATCTTGGAGATCTAAAATAACCAAGAACACTTTTAGTTAAAACTGTATAAATTTTTCATTAACTCTTTTTTTTTTTATAAAAACATTTAAGAGATTTTTTTCTTCTTTTGAACAAATTCTCTTTCTGTATGAATGCAGGTATATGTAGTTCATTTCAATCATCTATTGTACATACCCTGGTCTGACAGTTTTCCACATTATCCTGTAGATCTGTGGTTCTCTCATCCAGGCGATACTCTATCTTCTCTTCCATACTTGATATGTCCTAAAACAATGCAACCAGATATTCAAGTAAAAAGCACATGCCTCATCTTTTTTAAAAAATATATTCAGATCTGAAACATTCTTCCATCATATATTTTGATAGATCAGTTGCTGGATCCTAGCATTGATTTCTGATATGGTAATTAGTGCAAATACTCTTTAAAAAGAGTCTTTTTCTTTCAAGTAAAATGTTTCAGAAATATTTCACTGACACAAACATTACAAGAGAGAGACACTGGGTATAACTCACCTGTCTGAGGTTGGAGAACTCGTTCTGATTTAACTCAGTCTGAGTCATGAGATGAACATTACAAGAGAGACACTGGGTTTAACTCACCTATCTGAGATTGCAAGAGAGACACTGAGAATAACTCACCTGTCTGAGGTTGGAGAATTCATTCTGATTTAGCTCAGTCATGTCATTCATCTGCTCCTCCAGTCGCTCGTACTTAAATCGTTCATCATCAAGAGTCTGTCTGAGTGCACTCACTTCTGTATTATGCCACCTCTGTAAATTTGTCAAAATGTAGCAGATTTAGATGCTAATTCAACCAACTGTAGTCAGTGTTCTTAACATAAATAACATGAAAATTCATATTACACTTCTGAAGTTTGTGATTTGATAAAACTCAATTAAATTGATGTATGATATGCACTGTCTCCAAGTCATGCAAAGTGTATCTTATCCAAATTTTCATCATTGAAAACAATTTGTATAAAGCTTTATAAAATGCACTTAAAAAATACATGTAGTCCATTGAATAAATGAAGAGTCACATTTAACAATTATGTTGTTTGTATCAAGCTTAGATATTCTACCAAACTGACTAAACTTATTAGAAAGATATAAACTATTGGCTTCATCACCAGATTTATCTTGCTTTTCATTTTAAACTCTTGCCCTTTCAGTATTCTACCTTGCAGTGATCCAATTCCTCTGTCAATCTGAACACAGTCTCTGCCAAACTCTTGTTCGTCTCTCGGAGCACCTCCACTTCCTGTAAGATGGGTTCCAGGGCAGCCTGGGTAAGACCTACAAACTGTTGTGAGGTGTTCTGGGAGTTAGACATGGGGCTACTCTGGTACTCCAGGTTAGAGCCGGACAGGATACTGGAGTTGTCGTCCTCTGATGGATACTTAAAACTGAGAAAAAGATCAATACATAAGAAAGGATGAATGAATTTCCTTAGTCCATGTATGAGGATAACTATATTAGTATATGTACATGTATATTCTTTATTTAGGGTTGTAAAATTTGTATTAGTGCATTCCTAATTGGACGGTGGATATTTGATACATTGTACTACATTGTGATGTACTAGTCCTTGTTTTATACTTTTTAACAGAATATATTTACATCCACTGAATATTTTCTCCTTTATTTCTTAAGAAACCCCATTGCGTTCATCACTGCATAAACTACAGTAGGCATGTCGCCTGTACAGATTTCTTAATCATTGGCTGTTCCATCAATGAAACGTATAGAGACGTTCGCATCATTAATACAATAATTAATCTTTTTAATCCTACTTTAATTGATTATTTAAACAGATATAAATATAAACAATAAAATGTCTTTCTTTATTTGTTATTACTGGAATGAACGGTCGCAGCTATTGCAGAAAAAATTTACATATTTTTTCTGCAACAGCTGCTTCCGTTCATTCCAGTAACAACAAACGAAGAAAGCATTTTATTGTTTAAGTATATCTTCTCTGAAAATATGGATGCATGAATTTTAAAGTACTTTCTTAATATTAGTAGCCTTTATAAGCCAGGTACCCTATATTATGGTATACATTTCCCCACACTATTTGGAGGGAAAAAAAGAGGTGAATTGGAAACCCTATAGAGCCAAAATTACATCAAGATACAATTTGAAGTATTATAATTGACCACTTCATAATGCATCAGAGATTGAAAATCTTCTATTTTGTTGTATAATATATATCAATTAGATAAGTTTATATAATCAAGTGTTCCCAAGCAATAGGTATGATTTATTTTGCTAGCATTTGTGGAGGTGGGTTATTAAAGGTTATCTTTCTATACCTGTAATTAATTGCAAAAGTGGAAAATTGTAAATACCTGTAACACACATATCAAGGAATCCAGTCTGTGCATTATTGAACCCTAATTCTTATATATTGCCTATCTTTCATAATGCAATGGCCCCACCTGTGATTCTACTAGTGCAATCTAATGTGTGATTCTACTAGTGCAATCTAATGTGTACATGTAAAGAATCAAGTTACACTTTATGAAAAGCCATTCATAGGTGAATATATGCACCTAACAAATACATGTACTTTGCAACTGAAATCAAACTCAGGAGTCAACTAAAATTGGTGCATACTACTGTGTATTTATAGACAATGACAATAAAATTGAAATAGACTCAACACAAACATATTCCTGCTTCTTTGGACAGAGAAATGTGGGTGATCAGTGATTAGGACATGCAGCCATTCTGTTTCCAGAAACCTCTCCCAATTATTGCACAAACCTCCCAAAGCACATGCACTTCAAATTTCCAGTATCCCTTTCACCATATAGCAAACATGCAGTTAAGACAGTATATTTTATATTTTCCTAGCAAGATATTATTTTTTACAGGAGGAAAGGAGAATAATTCCGTGAAAAGCTAACAGTAATTATTGAAAAGACAAATCACAAGTTCACTTAATAAGTTTTAGGAAAGAATATTTATGCATGCAATTTTCAGGCATATCTATGAGATTATAGATGTTATAATTTATGAAAAGCTTGGGAAAGTCTGTATATAGGATACAACTTGCACTACCAGTTGGTCCAAGACCACTTATTCATGCATTTAACAAAATGATTAAAAAATGTCATTATAAACTCAAAAAGAAGACAAAACCATAAAAAAAAAATCATAATGCACATATGATTACGAAATGCCACCCAGGGATAAATGCGTAAAATTATCTAATTAGGTTAATCACTTTTTGTCATTGATTGTGTCTTCTTTTGTTTGTGAAGAAGCAGGAAGAGACATGTACCCACTAAGATACCTCGCGGGCAGGGTGCCCCCCTGTGGCTTTTCCCCCTCCATTCCCCCAGCATCATCCAGGGATTCTGAAAAAAAAAAACAACAACAATATATAATTACATCTGCTAAAATGGTACAGTTTTGAAATCCATTTCAATTTCGAGATTCAAAATCTTTATAAAGACTGTAATTTTATTTTTCATGTACAATTACTCCTACACACTTCTGAAAATGAATATTAAATAAATCAAATATTTTATCAAAATTGCACTTGTATAATTTTGTCACGATAATATGCCAGGTAATGAGATATTTATCTGATTAGCAGATCGGAAGAGATAAACATAATTTTCATTAGCTCTGATTTCCAGCTGGTGGCTGGAATTCAATTACATTTGCTTCACCAGAATTAATCACTGGTATTTATAACCAGAAATGTGTATTGATCAAATTAATGGCTTGGATTTCATATCTGCATGCATGTTCCATTAATGAAAACCAATAGCTATGCTTTCTTTTAACATGGGCAAAAAGTACCGCATTCTACCAATTTTAATGTGCCTTTTCTCTCAGAATTTTTTTAAAACAATGCTGATAAATGAAAACAGAGAAAAAATTTCTTATCTTCAAAGACATTAAAAACTTGACAGTTTTTACGTGATATCAATTATTTTTTTCCATAGCTGATAAAAAATACAGGACTTCCACAAAGCAGACGCTTCCTGTCTGATAATCCATCATGTAGGAAAGCTCATGAAGTAACCATAACCATGCATGCAGTGTTAATGAAATATTCTTTATAGTTAACCAAATTACTTACTCATTTGATTAATGTTGTCAGCACTCCCAAACTTATTTTTGATTAAGTGAGCAAATTCTTTAGGCTTTGCCATCACTGTGCTGAAAAAAAAGAAAAAGAATTGCCTTTCTCAAAAAGTACCTTGGGAAAAGGGGGTGTAAATCTAGAAAAAAAAATTTCATTAAAAGCAGATTACAATTTTGAATGAGGATTTCATGAAAACAGAATGTAACACCAAATCTGAGATACTGTCAAATACATGTATCATGGAATAAGAACATATTTGTCATATAAAATTAGAATCTGATTAATTATTGAGAACAACTTACTCTTTGGCTCCTTTTATGTTGCCAACAACACCCCTAAAAATAAGAAAAGAAAACATTTTAAGAATAAAAACAAAACACACTTCTTTACAAACATGCTAATGTTTTTCGAAATTATAATCTAAAATGTGTTAACTCAATACTGATTCAACCTTGTTAGAGTTGAAATTAAGTTATTAAATGAAAAAAAATGAAGAAAAAAAAGTAAAACACTGACATAGGCAAACATAGATAACCAAAGAAAAAGATTAATGCAACACACAAATGTTAACTACATGTTATGTCTCTATAAACATACAAATATTTGCTACATGGTATGACTCTGTTTTTTGGTACATGTACCTTTTTAAAAAAAAAATCAGTAATAAGCCATTTTTTTCTACAGTCTAGGGGGAAAAATGTAAAACTGTTCAAGGCAGATTCATTTTGATGCAGAAGTACAACAATGTGACCATGCTCTGTGTATCTATACAAGACAGATACATGTAAAGGATGGTGCAACCTACAAGTTATAATTGTTTTCTTTCTTAATTTATTAATCTATGTAAATACTATATTAGCACATTACACAATTTCCTAAATCTATAATTTCAGAAAGCAAAACACAAGGCAAAAATCTAGGATTAGAAAACAGCCAACTCATCAATATAGCTACAAAATACCCACAACAAAAAGGGACCCAAAAGGTTTAAAGGTCAAGGCTGAACAATATCATGCTATGGACACTAAGACATACCCCGAGAATCCCGTGATACCATCCACAATGTTGGCACCAACACCTCTGTAGAAAACAAATGGCCATTCAACGACTATCAAGACGTCTACAACATCTAACTTATCTTTATCAACAACTAACATCTACATTATCTCTTTCAACATCCTACCATGTATCAGCTAGTTTTTATCCTTCCTTCTTCATTTTCCCTTTTTTTTTTTTCAAGTTTATCTGATATATTATGTATATCATTTTACATTACATTTATCTAAATCTTGTATTAAAAGAGTAACAAAGTAAATTTCTATTTTCCGGCCTTCTTCATTGCATCTAATATCATCCTAGCTGCATACGACTTTTTACTGGCTAGTAAACAAAGAAGCACAATGCGGCTTAATCTTTTTGTTGACATCACAACTTATTGATGAGGGTTGGTTCAAATTTCTTTTTTCCAACTTGAGAAATGTCTCAAAAGGAAAGCAGAGTTCCATTATGCCCACCCTCCTTTTCAGTTCAATGTATGAGATAGGTAGACATTTGTTCAAGCTAAAAAATCTTAGTAAACATCTGAACATCAATGAACATTAGAAAAACAAAACATTTGAATGTGTGACCAAAAATCAAACAAGTATACATATTCAATCTATACCATATAGTTCTTTCACTACCTAATAAATAACTAAGTAAACATACAATCTGAATTAATAAAACGAAACAAATTCAATTGTAGATTCAAAATCCATGCAGCACAGGAACTTCCTTACAGATATGTGGTGTCATAAAATATGCATACATTTAATTGCTACAGTGTGATTTGTAGAGTTTGAGTGTGCTTTTTAAAAAGTTTTTGAGAGAGGTAGAAACTACTGACAAACTTCTGTAGGGAAGCTCATAAGTTTACCATAATGGTAGTTTTTTAAAAATTACTTTAAAAACAATATCATTTTATCTACTTATCTACATATATTTAATTATATGCAAAGCAGTGACAAACTTCACCAAGTTAAAACATTTAAATTTGCTCATCTTTAGAAAATCTCGATCTCAATTGTAAATTCATTTTGATGGTTAAATCACTTAAATGGTTAAAAAAAAGTTGTTTAAGATCTAGTAAATGTTACTGCACAACTTTATACAACTGATATTGAAGCTTTATATTCCACAAATACAATTAACCATTGTGCTGTTACCAGGTGTGGATCCAAGAACTTTTCTTACAAAGTCAGATGCTTAATTACTAATTAGATATCAAAAGGCCTGGCTACCCATTTGCTTTTAAAAGTAGGAAATCAGTAGCTTTTGACATATAAATTTTGGCACTGCAGTTTACATTTTAATTATTGCATTCATAAATGACAGTGAAAACATTCTTTGATACATATATTCTTTTTTCTGTTTTGTTTTCTGTTTTGGTGTGTGTTGGGGGGGGGGGGGGGGGGAGGGTGCTGAGAGCATCCCACTTGTATCAATCCTGGTAACAGTACATACTTCCCAAATCCTTTTACAATTATTATTCAAGAACAACAACATACATGCAAGTAAATATAGCATTTTTCTCCTTGTTAGAAATTTATTTCAGCCTTTTTGTGTGAGACCATCAACTTGCAAAAATAACATCATCACACAAAACTCCAATTTTTGCACATTCTTTTGCTTATAAATATCTTGCCATTTAAGGAAGGATATGGAGATGACGAACAGTGTTCAATCTCAAAGTCCATAAAATAATACACAATAAGAGCAGAGCAAACACGGACCTCCGAAGCATCAGAGGTCAGATCAGGTGCCATGAAGGAGTAAGCATCCCCTGCTGACCGGTCACACCCGCCATGTGCTCCTTGTCATGATCAGGAAATTTATTTTTTTTTAAATCTTTCAAAAAAAAAAGGAGAAAAAGTCAAACAGCTGATGCACCTTACCACAGAAGCTAGCATGCAAGTTTACCCCTTTGTCTTGCTTTTATCTTTACCAACTGCGAGACGAGATCTGCCATTTTTAGAATCAAAATATTACACTTTTATTAAAATGACTAACATCTACAAATTTTTTTCACACACATTAATATGTCGGAAAAAAAATCCAGATTAATTTTCAAGTACATGCAATTAATATTGCAAACTGTATATCTTCAAGTAACAATTAATCTAAAAGATGATGATCAAAATTAACACAAAATCTGCAGTTTTCTATCTAAGATCACCTATGAAATACCACTATAAATGTTATATTAATCAAAAAGCAGAGAGGCTGTTTATTAAATTCTAAGTTCCATCTTCCCAAATCTCTAAATGCTTTCACGATTCAACCATTATGCACACAAGTCATTCCACCCTTTTTATTACTTACTTGAGGCCATGACCCATGTCACTAAGAACTTCCTTGGCCTTTTTGTGACCTGTGACCCCAGAAGTTTGGATGTCCTCGATTCGTTTGGTGTAACCCTCCAGCTTTTTCTGTAAGGTGCTGATGCTTTGTGTGGATTTCTGATTTTTCTTCTCGAATACTGCCTTGATTCTAGCCAGCTGTTGCTTGTCTGCACTGGCACTACTAGCCAACCTCAGGTATTCATTGACATTTTCTACAATACATTGCAAACCTTTATTTTCTTAATATGAAATACATTACGGTACTTCAAATTCAATGCGTCTTATTTTCCAATTCTTCTTCAGATGGAAACAAAACATATTTCCGTTATTAAATCTAACTATAAATCATTCAATGGCAAAAGAAGATATTTTAATAATCTCATTACCTTACAAGAAATGCTAGCATATATTCAATCTCATTTGGTCTAGACACTTTAAAATCTTTAGCTTCCTGTAAGAGTTACCTTCCTTGGCTGCCTGTTCCGCCTTGATTTGCTCCATGGTCTTGTTCACCTTGCTCTGATAGTGTTCGATGGCCGCCTTCGTCCTCTGGGGGTCAGACACGTCCGTCCCCGTGGCGACGTCTCCGTCGATGTCATCCAGGGCCCCGTCCCCACTACTGCCATTCTCCCTACTGCTCACCTCAACCTGGGTGTCCACAAATCATACAACAATTAAATCATGATAGGGTCACTTATCAGGGTTATCCTTAAAAATTGAAAAAGCACAGGACATTGAAGAAGTAGAGGGGGTCTGGGGCTCATCCCAAAAGAGGGGACTGAGGGAGAGTACCAGAGTAACTGAGAACTTGTGTCATTTTAAAATGATATGTGTGTCTGAATATTCCTTTGTTTCCTGGTCTAAGGAACAACCCTGCTATGGACTAGCAAAAATGATTTGCTTTAATCTAACATGTTACAGTAAAATGTAGGCTTAATTCAAATGAAAGTGAAAAGAACTAAACAATCAATTTTGAGTACATATGTACTTTCTTTAAGGTACCTCCACCCTCATATGACATCACAGGGTATCCCAAAATCTTTCAATGCTTTAAATCACTTTTTGTTGGCCAAAACCTTATTTTCATGTAATAAATCATTTAAATACAGTACTGTCAAAAATTTCTCCTTTATAGCTATTGCATAACTGGTACTGTTCATGATTTAGTAATGAATTTAATTGCTTTTCAATATAGTTGAACTTTGGTATCTCCCATACCAATATCTCGAAGACTATAAAAAAGGAATGTTGAAGTGATTTGGAAGTCACAACCAATTATTCTTTCATTATTTTATCCCCCATATCTAGATTACCCTAGTACTTTTTTCTCTGTCTCATCAAGTTCGAGATAACGAAATTTGACTGTATATCATTATTAAATTTACACAAGAATAATAATATCAAACTGTGCTAACAAACAAGTATTTTACACAAGTCAGACATTTTCCTGGCTAGAAAAATATTAAATCTGTAAAAAAAAAAATCCAGGAAAACGTTAGATATTTCGGACTTATTTTACATATGTACATACACTCTCTAAATCCTCGTTGCTGCGCACCATCTGGTCGTCGGATGCTGGCATCAGATTGTATGACCCGGACCTAGGCTTGGTTCCCGCATTCTCCGGAGGGGACGCTTCTTTCTTGGGCAGATTGGGGCTCTTTCCGGCAGAGATTTTCTTGATGCTCTTCACTGTTTTATTTGCTTCAGACTTTTTCCTGCAAATAATCCAATTTGACACTGTTGTATTAAAGGACCCACTTATTGTTTCTCTTGATTCACATGGGCACTTGACAGAAACCTGCCGATATATATTTTTTTCCGAGAGTAAATGACAGCTGAGAAAAAAAAACAAAACACAACTAGGAGACTTATTGTTCACAGAACAATAAGAGGTCTTTCCACCTTCTTTGAATTTCAATTTCATTTAATATTGATCTCTTTATACTTAAATTTCATTAAAATGAAATTAGAAATGGCTTAGAAGATGTAAAAATCAATGTTTAAAAAAAATTGAAACGACCTTGACCTTTGACCTTGATAAAATCATCAAGGTCAAAGGTCAAGGGTCACATTACAATTAACCCCATGCATTTACGGCTTATAGTTTTAAAGTTATAAGGTGTAATAGTAAGCATGTATGCATTAAAGGGCAATAACTCATATAAGGGGTCATCAGATCCTTTTGCACTAGAACATAAAAGTTGTGACTAAAGTCCCATAAGATATTAGTGAAGGTTTCATGTCTCTGCAGTTTACAACTTCTGAACAGTAGTGACAAAAAGGTTTTTTGCATAAGGGGCAATAACTTTGAAAAGGGTCAATTTAAGGTTACGACCTTCAGATTAATAATTTAGGCAGTTCTTAAAAGAATTAACATTTGAAAATATTGACTAAAAAGGCTGAAAAAGAAAGTTCTTTTCAAAATGTTATAAATTCTTTGATGGATAGACTTGACATGATGATTTCTTGATGACTGGTAATTATTTATTAATCATAAGTCAATAGAAAATGATTATATAAAAACATATGTATATAATATATAATTATCCATCAAACATTACATGACAAACCATGAGGTCATGCACAGAACATTCTGTCTAGTACATGTAGGCCTATATATATAAGCTTTTATATTTTTATCTACATGCATTCAAGATATGAAAATATACAAACTGAATACAAAAGGCTGCATGCCTAATCAACATGCTTTCAGGAACAAAAAATATCAAACATTTCATTCATGCTTAGATACATGTATCTATTTGAATATTCTATGTAAAAGATGATGCATTTTAACAAATACAAAACTATATGTAAGGAGTTTGTAATTCTAGCAAATCTACAAGAATCTACATGCTAGTACACATGTACATGTATTTTCTACTAAATACCAACGGAAACCAAACATTTGCAACATGTACATTAAAATATACAAACCGGATACCACAACTGCCTACTACTAAATGCTAAATGATCAGCTTAAGCATTTAAATAGAAAGATTAACACTTAAGGTGCAATCCATTCTTAAGGTGCACCTTTCATCTTAAAGCTGCACCTCCGGTATTTAAAGTACAATGGTCTATTATTCACAGTGACTAAAATCTTTAATTTACTGTAACACTTATTAAGCTTGCATGTACATTGGTTCCAAAACTGATTACACACTCACTAATTAATGTCATAAAAATTAATGGAATGTGAATTAATAAATCATAAAATACTATCAAAGTGTTTATTATATTAAAAAACTTACTTAAAATGATGCACCATCACAACTTGCTTTAGCTTGTACTAAATTTAATTTGTTTATTGAAATACGTAAAGTAATATGTCACCAAAAATATATACATGTATATGCTCTTTCTTCATTTGTACTGCGACTTCATTTCAATTAGTGTATATTTTTAGTGATTATTAATGTTGATGTAATACATCATCTGTGTGTAATGAAATAAATCTACAAGGTTGACATTAATTTAACTTTTATTACCTACACATGGTTTGTAATAATGAACTCTTACTTCATCCAGTTGTCTACAGTCTTTATTTTTTTTAATCACTTAAAGAGAAAGAATACAAACAAGCATATCAAGTCAATTATAAAACAATAAATTTTCAGGAATATTAGTTATAAGGGAAATAAAACAAAAAAGTTATTAAACAAAACAAAAATGACAACTTGTGGAGATAAAAAGAGGATATCATATGCTGAGTGTATAGGTATGATTATATTAGATAAGAAAAATTAAAGGGCTCCAATCTCGAATTCATTTCAGACCTGATCACGATTCCATGCAATCATCTAGTCCTAATTCATTTGAAAGTTATAATTTGCCAAAGAATTTTCTCCAAATTAATGATATATGCATACATTCTTAATATATATACTAGTATATGGCTAAATCATTTTTCAAAATACAGGTAGATGCAGAAAATTGGTTGTACATGAACATGATGAAAATAATACACACATCAATCTTGAAGAAGAAATCTTTAAATGATTAAAACTATAGAGTCTACACAATATAAGTGATTATGAAAGTTTTATATACATATTCACTATTTGAAATTATACATTGTCTAAAAAAAATTACCTGTCTTGGAGATAAATAAGAGGCTCCTTTCACACACAGTGTTCAAATTCAAAATGATCAAGTAGTGGGTATATACTTTAGGATTCACTCTACACATAGGAAGTATGAACTTTAAATACGGGCGGGCATTAGCAGCATTAGTAAGCAGTTTAAGTTTTCAATAGGCCAGCGATTGGCAACGAACACAAACAGTTATCATAACAGTACATAACACGTAACATTAAATGAACAGTGACAGTAAAAGCCCTTGACCTTTGTGTGCTTATAAATAGTAGCAGACATGAAGGATTCCTACAATGCAGCAAGAGAGAGAAGGATAGGATAGAAAGATGGGAGCAGTCAAGGGCAGAGAACTCATACCTCACTGGAAAACTGAAGCGACGGCCAGGCAGGTTTCCAGAATTCATGAAAATTAACCACAACTAAAAATAAATGGGTTAGATATATTTACAGCAGTATCCTGGTATCATTCCTTGGAATTCGTTGATGCTCTTTGAAGGACAGAGATATACAAGATCAAATGTTCACATGCTTGGAAGGCACCCAGGGTAATCAATCAGGTTTTATATTGTAAAGTGTACGATATACAAATATTATTCAAAAGCTCTACCCTTTTATTATTGTTTTTAACTGTAAGGATTTCTTTTTTGCACAAATTATGCAATGTTTTGCTACTCCGTGGAAGCCAATTTTCATGAAGAAAAGAAGCAGAGTCATATTTAGTGAATTATTAATTCTAGAAGTACAAAAGCCCCCTGCACTTAACTTCCCTTATGGCTAACATCCAGCTTATACCAAGCTTGGGTTAAACTTAACTATTCTGAGAAGGTTGTCCATCCCACTCTAATATCTTTATAATTCATTGATCAATACACTATACATTATATTGTATAGTATAGTATGTATGCTATGGGAATTCATTTTGAAAATGATTTTTTTTTTCTTTGAATGATTTGAACAAACATCTATCATACAAGATTATGGACAATCACTTCATAAAGAATGACATCTATACACCCAGCAAGTGGTCCTTCCTCCCCAGAATCATCAGTATGTGAAAAATGGTCCCAAGGTTCAGAAATGTGACCCAACATAGGTATAATCATACCCCACGATCTGCTGACTCCTAAAAATCTAGCTAATCAAAGTGTGGTCAAAATGTCTATTATTTAGCTTGATATTCATATGGTCAATTTACGTCATCCAGGTACCTAATTAAAGGTAACATCACAAAGAGTGCGGCCGTACAATTAGTTGTACAAGGCGATCAGCTGATATCGTCCGATTTAAATAACTCTATAATCCCTCTGATCATACCACTAACATTACTTACAGTCATTGAACTTGTACCGAATTTAAGACTTGTATTGTTAAAATGGCCTGTATTTAAATTTTTTTTAATAATCCCATACTGTCCAGGGCAGAACTTTTTATATTACGATCGGTGTCAATAGGTAATTAGGTCAGGGCTAATCAACTGTGACCTTACCCTGTCATCGGTATATATATCCTTCTTTGGTGAATCAAGCATTATTTTTAGTGCATGTGATTTAAGCATTATTTATGTTAGCTTACTCATCTTCCCGTTTTATATTAAAAGTCGATTGTGCCAGCTGCAAAGTAATAACAGTGGGAAAAGCTTTACCCAACCCAACCCCGAGTATGGGTATGTTTTAAACTCTTGAGCTTGCTAAGCTTAAAGCTTAATTATAATCAATGGATTCAGACCCCAAAGCCCCTGCACATCAATCCAAGTGACTTAGTTGTTAGTAGCCTTAACCACTGCAACAAAATATTTCATTTTCAGTAACAAAACAAACATTGGTCAAATATTTATAAAATATAGTATTTAATGTATATATACATGTATATAGATAATCCAATAAAAAGTCTCAGTGGTCGGAATTAAATACTTAAAATAAAAAAGAAAAACATGAAAAACTTCAATAAAGCAGTAAAACTGAAGTTTTTTGTGTTTTTCTTTTTTATTTTAAGTATACATGTATATAAACACATACCGGTATATATTTTAATCATGTTTGATCATTTCAAGTGTTTGTCATTTTTTTTGTAGAATGAAATAAATTCATGATATATTTTAAAATTTCTGCTGATGTCTGCAATGCTTTTTGTCTTTTATTGTGCTGAATGAATTAAATCTATGATTAATCATTATTTACGAGTACAACTTCACTACAAGTCTATAAATCCAGACACGGCAATACAGTCCAATTGAATTCTGTCTAGACAAAAGACTGAAAATTATGACAGCTAGTAAATATTTCGTTTCTGTGCAATCTTGCATCTTTTGCTTGGCAGATTGTACAAGTAGACCCTTATATAGCTGTAAGCTGTTGCAGTGTAGTTTTAATATTCATGGAATATGAATGCTATAGTATACAGTTTGAACAAAGCTTCAGAAGAATTGTTTTTAAATTTGAAGCTTTTTTTATTCTACTGGCAACTTACATTTTGATAAATGAATTCTTACTCAGAATCAAGGAGATTATATGATCGAATGAAACATTTTTACAACACTTACTAGAATCCACTTGGATTTTACATCATCTACTTAGACCACAACAATATAAGTATTTATTATATATACATTGTATATATGGATAGAGATTCAAAATCAGATCTACATTGAACTTTTAAACTGAAACCGTTAGTAAATAAATATGTTTGCTTCCATATAAAAAACTCATGCTCTGTTAATCAAACTTGGAACATTCACAACTACACGAATTCTCAAGGGAATAAAATATAATGATTAGAGAAAAAAAAATCTATGATATATATGTACATAACATAGTATATGAATTTTCTGGCTAAAGTACAGCAGTCACTCATGGGTATGGGATAACATTTGGTGTTTAAGGACATCTACTTACATTATCTTCAGAAACCTAGAGATGATGTAGAAGGACCCCTGGTGTCAGCCGCACACAAGAGAGTAGTCTCCCTTGCAACATTCCTCTTTTACCCACCTCTACATTGTAGTATCCTGAAAAAAAATATTTCTCAAATTAGCCATCATAAAAATATGGAAGGATACAGTAAAAATCAGAATGAAAAAGGAAAATTAGTAAACGCTTTCAATTTCAAATGTATGCAAATATTTTCAGTAATTGAATTTTGTTAAAGATTTCAAAGTAATTCATGTAATTGAAAATGGTTCAATCCCCCCTACATCTAGAAAAAAAAGTTGAAAATGGATTAAGTTTATGCTTTATGGAACAAAATAGTCATCTGACTTTTGATTATAGGTATATTGTGAACATTTCCACCTCATAACTCTAAACAAAATAAACAAAGATGCATAAAAAGCCAAATTATATTCTCTTTGCTTACACTTTATCCTTTCTGTGTATACAAGAAGTAATTTTAGTTTACCCTTTCTCTATTGATTGGACAAATTGTTTTTCATTTCTTGTTTATGTTAAACCACTTTCAGCAAGACCAGGTGAACGAACTCTTTTGAAGAACACTGACAACTTTCTTGCCTTGTTCAGACATTTGACCTCTAAGCACTTCCAATGAAAACCTGAGTCAACTTAAACCCAGTAATGACTTTTATCCATTAAATTAGTGTTAAATGATCAAAAACAAACTAGATCCTTACAAATTCCTTCATTCAATTCTCAAATGTGGTTTCTTCCTTTTGATGCTGTTTATAGTCTGGATAATGATGAAACACAGTGAGAGAGAGGGAGGGGGGGAGACTTCATTTTCAATTCAAGACCACTGTTAATTAAAATTACATACATCTATTTTACATATATACTGGTTTGGACTATGTAGACCCTTGATATTAGCCTAGGTATCTTAGTCACTCAGGTTTGAGCACCTGACTAGTGATGCAGGAATTTTGGCTTCGATTCCGGTCCAGTCATAATGTTTTCTCCTTTCTTTTTTTATTTGGTGCCATTGACCACCTCTTGATTTGCATGCAGATTCCTGACAGGAGCACAATCTTGGTTGTGTGTCTTGGAGGGCATGCAAACATAGTACACAGAAGAAGCAATGTAGTTGTTGGCATTACAATATGGAGTCATGCATTGGACTGTGACTGTGAGCATTGCAGAAAATGGGTACCTCAGTGAAAATAGGGCACATGTCTTGTAATACAGAGATTAACAGTTCTATTCCAAGTCCAATGATAATTTTTCTCCTCCTGACCCCTGTTACACAGACTCATACACACGTGAAACCCAGATCAGGTGAGCTAAACTTACTCAAATCACAAACTGTCACAAATCAAAAGGTACAGCAGAACTGAGACTTCCCACACAAACAACTGAGGTTCGGAAATGACGGAAATGAGTTTGTCACACAATAAATGACAGAAAAATAAAGGGGACAGACAAAAGTCTGAATTCTGTATCAGCTGTTGAGATATAAGATGATTTAAAGAAAACACTTCAATATTTGTCACCTATAGAGTTCAATAATGTATCTGAGGAAATAATCAAGTGTAAGCATATAAACACCCTCCTGTGTATTCATTATCGATATACCTATTCTAAGCTATTAATATTTCCCCCCCAGTTAAGTGCATTAACAGCCTTCTGAGGGACAGTGCTAATGTCATAAATGGAATAAACAAACTAAAATCAATCGTTAACAAATAGTTAAGTGATAAATTTCTACAATGTATTTAATGTCATCAAGATAATTGTCCAATTGAAAGTTAAACATCAAAAATTACCTGTCCACTAAATGAGTAAAGCAATCCAAGCACTGGGGTCCAATGAAATAGCATTTTCACTTTTGTCCACCAAGTTTCAATATATTATTCTATTCAAGAATATAATATCTCTTGTATTTCGTGAACTTTCGAAGTTCAAGCCTTTGTCACAGTTTAGCTGACAGAACGTTATTAAATTCATAAACTTTGGAGTACCCAACACACTCCGTTATTTAAAATCCTGACAAAAGATTCCTTTACATCTCAATAAATTAAAATCATAACAGAGAATTAGGTGCACATTATTACATTGAAACCGATACTCCTTTTCCTAAAAATAACACACAGGCAATCAATATGCTTACGAAAAACCCAGTTTGAGATTCAATCACCGATCACGACACAATATTGCTGAATATATACCTTTTATTTCTGAGCCCTCAAATACGTCATAGGGTTACCTGCATTAAACTTGCACCTTCAAAATTTATCTCCCAAAGTTTAAAATCTGTGCACTCTTTGCCATGGGGTACAGGTGAAGTTTTTCATGTTATTAGATCAATAAAATATCTGATTCAACACACGCGACTTACATCCTCAATAACTTGTGACAAGTTTCAATTTCTGCGGAAATGAGTTTTCAGTCAATTTTTACGGGATCCCATTTTCTCCTTCATTTCGGTTTGATGAACATTCCTTTTTTTCCAGTTTGAACATTCCTTTCTAATAAAGCACATTATTTCATGTATATGCTAAGAACCTTCTTTGCTAAATTTAATTCTTTTGTTCATCATAACTGAAATACCTATCTCCTTTTCTTTTATACAGAAAGACTATGAACATGATGAACAAAAACACATTCTTTTGCAATAATTCCAAACAAACTTCATATATGTGGGCTTAATAGTGCATATAAAAAAGAAATTGATTACTGCCGAACCCACAAAGCGAGATTATTGTTCATACTGTATTATAATGTGTACATCAATTTTCTGATGCAAAAAGATGAGACTTCCAACTGATTGCCATTGACTACCTTGAGCTATGGGCAGCTGGCTTTAACATTAATGGTACATGTATAGGTACATCTGTTATCAACATGATCAGAAAATGGCCATTTGGACAAGAAACATGTTCCCCCTTAATCCCATATTAACATGACCACATCTTTCTGGATATCCAGTCAATCAAAACCATCTATAACCATTGATTTCAGATTTCCCTTTAGCTAGTTTAATAACGTCAGTTCTTTGTTTTACAGACTTGTTCCCTGACAATTGCATAACTCAGTGAATAACCAGGAAGACAAATTTTCCAGATCTATCTTTGGATTCTTGGGTCGATGAACTGAATAAAGTTAGTAGATCTACTGGTATTAAATATATGAAGCATCACAATAATTCAATTGCTAATTGGATCTTGAAAGCTAATTAAATAGAAAGAATCACTACATCGTGCTACATAGAAGCATCTCTATACTGTTAAACTTTGGGGTGGGGGTTTTGGAGGATAGGGGAGACTTTCATACCCCATTTTCTCAGTATACACAACTTTCCTGACCATTTTCAGAGAGCCAGGTCATGGTCATGTACATAATTAAATCTATTAAGGCAAAGGTTTTCTGCATGCATAAGATTTTGTGGGAGCTGTAATTAAAACACTGACATTTATAATTAAGATAGTAAAGGTTTGCCAAAATACCACAGTATATATGCACATTAACGGGGATTCAATATACTATTAATTTATTTAATTTTGGGTCTAGGTTGGTCCCTGATTATACTTGCTCTTTTTTCTTTACTAATCAACTTATTTACCCTGACTGTTTACATGTGAAACCTTGATCAAAATTCCTTAGTCTGCAGGCAACAATTTATAATAATCAAACACCCCAGAGTACAAAACATTCATTTTAAATCTGAAATATTTCAGTCTAGGAAATACTTAGAACAAAGCAAGGTTCCCAAGAAACAATATGAGGAAATGGGTCAAAGTTTAGGACCTCTCATACACACCCAGAAACACAAATAATTTCACCAGTGCATGTACACCTTCCAGACCTATTTATGGATTTGTCTATATATGTATGAAAAGCTTCCTAAAGCTTAGCAATGCAAAAATCCCCTACTCTGAGTGGTGTTTTTCTAATGGAATGATAATAAACTAGCCCTGATTGGGTGGACAAAATCATCGCCTTATGATCGGACTTTTTTCCTCGTACAGTTCGGGGAATCAATGAGCTATTGGATTCTTCACATGATCTCAATATCGATCATTCTCTTCACTCATTACTGGCAAAAGGGTTCAAGAAATCACAAAATCCAAACACAACAATCTTATATAAAGGCACATCAGCCCCTAATTAATTAATACTCCATCTAATCAACCTCAAGGACGTTTTGCTAAGAAATCAATAAGAAAAACAAGAAATCTGTGAGCCAATGCTCACTAGTAATACCCCCGCTCTGATGTAAATAAGCACTATCATGTTAATATATAATCACAAGTTCAATAACAGGCAGATGCACAGAAAAATATGAAGTTGACATCAGATTCATATCAAAACTAATCCTACCATATGGCATGCCTCAACAAAGGGTGTAATAAAATTTCAAGCATCCGCTATCAATAGGTAATGAGAAAACTGCAACGAAAATTTGTTATGTGTGAAACGGACAGACGCACAGACAAACAGGAAGTTGATATCCGATTTGAGCGAAAATGTATCCCACCATATGGCATGCCTCAGAGAAGATTGTGTTAAAATTTCAAGCATCTACGATGAGTAGTTGCTGAGAAAACTGCGACGAAAATTTGTTATGTATGAAACGGACAGACGCACAGACAAACAGGAAGTTGACAACAGATTTGAGCGAAAATGTATCCCACGATATGGCATGCTTCAGAGAAGATTGTGTTTAAATTTCAAGCATCTACAATGAGTAGTTGCTGAGAAAACTATGACGAAAATTTTTTATGTATGAAACGGACAGACCCACAGACAAACAGGAAGTTGATATCCGATTTGAGAGAAAATGTATCCCACCATATGGCATGATTCAGAGAAGACTGTATTAAAATTTCAAGCATCAACGATGAGTAGTTGCTGAGAAAACTGCAGCGAAAATTTGTGATGTATGAAACGGACAGACGCACAGACAAACAGGAAGTTGATATCCGATTTGAGCGAAAAATGTATCCCACCATATGGCATGCCTCAGAGAAGATTGTGTTAAAATTTCAAGCATCTACGATGAGTAGTTGCTGAGAAAACTGTGACGAAAATTTGTTTCGGACGGACACACAGACACACGGACAGACACACAAGGGTAAAACAGTATACCCCCTCTCCTTCGGAGCGGGGGTATAAAAATTCCTGGATACATACCAACATACATGTATTCCTACGGCAGTAGAGCTAACTAAACTTCATAGTAAATCATAAGGAAATGAAAAGGAGGAAGAAAAATTTTGTGTTTATGATCATGCTGGTAGACTAAGGAACATTTTTCTTTCAAAATTAAATTCTTCCATGTGTATGTAGGTGCAACCTATGAGAGTATATATTCTATACAAACAATAGGCTCCTTCGCCACAATGCTCACCTGAGTCACCTAGTAATTTAACTTTCACAAACCAGTACTGTTAAATACAGTTATGTTGTAAAATTCATTTTATTAATGGTGTCTTTGCATGCAGCCTTTAATATTAGCTGTTGGTCTTCAAAGATATGTCTTCAGATAAGAAAACAAAAAAATCCATAAACCATATTCTTGTTTTTTTTTTCTTCATCATGTCATATACTGCATGTGATTCAAGCACAAACCTCTTCAGGTAAAGCACATGAATAGGAATTAAATAATAAATTCATGCATTTACTCTCAATCCTTTCACAGAACATGCACTTGTTTTCCCCCTTGCCACCTACTTTCTTACATCAAACTCAGCATGGACATAAATGATGTTATTAAGAGTCAAAATCAGCAAGCATCGAGCATTGAATGGAAAGTCAAAATTTTATTTTTTCAAAAGCTTTTGGTATATGAAAGATTTTGTCTTACCTAATGCTAAAACACAATTAAAATTTTTTTCGAACGTATGAAGGGACTGGTATCCAAGGAAATTCATTTTCTTAGCAACGTGTTCATAAATCCTTATGAAAATCAATGATTTTTAGACATTTTTCTACGAATATTTTTTCTGAACGTGATAAGATAAGGTATTTTGGTTACTTTATTTGTTAAGAGATGAAATTACTTAATTCTCCAAAAATAGGAAAAACAAAATTTCTGTAGTGATATTGTTGCCATGACAACGGGAAAAGAACATGGCGTCAATGCTTATTAATTTTGAAAAAAGTTGCATATGTTTATCACTTAATTCACAAAATCTACAACCACTGCTGGAAAAATGAATGGTATGATCTTGTTAGGGGGTATCTATATGTCATATCTTTACAATAAAATTTGCAGGCAACTTTAGCAGAAAAAAGTTACAAATGGTTAAAATGTGTGAAAATCTGGCATTTATAAGCTTTTTTTGAAGGGGTCGGGGTAATTTGAATACATGTTCAGTGTCCATTATATTGGCCATATTGGTTCTGATCAAAGCATACTCATAACTTTACTATTGTTTATAAATAAATGCACA
>PRKT01000529.1:19879-31512 GCA_003671525.1 Saccostrea glomerata | reverse complement strand
AAAAAAATTCAGTCACTAACCGTAATTAAGACTCATGAAAACGCCAAAACTGAGGCTCAGACTGCTCCAAGTTTGTATTTTCTTCTAGTCTTCTGTACACTGTTATTGAAAACAATGTAAGCAAACTACCGTTTATTCCTCCTATGTTAGAGAGCTTTACCAAAGGGAGGTAATTTGAAGCAAAAAAGACAGAAAATTATGGATTTAAATCAGTTATCATATATAAATGCTTTAGTTGCCTGCAGATTTTTTTCTTGATTCTTATAGAAGAAATACTGTTTAATATATATTTTATGTTGATAAGCTTTAATGTGGTTGTAGATTTCTTAGAAAGTACTTCAAATTTGCTGTTTTTTAAAGCAAAATAAACCTCCAAAAACTGGTTATATTTATCAAAAGGTGAAGAGAATTTCAAAAATCAACAGCTGCTAAAATAGAGTATATTTACATAAATAAAATAATAATTTAAAAAGCTTTTTTTAATGACTAGTAATAAAAAAGTATTTGTTTAACCATAAATTCAAGTGTCATGATCAGGTACAAAACACGCTATCTGAAAGGCGCGTGGTTTCCATAGCAACAATGCGAAAAATTATTTTTTGCTTGCTTTTTTCTATCATTCCCTTTGTTCTGAAAATTTATATATGAGTTTTAACCAAATCTATGTCTATGCCACTTTCCACATTTTTTAACTGAATGCTCGATGCTTGCTGATTTTGACTCTTAATAATGTTTCCCCCATTTTTCAAATTTTAGATTTATATTCGCATGCAGTGAAATCAGAGAAAGAGCTAGCTAGGGTATACATTTATGACCAACATTCTATCAAAGTATCATGCTTCACATGTGTAATCAATATATTAATTTAAACATATCTATCACATCTAAAACATGACCATTTGACATTGACCACAAGACAACCTGTGGCTTATTCGTCATTTCCTATATAATGTTATGGCAATATGTCCTACATAGGTTCAATATAAATTAATGGAATACAGAGGAAATTATCATCTTGTGGACGTGTAATCGTGTATCTATAAATTGTTTTAGTGAATAATTAGATATCTCCAAATCGATACAAAATTCACTCAGAAACCAGCCAAGACACAGGTGGGGCTTTTCTGGCGCATACCCCACTAAAACAGACAAATATTTATATAGACTACAGTTTAGTTTTTCTTCTGGGTCTGATGACACTGTCACTCATTTAGGTGTCAAAATAAGTTATACTTATACAGCCAATTCTTAGAGGCTTACAGGGCTTGGCTCCTACTAAAAGCCCATAGGACAACATCCTTGATCTACTTAGGACCAAAAGATACCTATGCCCTTTCCCATCTAATATAACCACCACCACCCCTCTCCCAGTTCCCTCTCACAAAAGATCCTCGACCCACATCTCAAAACAGGCCAAAGAACTATAACAATTACAGTTTATTCTCACCAATAGTACACTATCACCATGATCACTAACCCTCAGTACCTCATCAAATTCTGTCTAACATAAACTATAGCTTGGCTGTTACATGTAAATGCTGGCCTAATTGAGCATGCATAAATGATGCTAGTCAATAATGCGAACACCAATAAAAGATGGATAATTTATCATTTCTTTATTGCTTTATTCTCATGTAAATTACTACCTAATAGTTTATTGATGGTGGTACTGGACCTCTAAGATCAAAGTGTAATCCTTTTATGGTAAGCACCACACATTAAAATATATACAGTGTCAATCTAGCATACACACAGGAACCCCAGGAAACAAAAGGTCAAAATGTGCCAAAATCATTGGTGTGTGTTCTTTTTTTTTTAATTTCACTTCAATACCTAAGTAATTGCAGTACCTTAATTGAAATCAAAACTTTTTGAGGAATGTATAAATTATTGCACACATGACCATTTTTGAAAAATATATACTTATATTAAATCAGCAGAATTGTAGTGGATGATTCTAATGTGGTAGTTGGAAAGGGTTGATAATTACCGGTATTTTTGCAAATTATATATACATTAAAGCCTGGGATGAATTCAATCAGAAAGGAAAATGGTGGACTTTGTGATGTGCTGCAGATAAAATAACTTTACACAACTGAGAAATGACGTAGCCTTTTACAATGACTATAAAAAATATATTATTAAATGCTTCAACATGTTCAATATTCTTATAAAAAAGCTACTGGATTTGATTGCATCTACCGTGTTTACTGTGACAGACTGACAGGTGTATCAAATCAGAAGAGAGACGGAGCCTGCGAGGCGTACCAGCTATTCAGCAGCGGATCCAGGAATTTCATAACGGGAGGGTGCAGTAGGTCAGCGATCTGGGGGCTGCATGGAAGCCCTTAGTGGGTCCAGGGCAAAGCCCTGGTGGGAGTCCAGGGTAAAGCTCTTGTAAAAATGAGGAAATTCTAACAAATAATAGGCATTTTTACTTCGATTTTAGGGTAGTACACATGTACACACAAGATTTCAACCACAAAAAATTCAAACGGGAGGGCGCACACCCGGCGCATCATCCCTACTCCCTAGATCCGCCATTGCTATTAGATTCTTTTTTTGTAAAGTACTCTCCAGTTGAGTTAACATAATTTTATTCATGAACAAAACATTATTGTTACTCTGATATACTGTATATTAAAATAAATGGGATTGAGCAGCATCACAAAACGTGAAATGTAAAACAACACAATCATGTCATACATTATACATGACATGACACAGAAACCCCCAATCTTTACCACACTTGACACACAAAGAAAAAAATATATGTACACTCAGTACATAGATAATTCAGTCAGGCCAAAGGTAAACACACTCTGTAGCAGCTTAGGACTTTCACCAGATACACAAAGAACATTTTGACCAGTTAAAATAAACAGTGTGTATCAATCTATGTAAACAAAGTATCCGCCTGAGATTTTTATATAGCTCATTACCCACTTAAAATCTGACTCAGTCTTTCTTTAATATCTTCAGGCCATGCTCAGTACATAGTGACTTAAGGCTGTGTTTAAAAAAAAAAATTCATATGACATCACTGATCAGTCCTACCTGGTACAACAGTAAACATTAGTACATGTACTTAATGAAAGTTTTTCTTCAAGCAAAACAACTTTCTTTTTATGTTAATAGATTATGGATTGTTCATGCCTCCAGGTTACGATAAAATGTCAATATACTAGGTACCTCTTTTAACATGCTAGTAATGAATGTAACTTAATTTTGAAACTCAGTCTGGCTTACATGTTTCAGTATCTTTGCCTGCATGAAGAATACCCTTAGTTACAGGTATAGCATACATACTGTCCAATCTTTTAACATGTGTTACATGTATAGGCTTTGGTCACAGTATGTTGTAATATTCCCATTGAAAGCCCTTTACAAATGTCTCAAAACTGCAGTCACACCAAATGACAAAGTGGGTAGGATGTAGCCGGTCCTACTAAACAGAGTACGCTAGTACGATAGAGTACTTTTAAATTAGAGTACGCTAGTAATATTTTATAATTTAATGCAATTCAACTACTTTTTGTATGTTTTTCTACTTTAGTTTAACATATTGAATATATATTTTAAATAAAATATGTGTATGATTTCTTTATTTCAGGAGTTTTTTCCATTTTTGATTTCAGGTTACGATGTATCGTTTGATCCCGATCTAATTAACTCAAACATGTTGAAATGTCTAGCTCATTGTGAATGTGCAAAATATTTACACATGCAATTAATTTAATATTTGATAAAATTTAGATGCAAGTCTTTAGTAAGTAAGTCTGAAACAAAATAGTAATCGAGATTGCGGTATTAGTAATCTTTAATGCGTTATGGATGTTATTTTCTTGTCAAAATATCGCGAAAAACAAATATATGAAAAAATATATTGCAATATAAGTTTATAATAATGTTTAATCAAGTTGTACATACATAAATAAATTATTTAATTGCAGTAAATATCATAATTTTCCTAGCGTACTCTAAAGTACTCTATCGTACACTGTTTAGTAGTACCCGGATGTAGCTAGCTAATTATATGGAATTACAATGTTCTAAACCAGACCCTGAAAGTATCATGTACTTTTATGGTATTGTACTGAATCTTACATCACAAACAACTAATGTCTTTAGTTCCTTGAATACAAGGTCATGTATATAATTATTTTAAAATGACATATGCAACATGTAACATTATGAAACCTATGCAGTTTAAGTCAATTTTTTGCAAGTAGATAAAATTTGTTAAAATGTAATAAGACTGTCATATTGCCATGCAAATTTTGTGTTTTTAACTCCATCAAGTATATAACCATACACATGATACACACTTCCACTTTTTATTTGTTGCATAACTGCATGTGACTGTACTCTAGTCTACATTTCAATATTTTCACCTAAATGAAATTCCAAATCTTTCATACAAAGCAGACCCTGCAATAATTATTCACCAAGATAAATTTTGCTTTTGCCTTAAGATATCCAGACTTTAGACTGCTCTTACTATTATTTTTGTTCAAAGGCTATGGCAATTACATCTGTGCATAGACTGCAGGCAAGAATATAACAAGATCCAGAGATTGTCAAAGAACTAGCAGCTTTGTCAGGGAAGAAATCAACATCAACATCGAAATCTTTAATCCAATTACAAACTTTGTCACTTGTGATTAAAAAGCAATGTAATACATCTTATCAGTGACAGGAAGTCATAGATTCACAAACTTGATTTTATACCAAAGCTCTTATAATTTAGAATATAAAGTATATCGTTCACTTGTGATTTTATTTACATGTAACTTTCATTACTATAGCAGCATATAAAACTGACATAGCATTCACACTGATAATTACTACAATCTTTGATCATAATTTCCATCAACTTATTCACAAATTCAACAGTCATTGATTGAGTCAACATATCAGCATGGACTTATGGGTCTGTTTCTCAGTTTCTTGATAGAAAGAAATACTTACAATATAATCATTACGGATGCCAAGATTAATCCATATACAATATCTCGAATCTCAGATTTCCAAAATCACACATACATTTTCTTTAATTGCTGCAGCACACAGAAATATTTTCTCCAACGGTCAGAGGGTCGTGCAAATGTCAATAACCAAAAATATGTCAAGCGAAATCGATCGAAAATACGTGTCTTATAACTGATTCAGGTGCATATTTGTGGATTGGGAGTTCATTAAAGGAACAAAACGATTGTTTACGTTAACATCATTCAACATTACCTATTTTAAATCACTTGACATGCTCCACCAGTCTGCATATCGTCATGAACCGGAAGTGCAGGATATGTGTTCCACGAAAGCGCCCTCATGCGGTAATTAAAACAAAAACTCTGGCGCGGATCATATTAGCAAACATGGGAAGGGATGTCGCATAAAAAAAAATACAAAGAAAAATTATAGATTTATAGATATTCTTCAAAAAATTATTAGCTTCCCATTAAATTATTCTGGAAAAATAAGTTTATAATGTAAAAAAATAAATAGAAATTTTAATTTCAAATGTTGGGAGGAGGGACCCCCTCCAATGAGGGGAAAAATGTGGTGATAACTTCCAAAAACTTATCTGATCAGTTGCCAAAATATAATTTCGCAAATCCTAGGATTTGCCAGTGATCGATCTCACAGTAAGTGAGTAAAAGGTACATTGTATGTGTGTCTCCGGGGAGGGGTTACATAGATATATTTGTGAAGAAGAAAAAAACTTCAAAAGTAGGAGATTAAATGCATTTCAACCAAAAATGCATTTAAAGCTACATATGGCATATTTGAGCAAAACAATAAATAAAATATACAAGTTCTGTGATATATTGAGTGTAGATTTGTAAACATGATATATACATGTACGTTGTTTACGCTCAAATAACATAATATTCTCGTCGATTTTAAACTTGGACAACCCCACGATCTATAGTTAAACTAAGCTTACACATAGAGATCTTTTTGATTATCAGATATTTTAAAAATTTAAACAATCAAAGGGTTGCAACTCTTCGTGGAGTCACTGAAAAAAAACCTAGTGAAGTGTAACCAGTGTGCCTTGATAGAGTTTGTCATGTTTAGTAATCTTTCAGTTTGCTAGCTAAGATAGTGGTTGTGGAGCGGGGGTCGCAAAAAAGCAATAAAGAATGAAAGAGCACATGAAAAAGTCGCCAAGAAAAAAAACTATAAAACAAACATAGATACAAGCTAATTCAGAGAATTTGTGTCCCTCGCTGAAGGAAAGAAAAGGAGGATGCTCAGACTGAGAGGGTCTACCCCCACCCCTTCCCCGGATTTGCAGAATTATTAAATTATGCAAATAAATACATGCATGTCAAATTGTCAATGTGGATGTAAAGATTTGACTGCCTAACATGGACATGGATATTGACATGGATATTGAAGGGTTAATTATTTGTTTATACAGGTATTCGGCTAGCTGCAGAACTGTAGCGTTATGATTTGATGTACATGTATTAGTCTTTGAGCATACATCATGGTCAAAGACTTATGTATCAAACCATAACGCTACAGTTCTGCTGCTAGTATTCCGCCAATTACCACATTAAATATACCTTTTCCTATCTGATTTTTGAAAAGTAGAAATTAATAGATGGAACAAACTATCAAAACTCAGTACAAAACAATATCAGTCTCGGTAAGGTTGAAATTAATAAGATAATTATACCATTTTACTTCAAGCATTATTCCAATATTTAGAATATTTTAACTGTAATGGTAACACTCGGAGTCCTTGAGTGGCTCGTGCCTCGCAGAGTGACACTGGTCGAACTAGGTTTATAGGTTGGCAAAAGAGTTGGAACACCTTTGAAAAAGCAATCATGGGACAAAATCCACAAATTCTTCCAAATATTATCATTCCTTTGAAATTTGAAATACTTTGTCATGCCAAACACCATATTTCTCCTTTCGAAGACTACAAATAGAAAATTGTAATTGAAATCGATATACAAGGTAGAAATCATCTTCACAATGGATGGGTAGAAATAAACATAATAGGAAGCTGTTAAAGTGGAACGTGGCGAAGTCAGCAATGAACAAAACCAAAACTGGAGTAACCTCCCATGAAGTAAGATTTTGCTATTTATCCATATTACATGTATTTGTATTGATAAAACTAGAGGTACTGTGAGCGATGAGCTCACTAAATGATATCCCCCGCCTTCCATATGGTTTTAACTGGTGAAAAAGTCCATGTTTTCCTGTGGCCGGGAAACCCAAAATATGTGTCGGATCAAAAAGTAAAATAGGAGGTGCACAATGGCAATATGTAATAAAGATTCTGTGAAAGTTTCATCAAATTTCATTCAGTGGTATGAGAGGAGTTGCGGATAAGAGATGGGTACCCCAAAGCGTAACAGACGGACGGACGGACAGACGGACGGACGGACGGACGGAAATACCGATAGCGGGGGGTATAATAAGGCTTGTTTCCTAATTTTTTAAGGCAAGTAAATAAATTATTTGTAATATTATATAAAAAATAATTCTTAAGTTGAATTTACAATTTCAGTGTATCAAAAAATTAATGAATTTAAATAAAAAGATTTTAATTATTTAACAAATTAAATTAAAAAATATTATATATAAGCCATCATATATGAATAATCAATTTGTGGAGATTTCTACTTACAATTTAATACGGATGGGCTTTGAACCATTTTCATCAATAAAATTCAAACGAAAACAAATATTACTACCATTGTCACAGGATATAAATGATGCAAATTATGGTGGCATGAAATTGTCAGAATTTGATGATATATCAGAGGAATATCATCATATCAAACCTTTTTTCTACAGCATGTATTAGACACAAACTGACAGTTACTTGTCATCATAATATCTGACAAATAGACAAATTTTTTAGACAAGTTAGATTGTTAGACGTTAAGTAATCTGAAAACGGCGTAAAGCGCATAAAGCATGGATTCTGAAGGGACGTAGCATCGTCTATGAAGGGGTGGGGGCAGAGGAAAAAAGTCATCTTACCTGAAAAAAACTTGGCATGCACAAAAAAGGGAAAATGAAATATTACAAACTCGAAAATCCTATACATTGGTATGGGAGTGGGAAGGGTGTATATTTCAATATATCCCTGATTTGACCATATTGCAACAAAAGGGGGGGGGGGGGGGGCAACCTGCCTTTAAATGAACATTTGTATATGCATCGGATACCCTTGTACTTCAACAAGTTCTAGCGATATCGCTACCGACGGAAAAATTATCAAAATGGAGTTTAACATTTAGTTTGTGATTAAAATAACAATTTAGAACACAATTATATGCCGTTTATTGAGAAAATATCCCCAAAATTCGAGTTTTTAGAAAAAACTGAAAATTTACCATGGATCGGACATTGTTCACCATGCATCGGACAGACGGTACGGAGACCGGAAAAATATCATACCTTTATCTCAGTGCTTTAAAATCCTTGATATGGATATATTTTCATCTTTTATCTAAGAAATAACCCTCAACTTTTATTTAATCTACGATATTATTGCACAAATGTAGAACGATTCTCGAGACCTCACTCTGCCTTAGAAATGCTTTAAAATGCTTATAATGCGGTAATTCGCGCCTTTTTTCATGGTTTATCATACTCTGGTTTGTAGAAATAAATTGAGTAAAATTCCAGACGTCATTTGTCGATAACTTGTATTTTGACTGAAAATATAGAGTTTTTATTTTCTTTTTCCGCAAAAAACAGCTGTCAGCTGGGTTCTGTATGAAAATGGTAGTGCTTACCTTTGCATCGAAAAGTGTCCGATGCATGGTTAATTTGTGTCCGATGTACGGTGAAAATAGCATACTAGTAAAAACCAGCTCTAATAAGAATTAAACAAACATTGAAGTGAAATTTAATTATAATTTATGTAAAATTACCAATCCCCTGACAAAATTCACCAAAGTCCGACTCATTCCGTGGAAGTCGAATTTAAAAGAACTATTCCCCTTTGATGATGTAAAATATGAACGATAACTCTAAAAATCGCAAAATCATAAATTTCGGGTTATACCCCTTTGATGACGTAAAATATGACCTAACTTCAAAGCCATTTGCGGGGTATTTTTATCACAACATGATAAACACAATCGGTATCATTAAAAAATTTAAATCTTCGTCTTTATGACAGAAACAAATAAATACACAGAACTCTTAAGTTGAAAGAGAGTTTATTGCCTAAAGTTGTCCGAAGCAAGGTATGTGTCCGATGCATGGTGAACTCACCCTAATACCTTTATTTGAAAAAAAAAATGGGGGGGGGTTACGTTTAGAGTAAAAAAGTCTGCCATTGGAGCTCTAACATTGAACTGCATTACAGAACACCTCGGGACAGAGTTATTATTTTCATTCCTCCTTTACCCCCACCTACCACCATACTTTTTTCTCTTATGCGAATCGGTAAATTATTTGTTTGTATAAAAACATGTCAAAAATACATCATTCTCATCAACTTTTAAGTTCCATTTCCCCCTTTATAACAGATTCCTCATTGCTGACCTTAGTTAGAAGAATTGCACTTGGAAACACAAGACCATTCACATACATCGACGAAGACATGCCTGGTAAATAATAATTGATAGAGCTAAGATATAGAATAATTCATGCTGTTTTTCATATATAAATATAAGATTGAAATCATTTGAATATTTGTATATCATTCTAACAAAGCTGGGATGACTTGGGAGTAAGAGAACGCTCCATCATTGAGCGTCAAACGGAGACAGACAGAGTGTGGGACTTGTCCGAGTATCGAGCACGTCATGGCAGTAAGTATTTTTTGGGTTCCCCGCTTTCACAGAAAGTAGGGAATATCAAATCTGTCTTTGTGTCGGTCTAATATTTATTTATTTTCCGCAAGATATCTCAAAGGCCTTTAAGCGTTTGCAATGAAATTTTATACAACAGCTCCCTTGAGGTCAAAAGGTCAAAGGTGAAGGTACTAGTAATTAATCCTGTCTGATATAACGCGTTCGTTTCCGCACGATATCTCGAGGTCTTTGAGCTTTTGTAGTGAAAATTTTATACCACAATCCCCTATGGATAGACTCCTATATTTGTATTTTGAGGTTCAAAAGTCAAGGTCGAAAATTCATTACATTCTATCTTTGTGTAATAAAATTATTTGGCAATATTTCAAAAGCTTTCGAGTTTTGGCACTGAATTCTTTTTACCATAACTCCCTATGGTCCCACCCCTCCTTCTTAAAGTGTCCAAGCGATCCCCCTTAAATATGCACATGCTTTCCTTTTCTTTTATTATATTTAAGTGGGGGACACAAATTCTCTGAATAAGTTTGTTTAATACATGTATACTTTTTAAAAAAAAAAATGTAGGTGTTTTTAATTTCAAAGCATTTTGTTAATAGAAAGTCACAGAATTTTCTAATTCACTATAATCATTTGAGGAGGGAAGTATTTGCAATGAAATCCTGTAAGGATAAAGCTATTTTTATAGGGGTATTTTGGGATGCATAATAATATTTGTATTAGTGCAATTAGCATTTAATAAACCCCTTATTAAAATTATGTTTACAATTAACTATCTTTTAAATACTTTATCCTTCGAGCAGAACTGAACCTGACGGCTGCATTTCATTTCCGGAATTTTTGGTAATTATCAACTTTTCATTTCCGACATTTTTTAGTTTTCATTTCCGACATTTTTTTGTTTTCATTTCCGACATTTTTCAAATACATATGTAGTACCTGTATTAACAGATTTGATAACTTTACTTATAAAAAATTTAAAGGATTAAATCATAAATTAATCATTGAAACTAATTTTGTAAATCTATCAGTGACATAAACATAAGAATGGTACTGTCACTGACATTTAATTTAGTGCACATTAAATGTGGTGAAAAAGTTTATGCTCATTGAACAATTAACCTAGACTTAGTGCTACATGTATGCATATATGTACAGATGTTTTTTTTTAATTATTATTATCTATCAATATTTTGGTATAAATACTTTTAAAATTCCATTTTCTTTTACTTAGAAGACAGTGAATTGTCGCACAGGTAAATTCCGGAAATGAAATAAAAAAAATGTCGGAAATGCTATGCATATTTCCGGAAATGAAATGCAGCGAACCTGACACCCTTTTTATTCTTATTTTTTAGTTCAGTGTCGGACAGCTTTTGAGTTTGCAAGATTCTTGAATAATATCGAAGGTAATTCCAGTGGAATAAACGGAAATAATTTAGGTACTCCGGCATCTTTCGTTCTTTCTCTCTCTCTGTCTCTCCCCCCTTCTCTCTGTCTGTACCTTTTGGATTTATAAAGTATTTTATTTTTGTAGAACAATATCGTCAACGTATCCAGCAGCTGGAGGACCAAGTAGAGTTACTGCGCCTGGCAATGTCGAGACATGATGTCCTTGATCTCAGAATCTGATATCTATTTTAAAAACACTTACGTCGACAGAAGAATGTCCCGGGGACGTGAAGGCCTTTAATTTACTTCTTCATAAATTATAAGGACAATTAAATACATTTAATATTATACAAAAAAACTTTCCTGCATATTACAATTGTTACTGTCAGTCGTTTTTTTTATCCTACATAGGCGTCGGAAGCGGAGGGGGGGGGGGGC
>PRKT01000529.1:0-19860 GCA_003671525.1 Saccostrea glomerata | reverse complement strand
CCCCCCCACTTTATTTGAAAATATATACATAATATAGGCATTGAAAATTGCGGTTTACCTTTCTTTGGTGGTTTAGCCCCCACTTTCATTTAGCCCCCCCCCCCACTTTCAATTTGCCTCCGACGCCTAAGTCCTAAAAATATTTTTATAAAGTTGGGATTCAGAAGGTACACTTAATATGCATGTTTGTACATCAGTAATTGAACTCAATTTTTGTTCTACTATAGAAAGGCGGATATCAAATTATTTCTAATCATAAAAGTGTTTTCAAACTTGTTGGTTTGGATAGAGGGTGGTCTCATATTTCGTATTCCACTGATGTCCGTGAGCTCAGGTGTCTGAAGTTTTAATCGCAAAGAAAAAATCTGGAAAAATTTTCCCGTTTTTTAAAAATAAAAACTTCAGACTCCTGTGCTTTGAGTGATGTTGTATAGTGATTGGGATACAAGGGTCAATGTCACGCTTGTATGTGTAAATCACGGGTGGGGTGCTGGTGGACAAGCACACCCCCTTTCACACCACCACATCTTCCCCATTTCGAGTAAAGGGCTTTGTTTTTTTAATTAAATATTTAAATGTAACGTTAAACTACTTTATGTGATTTTTTAAGTGTGAGTACTTTTATTTTTTATGCACAAATTTACATTAAAGTTAATGTAGAGAACACTGTGTTTGGGACGCGACCCCCCCCCCCCCCCCTCTCAACGGGTGCTTCATACCCAAAGGGCTCAATCCCCAATTACCTGTGAAAATATATATTTATTTTGTGAACATTATAAGTCAAGACATATTTTTATGTAACAGGGCTCCTTGTGCAATCTTGGCAATCACGAATCATCCATTCAATTCAGTGCCATTGTGCACCTTCCATTTTACTTTTTGATCCGACACATATTTTTAATTTCCCATAGCAAAACATGGACACTGGAATTCTTTCTATAATATTGAAGGGTACAAATCTCTTATCCGCAACTCCACCTTTACAACTGAATAAAATATGATGATATTTGCGGAAATTCTTTATTACATAATGCAATTGTGCACCTTCTATTCTACTTTTTGATCTGGTACATATTTAGTGAGCTAAGTGCTCAAAGTACCTCTAGTTAATATTTTATTTCTTTCAAACTTAAATATAAAATCAGATTTACAGGAGGAACCCGGCCCCGTATGTTTGTTTATTACTCTCAGACCATACAATAATACATGTGGGGTACATGAACCCAATAAACCCCCCTCCATCAAAAGGAGTTATATATTTTGAAATTAAACACTGTTTAGTTAGTAATATAATGTTAAATTATGCAGTTAATTATTTGTTAATACAGGTATTGCACCTATCTCCATATTAAATAAACCTTTTCCTAACTGATATTTAAGAAGAGGAAGTTGATGAAACATACCATCAAAAATCATCCTCGCAATGGGTAGAAATAGACATGATAGGAAGCTTTTATAGTGAACTTTTTGCGTAGACTGAAATAAGAATGTTCCGATAGAGAATGCACCGATCGATGTAATTTTTATCCAAAAATCACATCCTATGTTATAGAGCGTGGCATTGTAATGGTAAAGGAAATCCTAAACTAGGGTTAATATTATCATCTCCCATGAACTAAGATTTTGCTTTTTAGTAATATTTTTTAGATTAATAAATAATCTCTATTTTCTGATTTATCAATGCAAGTAAAAAAAACTATTGCTAAATAAAAATATTATATTGCAGGTTATTTGTAAAATGAATTTGAAATTAATTAATTTAAATATTTATGAAACTAAATAAAAAAGTTTGAGCATTTAACAATTAAAATGTGTTTTCCTATATCACCGTTTTCTTGGTTTTAAAATACATGTAATACCTATTAAAATACAATACAATTGACATTTTAAAATGCGAGAAATGAACGCATCACCGCTCAATGTTAAATTATTTCTATGGTGGCATGATTTTGTCATAATACGTTTGATGATAAAGACGTTATGTCAATTTGTCAGATGAAAATCATCATGAGTTTGTTATAACAGCATGTTTTAGACAAAAAACTGACAGTGAATTGTCCTCATAATATCTGAGAAGTCGTCAAAGACAAGTAATGCAGCTTGTTAGATGTTATGTTGACATGTCAGATATTATGTTGACTTGCAAGATATTTTGTTGACTTGTCAGAATTTCAGATAAAATATATCGACTTGTCAAATGTCTATGTGATTTGTCCAATGCTTTTGTCTGCATGTCAGAAAATGTGTTGAAAAGACTTTTAAATTGAATTTTTAAGCATGTGAATAAGTGACTAGTTCACAAGAAGTTGACATAAACATAATTATCTGATAGGAAAACAAAAAGAACTGATAAGACAAAAAGATATGACAAGTGGGGCGGGGTGGGGGAGATATGCCACCATGAATCCCTCATATACATGTAAGTATGAAATCATGTTCGCAAATATTCCATTTATTCTAAGACCAGACAGTTATTCCTCCTTACACACTTTGTACCGGTATTTAAAATTTATTAATGATAGTCTGTATTAAATTGATAAAAAAAAAATAAATAAAAGGGGAATACATGGATTGATACGAGACGAAAGGAAAATACCATTTTTTCTAACATTTTTCTTAATTTATAATGTAATAAATCAGCAAAATTGTAGAATAATGTGATTGTTTCTCGATATTTAAAAAAAAAATACAGTAGATCAAGACTACTCTGAAGTCATTGTTTTCTTAGATATGCGTTGAAGGGTACTGTACAGAAAGTACCTCAGTCGGTAGAGCGCTCGCTCGTTCCTTGATCGATATGATGTGAGTTCGAATCTCGGTCGTGACTGACCTAAGTCGATAAAATATGAGTTGCAACTTTTCTTTCACCATGCGCTCGGCACTTGAAGTGAAAGTTGCGTGTCCTTCGGATGAGACCTTAAAAACCGAGGTCCCTTGTCACTACATGCGTTGGCAATTAAGATAAAGATCAATGCTCAATGACCCCGAGTGCCGAATAAAGGTTAAAATTTAAAGCCCTTCACCGGTTTATCGTGACGTCTCTACATGAGTGGAAAAAATTCTCGAATGGGATGAATAACAACATACAATGAATCAATCAATACAGATCCTTGGCTGATATATAATTTCATATGTCTATAAGCATAATCATCTCTAGGGTACCCCAACAGATTTTCGTTTGCACCCCTGATATTCTATCTTCACATTTTTTATTTAGATACCTTACGGTCAGACGAGACGTTCCTCAAAATCTGTTTTGTATATCTTCGTAATGTATGAACAATTTTAAAATCTTAATTACATTCTGATTTCTAAACCAGTTTCTAAACGTTTTTAAAAAATCCGAACACTTAAACATTTGAAATTAGAAAATTATTTTTCTTCCCCAAAGGATTTTATAAGAAAAACTACCCCTGGTATCTTGCAGAAATGCCTGGTAAGGTACCTCAATTTTTTGTGAATAAACATGTTTAAGTAGCAATACTTTAATGACAAACTCCTAGGAAAATTTATCTATTATTAAGGAACGTCTCGCCAAACGTACATTATATTAAATCAACAAGTTATACTTGTAATACACATGTAATCTATTTTATTGCTTATTTCTGTGTAAGAAGAAGATTCGCTCCATTTTAAAGGTTTGACATAAACAATAAAAGGTGACGATTCATGAAAATATTTCATGCCACAAACTGCGTTCCATATAAGGCGGAAAAACTACGCTGACTTTTTAAAAGGCGGTATCTTACACTAAATCATATAATGGGTAAGTTATTATTTTTTGAGATGTATTCTATCTTAATTTCCTTTTTTTTCTTCGTTGTTTTAAAAAATTAAATAAACTATCAGACCGACAGGTCAACAAAGTCGTTCGAACAGATGCATTTCAATTTCTATTTTGTTTAACCTTTCATTAATGAATTGTTGCACTAGGTATATTTTTAAAATTCTACTGCGAGATAATAATCGAGTATGCACTTTAAATCATGTCTATATGTATGAAAACTTAAGTCTGAATATCATAATAATCTCATAGATTCTGTAAGCAATGAAAAACGGCACCAATTTTAAAACGGCATAGATTTCTGAAGGGACATATCATCGTTAGTGAAAGGGGGGGGGGTGCAACCAGAGAAAAAAAAAATAAATTTACCTGATAAAAAAAACTTGGCAAGCACAAAAAAGGGAAAATGAAATATTACAAGCTCAAAAATCCTATTTATTGGTGATGTTGATGGGAAGGATGTACGCTTAAAAAAATCCCCGATTTGACTTTTTCAATGCAACAAAAAGTGGGGGAGCAACCTGCCTTTCTATGAACATTGTTAATAAAACCTTATATTTGAAAAAAATTAAGGGAGAGTGTGGGTCGTGCATTCAAAGTAAGAAGTCTGCCATCGGATAAGTCACAGAACGCCTCGGAACAGTTATTATTTTCCTTCTTTATTAACCCAAACTAACCATCATATTTTCTTTGATGCAAGTCGGTAAATTATTTTTTTTTATATATACATGTCAATAATTCTTATCAACTTTAAATCCATTTCCCCATCTATAACAGATTCCTCATTGACCACAGATAGAAGAATAGCACTTGGAAACACAAGGCCATTCACATACATCCACGAAGCCATGCCCGGTAAATGATAATTGATATCTACAGAGCTATGTTTTAGAATAATTCATACAGTGTTTCATATATAAACGTGAGATTGAAATCATTTAAACATTTGTGTATCATTCTAACAAGGCTGGGATGACTTGAGACTAAGAGAACGCTCAATCATTGAACGTCACACGGAGAGAGACAGAGTGTGGGCGTTGTCCGAGTATCGAGAGCGTCATGGCAGTAAGTATATTTTGTCCCCAGCTATCACTAAAAGTGAGGAGTATTAATTTCGGTCTGTCTGTTCGTCCGTCTGTTTATTACACTTTCGTTTCCGTCCGATATCTCGGGAAGTCTTTAAGATTTTAAAGAGGAATTTTAATACCACAATCCACTATGAAAAGACTCAAATTTACGAGGGTTGTCCTAGAAAAACGCGAACATGTTCAATATTTCTTGTTTCAGTAATACATGTACTAGTATTATAAAGTTTAAAAAATGGTATACATCAAAATCAATATTTGTTATATAATTCACAGAAACTTCAATAAAACATCTGTAAATAACATTTTTATCTTTGACCAAAAATGCATCCAAAAAGCAGTCGGCGCAACACCGACGACGTCAAAACGTCACTCGTAGAGTGTTTTTTAATTTGTTCAGGAAACGTGCATCTTTAAATAAATGTTCGAAGCATGTATTCGATACTGCATTTGATTTTCTTTTAGTTACCGAGTTATCCATTTCACAAATGCTACAGTTCAAAATAAATCAAGGAATTAATTCTTTTTAAAGACAATTTTCCAATCATGAGTCTAACTGCTCGCATAGTTAGCGGCAATCTCTACTTATGACGTCCAGCTCTTGATCTTTAAGTTGTCATTTTTGTTAGTCTACAAAGGCTTCTTACATCGTTTAACTAATCCATCAATCTTAGAAACTCGTATACTATGTACAAACCATTTTTCGATACATCTATTTGTGTCGTTCGCTGGTCCCCAGCTCCTTTCCCGTATGGACAGGGCTTATACCGCGCTCCACAAAACGCTGAGCGAGAATTTGGTGCGCCGCGTTATTGCCCGACGTTGCTGTTTTTGAACATCTTTCTAATGGTGTTTGTATATATAACGTCATATTTTTATACCCCCGCTTGAAAAGTGGGAGGGTATACTGTAATCGGTATGTCCGTATGTCCGTCTAGCTGTACGTCCGTCCGTCCGTCCGTCCATCTGTCTGTTACGCTTTGGGGTACCCATCTCTTATCCACAACTCCTCTCATACCACTGAATGAAATTCGATGAGATTTTCACGGAATCTTTATTACATATTGCCGTTGTGCACTTCATATTTTACATTTTGATCCGACACATGCATATCTTGGGTACCCCATTGCAAAACACGGACACTGCTATTATATTCATATGGAAGGCTGGTGGTATCATTTAGTGACCACATTGCTCACAGAACTTAATTGTTTTATTTTAAATCTAATATCCCTTGAGCAATACTGACACTTATTATTTTCTTTTCCTTTTTAGCTCACCTGAGCCAAAGGCTCAAGTGAGCTTTTCTGATCACAATTTGTCCGTTGTCTGTCGTTGTCGTTGTCGGCGTTGTCGTCGTTGTCGTTGTTGTCGGCGTTGTCGTTGTAAACTTTTCACATTTTCATCTTCTTCTCAAGAACCACTGGGCCAATTTCAACCAAACTTGCTACAAAGTATCCTTGGGTAAAGGGGATTCAAGTTTGTTCAAACGAAGGGCCATGCCCTTTTCCAAGGGGAGATAATAATGAATTAGAGAAAAATTTATGGCATTTTTAAAAAATCTTCTTCTCAAGAACCTTTGGGCCAGGAAAGATGAAACTCATGTGGTATCATCCTCAGATAGTGTAGATTCAGTTTGTTCAAATCATGACCCCCGGGGGTAGGGTGGGGCCAAAATGGCGGATCAAACTTTTACATAGGAATATATAGGAAAAATCTTTAAAAATTTTCTTCTCAAGAACCACTGGGCCAGGAAAAATGAAACTCATGTGGAATCATCCTCTGGTAGTGTAGATTCAAATTTGTTCAAATCATGACCCCCGGGGGTAGGGTGGGGCCAAAATGGCCGATCAAAGTTTTACATAGGAATATATAGGTAAAATCTTTAACAATCTTCTTCTCAAGAACCACTGGACCAGGAGAGTTGAAACTCATGTGGAATCATCCTCAGGTAGCGTAGATTCAACTTTGTTCAAATCATGACCCCCGGGTGTAGGGTGGGGCCAAAATGGCTGATCAAAGTTTTACATAGGAATATACATGATATATAGGAAAAATCATTAAAAATCTTCTTCTCAAGAACCATTGGGCCAGGAAAGATGAAACTCATGTGGAATCATCCTCAGGTAGTGTAGAGTTAAATTTGTTCAAATCATGACCCCTGGGGGTAGGGTGGGGCCAAAATGGTCGATAAAAGTTAACATAGAAATATAATATAGGAAAAATCTTTAAGAATCTTCTTCTCAAGAAACACTGGGCCAGGAAAGATGAAACTCATGTGGAATCATCCTCAGGTAGTGTAGAGTTAAATTTGTTCAAATCATGACCCCTGGGGGTAGGGTGGGGCCAAAATGGCTAATCAAAGTTTTACATAGGAATACATAGAGAAACCTTTTAAAATCTTCTTTTCAAGTACTTCTAAGCCTTGCTTAGTGATATTTATAGGGAATCATTCTCAGGTAATGTAGATTCTAGTTTGTTCAAATCATGGGGGGTTAAAATTCAAGCCCCCCCCCCCACTCAGTAAGCTTTAAGTTCTGATCTGATATGTGCATTTTCCTAGCCAATTGCTCAGGTGAGCGATGTGGCCCCTGGGCCTCTTGTTTTTAGTTCGGTGTCCTACAGCTTTTGAGTTTGCAAGACTTTTGGATGATATCGAAGGTAATTCCAATGGAATAAACAGAAATAATTTAGGTACCCCATTTCTCTCTCTCTCTCTCTCTCTCTCTCTCTCTCTCTCTCTGTGTACCGTTTCCATTTTCAGTGTATGATGTATTTTATTTGTAGAACAATATCGTCAACGTATCAAGCAGCTGAAGGACCAAGAAGAGTTACTGCGCCTGGCGATGTCGGCACATGATGTCCTTGATCTCAGAATCTAAGATTTATTTTAAAAAAAAATCTTACTTGGACAGAAGAATGTCCCGGTGATTTAATGACCTTTTTGTTAAATTCTTTATGATTTATATAGACAATTAATTACGTGCAATATTATAAATAATTTTTATGCCCCCGTAAACGAAGTTTCGGGGGTATATAGTTTTTGTCGTGAACGTCCATCTGTCTGTCTAGCTGTCTCTCTGTCTGTCTCTCTGTTTGACTGTTTGTCCGCAAAAACTTTAACCTTGCCTACAGTATAACTTTTGATTTAGTGCAGCTATGACATTCTTATTTCACAGGTGTATTTCTTGTGATAAGACCTTTCTTTGGGTACCACCAAATTTGACCTTTTGACCTTGACCTTGGAGTTTGACCAACTTTAAAATTTTTTTTGAACATTTACTTTGGCCATATCTTTTGAACAATAGATACCAGGACATTTATACTTGACATATGTATTTGTAAAAAGACCTTTCATTGGATACCAACAACCATAACCTTTTGACCTTGACCTTGGAGATTTCTGTACCTATGAAAAAACTTCAACCTCGGCTATAACTTTTGAACAATAAGTACCAGGGCTTTCATACTTCCCATATGTAATCCTTGTGAAAAGACCTTCCATTGGATACAAAGAACCTTGACCCTTTGACCTTGAAGTTTGACTTACTTTAAAAATACAACCTTGACTATAATTTTTGAAAGGTTAAGACTAGGGCATTCATACTTCACAAATTTAATCCTTGTGACAAGACCTTTTATTTGATATCAAGAGCCTTGACCCTTTGACCTTGCCCTTGGAGTTTGACCTACTTTTTACAAACTTTAACCTTGACCATAACTTTTGAACAGTAGGTGCTAGAGCTTTCATATTTCACATGTGTAATCCTTGTGACAAGACCTTCCATTGGATATCAAGAATCTTGACTCTTTGACTTTGACCTTAGAGTTTGACCTACTTTTTACAAACTTTGGCCATAACTTTTGAACGGTAAGGACCAGCGCTTTCATTCTTCCCAAACGTAATCTTTGAGACAAGGCCTTTCTTTAGAAACCAACAACCTTGACCCTTTGACCTTGACCCGGAGTTTGTTCTATCTTATAAAATGTTAGCCTTGGTCATGGAACAGGTGTAGCTAGCGTTTTATATTTCGCATTTCTTGTGAAAAGGTCTTACTGTTGGTACCAACACATATTTACATATTTGATCTGCATTTGAGAAAGCTTAACCTTCGCCATACGGGGGCATTTGTATTTCACAAACACATCTTGTTTAAAAATATACAATTATTATACTGTAAACCAACTTTTATTCGCGACGACTTTATTTCGCGATTTACCGAGGTAAAACTAGTTCGCGACGATTATTTTTCGCGATCAAGCCTTAAGTTTTTTTATCTGTTGTTAATATACAAAGAGACCTTAAGGACTGGTTCGCGGCGAGAAATATTCGCGATGAAGAGGATGTCGCGAACTTCGCGAAAATTTCTCGCACGCTAATAAAAGTTGGTTTACAGTATTTGTACAACAATTATAGGAATTTATTTCCTTTCTACCATAAAAAAGAGGATATTAAATTACTTCTGAAATTATGAATTAAATTATTAATTATTCATAAAGGTGTTTTCAGACTTAAGTGGAGGTAGGTTAAGGTTTCCAAAGAATAGAATATCACAACGTCTCTTATATAAACATTACACATAGTTGAGTGTAATATTGAAAATTTCACTCTAAGAAGTCATTCTCAACAGAGGCGCACTATATACCCTCCCGCTTTTCAAGCAGGAGGTATAATGACATTTATCAAGTATATCAACACTCTAACTCTTCTCATATTTTAGCTCAGATACGTCAAATAACGCTTTAAATATATATGTATTTATAACAAAATAAAAATTTAATAATTATATAATCATGGAATAAATTAAAATTACATGTTTAAATACATGTATTTTTATCCTTCTTTGTAAAAAAAGTATATTATAGCTCTGTTTTAATGAAGCATAAAATATTTTGTTTTTAAAATGAAAAACACATTATATGCTGCAACATATAATTTTTCTGATAAACATATATACTCATACCTGAAAAAAGACTATAGCTTATCGATCACTCAGGTGTAAAAATAAAAAATGTTGGCTAAGTAAAAATGAACCGATCCCGGCACCTATCCTCGGGGACCTATATTTGGCCTTCCACGCGTCATAGAATCTCTGTGTATCTTTCCCCAACGGAATTTTAATACTAGAGGTACTGTGATCCATGAGTTCTCTAATAATTCCCCGCCTCCCATATGATCATTTGGTTACAATGACAAAGTCCATGTTTTATAATGGGAGACCCTAAGTAAGTGCCATATCAAAAAATTAAATGTGAGATGCACAAAGGCATTATGTAGTAAAGAATCTGTGAGTTACGGATCAGAGAAATGTACCCTTCAATATTATAGAAAATATGGCATGTTCATGTCTTGCTCTAGGTAGCCCAAATATTTGTCGGATCAAAAAGTAAAATAGGAAATGCACAATAGAAACATGTAAGAAAGATTTTTGATAGTCTCATTAAATGTCATTCAAGGGTAAAAGAGGAGTTGCGGATAAGAGATGGTTATCCCAAAGCATAGCAAAGGGACTTGGACATTATTGCATTAAATATATATATACATGTACAATGGGATTTGGCACAAGTTTTAAAATCTTAAATCGCCCTCTCCCTACATAAAATATAAGAAACGACTGGATTAGGCGTGTCTAACGTTTTGATCAGAATAACAGAGGGACGAACTGACAGTCCGACCATATATATATATATATATATATATATATATATATATATATATATATATATATATATATATATATATATATATATATATATATATATATATATATATATATATATATATATATATATATATATATATATATATACATGTTGTATATATAATTCTTTCCACTTGAAAAATAAGCTAACTCCATCATACTCCCACTTGAAAATAGTAGAACAATAGTGATCAGGGGCCCGTTTTACAAAAGAACTTACGACTAAGACCAAAAATTCAGATGATTGTAAAATTTTGCAAAATTAATAGTTATCTTCAAAATAATTTGTGTAAAAATATGTAATCACATTTCTAAAAATATTAAAATAAATTTCGATATAATATTTATCAAAAAGTTATATGAAAAATTACGTTTGGTCTTAAGTCGAAAGTCCTTTTGTAAAACGGGTCCCAGGATGTTTGACCGTCTGGGAGGCAGGGGTATCATTTAGTGATCTCAGTGCTCACAGTACCTCTAGTTAATTATCTATTTCTTTCAAACTGAAATAAAATCAGATATACTGTAAGACACCCCCCCCCCCCTGTGTGTTTGTTTATTACTCTCAGACCGTATAATGGTATATGGGTGTATATGATAACAATAACCCCTCCTCCAGAAAAGAGTAAAAACACTGTTTCCTATTACCATATTTAAAAGTAACTTTTATTAAGTGATTTTTTAAGTGAAAAAGATGGAACAATCAAACCATTACCACTATAAAACCATGCATAGATCTAGAGGGGGTGGGATGGCGTAGGGGGGAGGTCTGGACCCTCCTCTTAAGAATTTACAGTTATAAAATGTATAAACGTACTAAAGGAAATAGGGTTTTCACGGTTTGTAAATGCGTTTACTTTTTTTTTCTTTTTTATTGCTTGTCAAGATTTCTGCATTGTAAATCTTATTTTGACTGGTGGAATCCCCCCCCCTCCTCCTCCGGTGTGAAAAAATTCTAGATCGGCGCCTAAAAACAGTCTCTCTGGAAAGGTTCATTATAATTCAAACATTATACCAGTATTTCCAATATTTTAACTGTAATGGTAACACTTGGACTCCTGCGGTGGCTCGTGCCTCGTACACTGACCTAAGTTTGGCAAAAGTGCAGAATAACTTCTACCCTTTTCCTTACAAGCATGTGAGGAAATCCCGAAAATTCTTTTTATCCCTTAGAAATCTCAGTGGCTTTTTATCACGCCAAAGACCATGCTTCTTCTTTTGAATCATTCAAATGGAAATTGTTATCGATATACAAGCTTCCTCACCAGTCATATCACTTTAAATGGAACGCGGCGGAGTTAGATGAGGATTGCAGATATCAAGATTGTCAGATATCTAGATATTGAGATCGATAAACTCATATTTGGCTATTTATAAATATTATTTTTGTAAATAAAATAATCCCTGTTTCCTAGTTTATTAATGCAAGTAGGTTATAAATGGTAATATTTTATAAAAAAAAATATTTATAATAATGAATTTAAATTTTCAATGTATTAAACATGTTAAAATATTAATAAAATTTAATAAAGAGTGTTGATTATTTGACAATTAAAATATATATATTTGACTATGTCCCTCATTTAACCAGGATATTCTAGAGTGGGTTTTTCAGAACCGATAACTAGTTCACAGTGACAATACAAAGCCATGGTGGCATGGTTTCGTCATAATTTGTTTACAATCGCATCATCTCGGGTCTTTCCGTTAGAGGTCGGAAAACAACCTCGAATGTATTAACATCACCGGATGTTAAAATTTTATACATCTTCCTGTTTATTCAAATATAGGATAGACTTATTTAGAAGCCCCTTCTATAGTATATTCTTAGTAATATCATTACATTGAATAAAGTTAAACTCCATATTCCACAGATAAAAGGTCTCCATGCATTTATTTCAAAGATCGTAGAAAACGAAAATCTTAAAGTAATCTTGGGATGTCCTAGAGATGAACATCCTTCTGGACAAATTGAATTTCCAGTATATAAAATGGTAAATGTACTTTGTATTTACCATCTGTACAGTACCCTTCATTACATAATTTAGAAAAACAATGGCGTAGTCTTGATACGCAATTCAAATCTATTAGAAATTAAATACAGGATTCTTCCACACCTATTCATTTTTCCATATCGAGAAACACTTATACAATTTTGCTGATCTATTACATTATAAGTGTTAGAACAAATTAAGTTCTCTTTTCTGACAAATCAACATAATCTATAAGTTTATTTAACATCTACAATGTAACAAGCCGATTTGAAAATTTTGTCTACTTGTCATGACAAGTAGACAAAATTTTCAAATCGGCTTGTTACATTGTAGATGTTAAATAAACTTATAGATTATGTTGATTTGTCAGAAAAGAGAACTTAATTTGTTCTAACACTTATAATGTAATAGATCAGCAAAATTGTATAAGTGTTTCTCGATATGGAAAAATGAATAGGTGTGGAAGAATCCTGTATTTAATTTCTAATAGATTTGAATTGCGTATCAAGACTACGCCATTGTTTTTCTAAATTATGTAATGAAGGGTACTGTACAGATGGTAAATACAAAGTACATTTACCATTTTATATACTGGAAATTCAATTTGTCCAGAAGGATGTTCATCTCTAGGACATCCCAAGATTACTTTAAGATTTTCGTTTTCTCCCTCTAATTTTCCATCTCCACAATTTCGTTTTAGATGTCTTAATTGTAGCTTCTTTGTTTTGCCAAAAGTACATTACATTCATTCAAAAAGTAATACACCTGTAATCTATTTTATTGCTTATTACTGTGTTAGAAGAACCTACGCTCCATTTTAAATTTGGTTTGAGGTAAACAATAGAGGTGACTATTCATACACATATTTTATGTCACAAACTGCGTGCCATATACGGTTGAAAACTGTATACGCTGAATGAAAATCGGTATCTTACATTAAAATCATACAATGGGTAAGCAATTATTTTTTTTGAGATATTTTCTATCATAATTTCCCCTTTTTATCCTGCAACTACCCCTTGCATTGACCAAATAAAGGTAACCTAATAAACCAAAGCTTTATCCGGTCACTGCCCTAATAAAGCCGCGTGCATGTATTCCGACGTTCTAAAAGCATTTTGACGTCATGTATATTGCAATGTTTACGCCATGGCGTCATAGTTTCAACTGCAGAGATGTGCCTAAATCTGTCGGAATTAGCTTGTTTTGGACGCTCAAATATAAAATTTTGTTGCAGGATAAACAAAATACATGATAACTGTCTTGAAATATAAGCGATATTTGGGCTCGGGTCGAAAACGTAAGAGGGCTCGGCAAGCCTCGCCCTCTATCACGTTTTCTTACCCTCGCCCAAATATCGCTTATATTTCAAGACAGTAACCATGTATTTTATATTTCTTCATTGTTTAAAGGTAAAATAAAGTATCAAACCGACAGCTTCTTAGGTTAAACCTTTAAACTTTTAAAAATAAAACGTTGCAATAAGTATATTTTTTTTATTTTAAAAAAATTATACCGCGAGGTAGTATTAAAGTATGTACTGTAATTAATCTTTAAGTTTAAGAGTGAATATAACAATAATCGATCTTATAGATTCTGTAAGCAAAGTAAAAAATTAACAGCGCATAACATGGATTTCTGAAGGGTCGTAGCATCGTTTATGGAAAAAGGAGAGAGGGTGGCCAGAGAAAGAAAATCAACTTACCTGGGAAAAAACTTGGCAAGCACAAGTAAGGGAAAATAAAATAATACAAACTTGAAAATCTTATTCATCTGGTGATGGGATTGGGAAGGGTGTAGGTTTCAAGATATCCCTGATTTGACTTTTTTACTGCAACAAAAAGTGGAAGGGGAGCAATCTGCCTTTCTATGAACTCTTTAAATAAAACCTTATAATTGAAAAAAAAATAATTAGGGGGGGGATACATACAAAGTAAAAGTCTGCCATATGAGCTCTATAACTTAAAGGTACTTGGACACAGATTTGAAGTTAATATTTTTTCTATAATATTACGACTTACATATTTTAATAGCATTTGACACAAAAATTAGTTAAAAATCTTATTTCATTTAAAAGTTATTAAAATTTTAATTTTTTTGGCGGGTTTGATGGACACCTCCTTGCACTTTCACAAATTTTAACTTTATTCTTAATCCTTAGGAAAAGTGGCAGTCTTGTTGTGTATTAATGAAAAATATTAATAGTATACTCCGGAAAATTCAGTGTAGACATGTTCGAAAGCAAAACAAACACACAATATATTGTCAGTCCGTGCAGTTGTGGTAAGCAGACTTTGGCGATTGAACGCACCCGTTGAACCAAAACACCAAACAATAACAGAGCTTTCGCCCTGTGCTCGATTTGCTAAACTCTGTACACAACGGATATTTGTGAAGGAGTTTTGCTTTCTAACATTTCTACTCTGAATAAAATTGTTTTTCTGGATTTAAGTTTTAATATTTCTCATTTATACAGAAAAATTTTACTTCAAATCTGTGTCCAAGTACCTTTAAAAAGTCACAAACGTCTCGATGCAGAGTTATTAATTTCCTTCTTCCTTAACCCCCACTAACCGTCAAATTTTCCCTCTTTGATGCAAGTCTCTAAATTATTTGTTTGTATATTAAACATGTCAAAAATTCTTATCAACTTTTAAATCCATTTTCCTCATTTATAACAGATCATTCCTCATTGACCAAAGATAGAAAAATAACACTTGGAAACACAAGGCCATTTACATACATCCATGAGGCCATGCCCGGTAAATGATAAATTGATCGAGCAAATTCATACTTTATTTCATATATAAACATAAGATTGAAATCAATTGACGATTTGTATATCATTCTAACAAGGCTGGGGTGACTTGGGAGTAAGAGAGCGCTCCGTCATTGAACGTCAAACGGAGACAGACAGAGTGTGGGTCTTGTCCGAGTATCGAGCACGTCATGGCAGCAAGTATTTTCTTTTGTTCCCCGCTTTTACTAAAAGTGAGGGGTATTAATTTCGGTCTGTATGTCCGTCTGTCTGTCTTTCTGTCTATCTGTAACACTTGTTACCGCAAGATATCTCAAGAAACCTTTAAGCATTTGGGTTTAACACGTCCGTTTCCGCGTGATATCTCGAGGTCTTGTAATCAACTTTTGTAGTGAAATTTGTATATTACAACCGCCGATGGAAAGACTCATATTTATATTTTGAGCTTAAAAAGTTCGTAAATTTATTACACTGTCTTTGTGTAGAAAAGTATTTCCCGGCGATCTCTCAAAAAACTTTCGAGTTTTTATAGTGAATTTTTAACCATAACTCCACACGATCCTATCTTCCTTCTTTTTTAGTGTCCCTGCGATCCTCCCGTAGATCTGCACACGCTTTCCTTTTTTTTTATTTAAGTGGGGGACACATATTTCTGAATAAAATTGTTTAATACTAGTCTCATAGTAGTATACCTTTTTTAATGTATAGATGTTTTTAATTTCAAATCATTTTGTTCATAGAAAGTTAAGAATTTTCATATTTACCATACTCATTTGAGGAGGGAGGTATTTGCAATGAAATCCTGTAAAGATGGATAAAAGAAAAGAATCAGCGAAGAAGGAAAGCTAAAGCTATTCTGATGGGGGGTAGTTTGAGATGCATATGTATTTTGGCAATTAGCGTTAATAAACCTCGTAAAAATTATGTTTACAATTAATTATCTCACTTTATACTTAATCCTTTGAGCAGAACTGACAACCTTTTTTCATCTTTTTTAGTGTGTTTACAATTAATTATCTCACTTTATACTTAATCCTTTGAGCAGAACTGACAACCTTTTTTCATCTTTTTAGTGCAGTGTCCGACAGCTTTTGAGTTTGCAAGATTCTTGGATGATATCGAAGGTAATTCCAGTGGAATAAACAACAATAATTTAGGTACTCTGACATCTCTCTCTCTCTCTGTTGTTTGTGTATCTTTTGCACTTATAATATATCTAATTTGTAGAACGATATCGTCAACGTATCAAGCAGCTGGAGGACCAGGTAGAGTTACTGCGCCTGGCGATGTCGGCACGTGATGTCCTTGATCTCAGAATCTGAGATTTATTTTTAAAAAAAAACTTACTTCGACAGAAGAATGTCTCGGTGATTTAATAACCTTTTATATTAACTTTTTAAAATATAATTCATAAATACAAGTAATAAAATGCAATATTATAAATATTTATTTTTCTTATACAATTATAACTATCAGTCGTATGAATTTTTCTAAAAAAATATTTTTATTTACATGTAATTGGGATTCAGAAGGTACACTTATGCATATTTGCACAACATTAATTGATAGAAATATATTTTCGTTCTATAATAGACATGATAGATATAAGTGGATGTTGAATTACTTGTGAAATTATCGATAAAGTTATTCATACCAATGTTTTCAGATTTGTTGTTATGGGCAGAGGGTGGAATGGTATCATATTCAGTATTCTACTGATATCTCTTGGAGTGACATTGTATAAGGACTTGGTAGAACAACAAAGTCATGATTGGTCATATTTATGTGAAAGCATCCTCAGGTTGTCTAGAATCAAGTTTGTTCAAATCATGACCCCAGAGGTGGAGGGGGGGGCATGGAGGGACCAAAATTAACGATCATAGCTTTTTATAGAAATATAAAGGGAAAATTCTCTTTTATAGAACAGAAAAACCATATTTAGTTATATTGATATGGAAGCATCTTTAGGTAGTGTAGATACATGTAATCATGATTTCAGGGGGTAGGGAGGGGGATGAAATTTTTACAAAGGAATATATTGGAAAAAATCTTCAAGAACAGCAAAGCCATTGTTATTGATATGGAGGCATTCTCAGGTAGTTTAAATACAAGCCCTACTTTTCAATATTGAACTCATTCGTGGGGTTTTTTTTCTAGCCAATGTACTCAGGTGAGTGACGTGGCCCATGGGCCTGTAATTTTTGTATTGCAAATACAAACTATTTCAAACTGGGGCCTATTGGCTGAAATGGGAAGATTGGCTTCTGTTTTACATAAAAGAAACAAATTGAATGTGTGTTTGTGAAGCACCAATGCCCTCATAAGACAGCCTTTGGCAAAGGTTAAAGTTTCTCAAATGCAGTCAAACTCCAAGGTCAAGAGATCAAAAATGTTACTTAAAACCCAAAGAAAGGGCTCACCTCAATGAAAAATATCTATGGATAATGGAAACCCAAACACCAACCATTCAAAACTTATAACCATTGATGGTGAAAGAATTTTAAAAGTGGGTGAAATTCCAATGCAAAATGGTAAAATTTAATGGTACCCAGAAGAAATCATTGTCATAAGAAATACACGTGAATATATAAACACTGACACCAAGTGCTCAAATCTTTTGGTCAAAGTTTCGTTTTTATGTCAGACTCAAAGGTCAAAATATCAAGGTTGTTGGTATAGAAAGAAACTTTTTTTTAGGTTTTGTCATAAGTAACATACCTGTGAAATATTAAAAGCTCTTTTGCTAACAGTTCAAAGAATATGGTAAAGGTTAAAGTTTTTTTAAAAGCAGGTCAAAAGGTGAATCCATTGGAATTCCCATGGGTACGAATTGTGCTCTGTTATTAGAAGACCTATTTTTGTATTAATATAAAGCAGAATTTGTGCAAAATCATATGCGAGAAAAAACTTGTTGTGGCCTTCAACTCGTCATTTTAATCAGATATATCATCATTTTACATTTCGTGGTGGACATGATTTCGTGGGTCTCGTCATACCTCGAAAACAACGAAAATTAAACCCCCACGAAAATTTGTGATTTCACAGTATGCTGAAACACTCTGGAAAAAAGATGTAACAGGGCCTTTGGTTGGATTAAATTAGCACATTAAAACATTTTTTTTTCTTTAAACAATAATCAACAAAGTTCATTACTTCTTAATTATGTTACAGATTTCTACAGTTCTTTTTTCAGCGCTTGGTTTGTCCAGGCCATCAATGTTCCAACTCAGCAAACGAAATCTTTGAGGTTCTGGATCTTCAATTTGTTTCTCACTGAAATGAGACATAAAGAGGCTTTTTCTTTAATCAAAATAATGCATCCCATGTACTTTACACCAAAGGTTTTCAAAAGAGATTCTGATTTAAATTATGATCTTGTAAGCTCAAAATATTTGGCAATTTATAAGTCAGATCCTTTCTTTCACATATTTCTCATCATTTTGTAATAAAAAAAAATCCAGGGACTTTTTGGGGTTAACCCAACAAATTCAAATTTAATGAATTGATCATATTAAATGATGGTATAACACTTGAAATGAACAATCGGGGTTATAATCATTATTTTGATTCCAGACTATCATAATTATGTTGATTAAAATAACTTTAAAAGATTAAACATGCAGGGCTATAAACTTTGTTTTCTGATTGCCAAAAGTCAGTCAGGTTTTCATAGCCATTTTTAAACAATATAAAAAGAAAACTAAATGCGTAAAACGTAGTAGTAGTAAGTAAGTACATTTTCATTTGTTTGGAGGATCCCTCAGATTCTGTGACATCTGACAACCCTCTTTTAGTTCCTTTGTCATTATCTGTCACATCTTGGTCCTCAAAAAATGCATTGACTGAAACCTGCAGAAATTACAAATATGTTTTAATATTCAATGATGACATTTGATTGATTGATTTGTATTACAAATCTCCAACACACAATTAATTTTGTCCCGAGTTGAAAAGGTATATAAAATTGAAATAAATTCAATCAATTAATAAATATATGTTTTTTTATCTATCCTACAGTCATTTTACCAGTAACGAATCGGTTTCTAGTTACGTATTAAATACAACCCATATCTTTGAATTTCCAAATTTTCTTTGTTGTTGTTTAATTTATATTTCTAAGCTCTACAAATAGTAGTACAAAAATTTCCAAAATATAAACGGTACAGGGACAGAGCTGTCAAAAATAACACCCCCCTTTTTTCCTAGTTTCGAATCGATTTTTCAGTATCGAATCAGGTGCCCTCTATTGTTGCAGACTTAATAAATGAAAACGGTCAGTCAAAATTATTGTAGAAATATACCTTCAAGAAAATTCTACATAAAGTATATAAGTATTACATGTTGATTCAAATGATTATTTTTCTAAAACTAAACAATATGAAAAATGTTGCATTTTATGAGAAACTTTTAGTGACATGCGTTATTATAATTAATTCAATCATCTCTGAGTCATAATTTTCATGGAATATATTATTGCTTATAAATTGTTTTGATAGTGTTTTCACTCCTGTCAGCTTTTTTTGTTTTTGCATCCCGTAAA
>PRKT01000528.1:355438-380008 GCA_003671525.1 Saccostrea glomerata | reverse complement strand
AACAATATTAAACATAAGAAAACAAATATTATTTTCATAAACAAGATACAGAAAAAATATTTGAAAGACCTAGTTTTGAATAATAAAACAACTTATGACTACGACCAAAATTAAATTCTGTTAAGTTTTTTTTTATTTACCTCATATTTAAATGGTTTTTATCGTTTTTATCTACTTAACTTAAAATACACAGTCTTCACACAGAAACAAGTCTTTATCAACCTGAATAGAAGTTTTTTTAGAAATGGGATATACGTGTGCTTAACAAAGTCTTCCTCTTTGCCTATAAAATAAGAAAAATTGGGATTTTCCCTTATTGTCTAATACCTTCTTTTTTTTTTTTTTTAGATTAGTTGGAATTTAGAAAACTAAGAAGAGTTTATTACTATGAAAGAATTAACCCGGGCGTTTAAGTTAAATGTCAACTGAAAATCTTGTAAAATATCCTCTTTCAGCGGTAATGAACTGTTATTTAGCAATCTCATTCCAAAGTTTTTGATGTTTCACAAGGGGGTTGGGGGTTGGCGTTATCTTATTAGAATATTACATATAGTTAAGCATATTGGAAAACATGAAGGATATTTTTTTTCTATACCAAAGAGTATTTTGAAACTGAGTACTGTTCTATAATCTGTTGACGTATTAAAGCCTGATTTCAATGGATATACACCGTCTAGTCCACTTATAAATGAGTTGTAATAATAACGTATTCAATGACCAGTGATCTTATGTTTGCAATAAACAAAAATGGCGAATTCTCATTTTTATTGAACTAAGATGTAAAATGTAGGATGGAATCGAGAGTTACTATGCATAATTCCCTATGACAGTCCTATAAAGCCTTTGGAAGAACTATCGTTCAGTTCGCAATAAACTTTAAGATAGCTCCTTCTCACAACTCCAATCTTTGTTACCATGTCAACAGCGTAGGTTAAAATAAAAATACTAAAATAAATAAAAATGCATATCTACGGGTTTCTGTACGTGTGAATCAAATATAGGAGGCATACCACAATAAAATTTTCTAATGTCCTACACAGAAGAGTTTTACATGTAATGGTATTTTTTCTACATGTATATTCCTTTCAATATACATGCAATTAAGAAATTAAATTGTGCAATGTGTTGAACTATGCTCTTGATCATGTCCCCAGAAACCTTTCAGAACGAAATCCATGCATTTTTAAAACTTTTTAAAAATGTATTAAGCTGTAAGTTTACATTTTCACATTTTTCACCAAATTATGTGGCTTTGTCAAACATTAAGGTAAGTATTTAAGTAAACAGATATCATTTACAAAGTGAGAGAGGCACATACTTGAATTGTGGAAGACAAAAAAGTTTTTGTTATTTACCCTTAAATTGAAATCAAACAAAAACTGTAGGAGGGTGAACAATGTGAAAAGTGCATAGGACAATCAGACAACTGTAATGCCAAGTCCTTACAGATGACAGACATAATACATTAATTAAAAAAAACTAGTCACATCAAATAAATTATAACCAACATAACTCAAAACCAATTGACGGTATGCTTTGTTTGATAGTATCACTTAATACTCTGTTATGGAAATATTATTTGGAAATTTGTTAGATTTTCTGGTACATATAAAATAATTGAACAAAGGATGACTGATATTTATAGACAAAATATTTTTTCATTTGTAACTTCATCTTCAAAAGGACAATTGTACCAATATGTTATGAATGATTTTGTTTTACAAAGATATTTAACAAAACCTATTGATGATAGATATAGGAGAATGCTTACAAAGATTAGATTATCAAACCACCAATTAAAAAATGAAACTGGTAGATATAATAATACACTTCGATCTCAAAGAATTTGCACACTTTGCGCCTGTAATGATATTGAAGATGAATTCCATTTCATATTAAAATGTCCATTTTATGAAAATTTGAGAAGTATGTACATTAAGAAATATTATTATGTCAAACCAAGTGTTTTTAAAGTTGTATGTTTAATGAGTAGCGAAAATGTTAAAGAGTTGTCTAATTTGGGGAAATTTTTATATAAAGCTACTGCTCTAAGAAAGTCGAATTTGTAACTACTATTGATATCTATATCCTTTGTGTATTTTTGTATATATAATATTTATTCTGTTCTCTTTATTGTGTGTATATGGTGTACATGTAAATCTGATGAGCCTTTGGCTTAAAGAATAAAGAAAGAAAGAAAGGTACATATGTAAAAAAACATATTTTGGCAATTTTAAATTTAATTTTTGCTACGGAAACCGCGCGATTTCATTTAACTCTAATTTAACTTTTTAAAGACTCTAGGAGTTTACTTTTCAGAAAATATCAAAGTTATTTTCTTTAACAGTGACTTAAAATGTCTACATTTCTATAAGAAAATTTTCAGTCAATTTTGAAAAAAAACACGCAAATTCTTTGTAGTAAAAGGGTTAAATTTAATACAAAAAATGTGAAGTAATTCATTCTCGACAGTATCAAAAGCCACACACATGTTGCAAAATAAGCAGTCGTATATTATAAGATCTCAACAGTATTGATGAATCTCCACAATGTCTCACGTTATAAAAATCAGCTTGGAATAATGATCAAGACAGTAAAAGAAATATCACATTTTTGAGTTCACGGATACTTGCAATTCTAACTGAGTAATACTGTGTTGCTCGAAAACGAAATATCGATTTTCTTTTTCTTTCCAATGATTTTGTGGTAATTTTGTCATAGAGTTTAGCTTTCCACACTAAGGATTTGATTCTATGTACAATAGCATAATTTACTTGTTAATTCTGAAAACAAAATATGTCTTTCATGTTATCTTTTACCTATCTTTCGATTCCATTCCTAGAAGATCAAAGTACTTAAAGTTAATGATTAAAAACACTAAGATATTGCTTTTTGATTATACAGAAGATATTAAAATCTTAAAGGCACAAGAGATTGGTGCAGTAAAATGAAATAATAACTTGATTCATTCATACGAAACCAGCTCAACAAGCAATTGAAGTGACTGTCATAACAGATAAGATTCTGATATCTGGACGATTTGACATAGAAGCAAGTCAATATTTATATACCTGGGTATTTATCTGCTATTTATTTTGAAAAATGTTTTATTGTCGGAAATGGCCATTTAGTCATTTTCATTCCATTCATATCGCTATAAATCAAATGTCTTTAAAAACTGGTTGATGTACCCACTACAACAGAAAACAACGATTTCAGATACATATAGGAAGTACTTACATGCACTCGTTATGATGGATCCGTATGTATTTTTATCTGGCCTTCTGATCTGATACAGAAAATATCCGAGGTTTGTTCGAATCACTACATTGTTATTGAGAGCTTTAGTGAGATAAGGCATTACTAAGTGACAAAAAAGTGTTTTATAGGTGATAACGTGAAGTCTTATCTAAATATAGCGCTCGAAAACGATCTATCCTGATCTTAAAATATTGTGTTGGAGAGTAGACAGCCTAAGTTGGCCAACACTGTTAACAGGGAGATAGATGTCGCCTGTCTGGCGCCGTAAGGAGTTGATCCATACGCCGTGGGTCGTAATAAGACCATATAAACCCAGGTCCTTTGCTGGTAAGAAAACATCAATCACTGCTCAAAGTCTCTAAGTACCGAGCATGTGTTAAATTTGCAGATCTACTCCGGTGAATGGCATATGGCATAAAAAAAAATCTTTCCTTGTGCTCTGTTTATTTGCTTTTCCAAGACTTTTATTCTTAAGTCAAGTTTGTTGTTGTAAATTTTGCTGGGGTTCAGAGCTCCGGATTAAGGTTGCATTTTATTTTTAAACAAACGATACAATTAATCCTTTTTTTAAATTCAGTGATACTTTAGATGTTCTTATATTACACTCTGCCTTTCTCAATGATTTGTCAAATACGTTAGCCCACTATTTAGTACCAAGGTTTTTTTTCAGAGTTACATATTTCTTTATAAATATTGTAAACAACATCTTTGATGCTTATTTTATCTTTTTTGATCATAGAAATTGACCAATACATGTGTCTACAGCTATAAGACAAATATTGGTTGGTGCATGCAGCACAGATTTCAATGAATAATTGTTCGAGGTTCTAACCGATTTTCAATTTTTTATATCATTTCTAACTTGTATTGACTTTTTAAGAATCAATTATGAGAGAAAGTCATGGATAATGTTATAATCCCTATGATTGAATGTCATAGAGTTCAAGGCATGATTTCCTGAGCAGCAGCCCTTGTATTTGACATTTTACAATTAAAAAAATCAATATTGTTGTATTGATTTATGTATATGTGAATGTTTCAAATCAAAACACATGTATTGAAATAGGATTGGGTTGAAAGAAAATTATGCTTCAAGAATCAAAATAGCAGTCATGTATTAGAATTTTGATCTATATATCTCAAAGAACAAGAGGCCCATGGGCCACATTGCTCACCCGAGCATTGTGGCTAGGAAAAAGTAGTAATTGGTTTACTATTGAAAAGTTTAAATCCAAAAGTTGGCGCCGCCGTACCCTGGGGGTCGAGATTTGAATAAACTTGAATCTACACTACCTGGAGATGCTTCCATATAAATATAAGCAATTATGGCTTTGCTGTTCTTGAGAAGAAGATTTTTAAAGAATTTTCTTATATATTTCTATATAAAACTTTGGTCGGCCATTGTGGCCCCGCCCTACCCCCGGGGGACATGATTTGTACAAACTTAAATTTACACTACCTGAGGATGTTTCCCCATAAGTTTCATCTTTCCTGGCACAGTGGTTCTTAAGGAGAAGATCTTTAAAACATACCACCAAATTTTCACTAATTCTCAATTATCTCCCCTTGAATGAGGGCGTGGCCCTTAAATTGAATAAATTTGAATTCCCTTCACCCAAGGATGCTTTGTGGCAAGTTTTGTCGAAATTGGCCCAGCGGTTCTTGAGAAGAAGTCGTAAATGTGAAAAGTTTACAGACAGACAGACAGCTAGACGGACGGACAGACAGACGGACGCCGGACAAAATGTGATCAGAAAAGCTCACTTGAGCCTTCGGCTCAGGTGAGCTAAAAACCGCTTATAGCCACTTTAGATTGATCTTCATTCTTCTTCATGAAACATTACCTGCAGTTATAAAAATAAATTTGTAAATCAATATTTTTTTTTTATCAGAATGAAGCCCTTGAAGTTATTTTGTATTGATGTTAGCTATTATCCAGTGATCAAAAATAAAAATCTATCAATTCTGCTCATTTACAGTTGGCGATTTCAGGGAATACTATTATAAAATTGATTGAAATGTTCATCCATGAAATATTCCTATTCCTAAAGGAAAATGGTGAAGCTAGGTGTTCTGTTCTGTATTTCTGTAAGCGTCTTTGTCTTAAAGTTTACTCATTCTTTATCTTATGAAGCAAAACTGATACAAAAGTCTTTCTATCTTTATACAACACTTTGCCATTGCATAATTCTTATTATGTGAAGATTTTTGAGGGAATTTATCGAATCGAATGTGCGATGCAATGTATTCTGCTAAAATCAGAATGTGCAGGAATCTTGTATAACAACAAACAATTTTCCTGTAAAGTGCTGAAATGTTATTTTAATGAACGTTCGGTTAACAGTTCACAAATGGAGGTTGGATGGGAAACCTGGTTCCAGAATAACAGTAAGTTGTTTTATGCATGTCTTACAATAATAAACCAGAGGTACTGTGAGCAATGAGCTCACTAAATGATACCCCCCGCCTCCCATATGAATAAAATGGCAGTGTCCATGTTTTGCTCTGGAAAATCCAAAATATATGTCAGATCAAAAAGTAAAATAGAAGGTACACAATGGCAATGTGTAATAAAGATTCTGTGAAAGTTTCATTAAATTTCAACCAGTGGTATAAGAGGAGTTGCGGATAAGAGATGGGTACCCCAAAACATAACAGACGGACGGACGGAAGGACAGAAGTACAGACGGACGGAATTAACGATTACTATATACCCTCCCGTTTTTCAAGCGGGGGTATAAAATAAGGGATTTAAATACATAAATTGATGTATTAAAAATCATGAATTTTAAATTGGAAATCTTGTGCGTATAGGATTTTGAAATTTAAAATTGATTAACAAGTGTTTCACATATCCAAAATCTATATCATTATTGCGACTAAACCATATTAAATATATGTACATGTATATTTTGGACTGAAAAGTTGCCTAACACAGAGTCACTACACTTCGTCTTGTCCAATACGGATTTGTCCATTTCATACCTAGTATGACTCCGTATTAGCCCCAAACCGAACTGTGGAACGAATAGCGGAGCGAAACGCCACTCTCATAGAGAGATCAATAGACTAACGTGTACGAACGGAGGAAATTCAGTTTGAAATTCGCAGATTGTTCCAAGAAGAGTCCACGTGAAAAAACTAAACTCCCGATAATCCCTTGTGGTGTATAGCAACACGGTGCCTTAATGTAGGATTCTTCTCTGGTTTCTCAGTGGATGAAATATTCAATGTATATTTACTTATATGTCTTATATATTTAGGTGAAAGAGATTTACAAGACCATAATTTTCGTTCCTCATCATAATTGTACGATTTGAAATAGAAATGGTACATATATGTAAATAAGTACAGATATGAGCCAAAAATCCAAAGAAAGTGTTTTTACTCTCTTAGTACAAGGTCAAAACTTTTTGTATTTGTATAATTTTGTATTTCTTTATGTCATCTTTGCCATATGTGAAAATAACAAAATTTTAACTATATGGGGCGCATGTGAAAATAACTTTTAACCCTCACGATTTTGTAGGTTCAAAGTACAAAAACTACATTTATTTTCAATTAATATACTTTTAACTTTCCATTTATTGCAAAAAAATATATAGGTCATTATTATTTAAGATGCAAAACATAAATAAACAGAAGTGTGTGTCAACATAACAAAAAATAAAATATTTTTTTGTTAAAAGTATTATGAAAAATATGTAAAACTGGTTAAAATGCATAATTCTGATGCTGAGTGTTCCTAAATACTTCCTACTTAAAAGATACTTTTGAATTGTGAATATCGGGGAAACTATTTTACATTAAAGCAAATGTCTGAATGAAGAGACCTCAGAAGGAGTTATTGCCCTTGTCAACCTTTTTTAAAGATTGAATAATTGATTAAATATAGAAAATATGCATTTTTAAATTCTTTAACTTAACAATAATTATCATTACACCTATTTAAAAGCATTCTTCCAAGAGATATTGTTCTATTAGGTATGAATTTAAACTAATTACAGTTTTTGCAAAAACTTATGACATCATATGAGGGTGGATTTACCTTAAATCCCAAAAATTGAAGAAAAATAGAGAAAAATCGGATTAGCCAAAAACCATTTTCGTTAAAGTACTTGTGTCAACTTGGTAATACCATCTTATAGACCCTACATGTATATGGTAATATCCTATAGACCCTCTTTGATCATCATGTTATAAATGCTAATGTTTTTAAACAATGTTGATATGAAATACATGTACGCTCGTACATCGACATCTACCTATTTTCTGAATTTTGTCTTTGTTCAGTTAAAGGGATAATGAATACATGATTGTAACACAAAGACAAACTGCTATAAATTAGTTCCATGTAAGGAATATCCATCATAACACTTCGAAAAGTAGAAAAATGTTTTAAACAGCCGAATTGCAATCAGCTAGGTGTTCATTAAGATAACTAAATAGATGTATATTTAGCAAGTGTTTGAATTTACTGCTGCTGTATGTCTAAAAACAAGACTTATATATAATTAATTTCTAGGAATATTTTAGAACCAAACAAATTTATTCCTTAAAACAGTATATCTCAATACACAAGACATTTGATTTACATCAAAGCAATCTAAGCATTATCTATTCAATAATTTTTTTTCATCGATCTAATACAATGACGTGGAATACATACTGTTTTATTTAATAGGAACGCTAGACCTACAGGAAAAACTCATATTTATTTTTTTCATAAAAAATCATATTTTATTTTTATTATAAAGATTATATTTTGACCAGCTTAAACTGGAACGTTTTCACCATAACACCGTAGTTAAACACTACAAATAATCAATAAAACATTAGATGAGAAAGATACTAGTAATTTGAGGCAGTTCTTGAAAAGATCCAAATGTCACAAATTTTATCATCTATAGCAAACTAACTAATAAAATTATCAGAAATCATACAAAATTCAAATGAAAAAATTATATTGATTTCAGAAGGATTATCACAGCTTACAGATTTCAGAACAAAATATAACTCTCTCCGTCATTTTAAAATCAAAGTCTTAATTACCTTTTAAAGAATGTTAGAATTAATTTGTCGAATTTTTAGGAGAAAAATATATAGGTACATATTCAAAATATTCAATTTTATATATTAATCCAAAATGAAGTAACCCATGAAAACTGAGATCGGCAAAAAGAAAGTCTTTTTTGTGTAGATTTTGATTGTTCATGTAGTTTTATTGGATAGATAAGTTGATTTTGGTTGTAAATTTCATGATGAAAGCTGATGATGATCCATATAAGTCAATTGATGCTATCAATGACCTTATATGACACTTAAAAAATCTTTAACTTCTAGTCAATTTGAAATATCTTTCTTATTAAAAACAGAAATATATCAGACTGCCAGTTATTTAATGCATCAGTATGCTAGCATGTCTGCAAATAAAACATTGAAAAGTAATAGAAAGCAAATAAGAAGTTGAAGAACATAATACACAGGTACAATTATGGTCTCTTTTGGTGTTGAATATGGTTTGGTATTCACCAGAAAAATATTCATATTGTCCGAGGCGAAACCGAGGTCAATATGGATAAATATCCAGGGTGAATAACAAACCATATTCAACACCAAAAGAGTCCAAAATTGTTTTATTATATAGTCGGGATTTGAATGGAAAAATCATTGAAGGCTTATTGACGACACTATGTTCTTTTGCGATCTTCCATATTATTAAAAATAAAAAAAATCTCAAGATTGCTGTTTGTAACGTCCGTGTATTCCATTCCGAGTTTCGCTATGTGTAAGACGTCCAAATTTTAAAAAATAATCCTGAAACAGGTTTGAATAATTGTTTTCCTGCTTAGATACGTAGCTCTGTGCGGCAGTTGCAACCAGTTTACGACGTTGTTTGATGTTTTGATTGTGACGTCATAATGCCGTTGCACGAGCATTGTCCCTCCGGTGAGTGCGGCCTCAAATCCAGTGAATATGTAGTGTTATGAACTTTCTAGCGCTATTACATTCATTTCTTAAATACCAACACACTATCCGCAAGCATTTAGGAGAAAAGTGCGGGAAAATGCTGCAAATAAGGAACAACGTGTACTTTTTTCATTTTTATAGTGCTGAAACTAACCTGATTTGGATCTCTGCTGAATCCCGTATGATTTCTTTTCGTTACACTTCCTAAGATTTTTAGAACATTCGTACTTTTGTCGATCTAATAAAAGAAGACCTAGATCCTGATCCTTGATAATACTTTCACACATTATCATTCCTTTTTTTAAATCCTTGATAATACGTTCACGCATTATCATTCCTTTTTTTAAATCATATACTTCCTCTTTTAATTTTTCGATTATACGACCTATGTTTCCATCCAATCCATTAGAAGGCAACGCAATCAATGATGTAACAAACAAAATAAAAAAGGTCAGGTAGGCCATGATTCTCAAAATTAAAATACGTTCTGAAAAAGAAAGAGAAGAACATAATTAAGATAATTAAACTGTTTCTGATCTGGAATGCTGATCGAGCATTATCTTTTGACTTGAAGAGGTTGATTTACTGTATGTTGTTTAACGTCCCTCTTCAGAACTTTTCACTCATGTGGAGACGCCTGTTGATTTGGGAAAAAATAAACAAGTTATAATGTCTAGTTACAAGAATATTATAATTTTTCAATAATTCAATGTCATTAACAAAAATATATGAAAATATGACATCAGGCTCAATACTATGAAGCTAAAAATGAAGTCGGCATGGTTTGACTTCATAAAAACGCTTCAACTTAAATGTTCAGCCTATGACTTTTAGCTACTCTCTCTCTAAAAGTTAAACTTTTCAAGGTAGCTCAGTCAGTAGAGCGCTTGCTCTGTGATTGGGAGGTTGTGAGTTTGAATGTAGACCGTGACTGACCAACGTCGATCAAAAATGGGTAGAAACTGTTTCTTATGATTCCAATCGGTAGCTTCATTGAAAGTTGCGGGTCTTTCGGATTAGATCTAAAATATCGACGCCTCAGGTTACGAAAGCCGTTGGAACAATTAAAGTCCATCACAATTAATACGATAGGCCCTGAGTGCCGAGTAAAGGTCAAAATTAGAAGCCATTTACCACTGTATTGTGACTTCTCTTTATGAGCAATTAGGTAGAGCATATTTCAATGGTCTTTCATTAATTAGGGTTCACTGAACAATCATAATTCCTAGAAAGAATACGTACTTTGGAATCTTCTTTTTATTAGCCAAAAGTAAAAAAAATTCACTTTAACGTATTTCCGGACCCCCTTTAGGGATAGACCTTTAGCGATACTAGGTGCTATTCTATTCCGTCCCCGTGAGGATCTGGGTTAAAATAGGTCTCAGTACCCCCTTGATTGTCGTAAAAGGCGACTAAATAGGTTGGTCCTTCGGATGAGACGGTATAAACCGAGGCCCCGTGTCACAGCAGGTGTGGCACGATAAAGATCCCCCCCCCCCTGCTCAAAGGTCGTCAGTGCCGAGCATAGGCCTAAATTTGAAGCCCTTCACCGGCAATGGTGACGTCTCCATATCATTGTAATATTCTGGAGAGGGACGTTAAACAGTATAAAATCAATTATTCTATTCCGTTGGGAGATGGGCTCCAACCGTTTTGTATACATGTATGTCTTGTCTTCTATTACTTTTTTGGTATACGAATGATTTTCATCTGCATGGTGATAAAAAAATAGACTTTGAAAAAATGAAAAATGTTCGTTTGTATTACTGAGTATTAAATATTCTATGTCGATGTTTTATATTGGAATTATAGAAATCAACTTTAATATTACAACAATCTGATCAGAAAAAAAATGTATCCCCATCTGAAAGAGAAAGATCTAAAACTTTATAAATAAAAGGTCATTTTTTGTCTTTTAGCTTTTGACCTTTAAGTCAATGAGACTTTTTAAAGTTGGCAAAATCAAGACTAAAGCATATTTATTGCCTTTGATAACATATTGAAATTAATTCTATTATCTCAAAGGAAAGCTATACAATAAAAAAAACTGATCCTGACGTGTAACCCCCAAATGAGTATGGCAAAGGGGCAATGGCAATAAGGCAATGGGGATTTATAATTTATAAAAATTGATGGCAAACTTTGAATTTAGATTTGCGTATGAAAATAGGTTTAAAACGTTTTTTTATATATAATATAGAATATATAAAGGAATGCCTTTCACCTCTAACATTTTAAACTAAAATTCTATAGGGCTTTTCTTTTATTTTTTCCAGGATATGTTACCCTATGGATTCGAGCTCGTGGCGGTAGACTCAACTTCTTACTTTACGACACTTGGGCACTAGATTTTAGCTCTGCAGGTGCACTAAACGAGAAGATTAAATGGATATGAAAAAAGTAAAGTAGATGTTACTCAAACTTTTCTATTCAGTATGAAAACTTATACGTTTAGTAGGACATTTAAACGTTGTTTTTTTTTTTACCCACAGATACATTTATTATATCCAAACAAAACTAAAAACCCCTGTAAAAATGTAGAAAAATTGGAGAAGAAAAAACTTGGTTAATAGATACAATAAATATCTGATCCATTCCATAATCAGTTACATGAATGATATTAATTAGTTGTGAAAGGTCAATACTCAGCTTGACATTACTTTTAATGTACTCCGATCCTCGGGTTCTGAAAATCAAGCATTGACTAATTGAAAATGCTCTCAAAGATGTCTGTGAAGATGTCAAAGTAACTTGTTTTTACCCATAATAATTTTTCAAACTTCATCTTTCAAGTTCATCATATTGTGAGGAGGAAATTGGTAAATCTTAAACATTTTTTTAAGGAATTGCAAATAAAAACACCTGCTATGCATTTTCCATTCAAATTTGATAAATTAAAACATTAAAGAAATAAAAATCACATGTATCCAGGCTTTTGACAAAATTCCATAATTTTTATGCATATAACTTTAATTTATTTTATTTGCTTCGACCATTTTACAACGCAATGTGATTTAGATTCTCCTGTCATTGCAAAGCTCAATAAATCACTTTTAATTCCATATCATGTTAATATAAAATACATGGTTACTGTCTTGAAATATAAGCGATATTTGGGCGAGGGTTAGAAAACGTGATAGAGGGCGACGCTTGCCGAGCCCTCTCACGTTTTCGACCCGAGCCCAAATATCGCTTATATTTCAAGACAGTTACCATGTATTTTGTTTATCCTGCAATTTTAAAAAAATAAAATTGTAAATCAGGTAAAGTTTGTGTGTAACGTTTTCTTTTGCATGGTAATATTATTGCGCTGATCCTGCATCACCGCTAGGTTGAAGCGTGTAGTTATCCTTCCGCATAATAAAGTAGATCCACACAGTTTGTAAAAAAATGAACTAAAAACATAGCACAAATAAAAAATGATTTGAGAGGTTATTTATTACATAAAATATCATCCAAAATTCTAGCAAATCAGCAATTTTCGACAGCTGTAATTGAGAAGTATTTTGTAAACAGTGTCAAAACCGCAACAATACCAAGTGGGAAAAGTTAAATTATTGTAAATTTATAAGTTATGTCCAGTGTAAATGTTTAAATTCTGGATGTGAAGTGTTGCCCCAAAGACCATGGAACTCATCGGGCTGGATGAAGAAGTTTCCGACACTTGAAAACTGACATTTTCAGTTGCATTGTTTTGTGGATTTTGTGTACTCATAGGGGTAGACCTTGGATCAGCCGATTGAACCGACGTGCTGCTCAAAATGTGTGAGTATTTCTTTTGTTGATTTTCGGTTATAGAGCTATAGTTCAAGACAGATTGAACATTTTTATGCCTACTTATTTGCATTATATCGGTCGGTGGGACATTTTCATTGAGGAACTTTTGAATGAGATGTTTTCTTGCGCTGTGGTTGGTCAATTTTATTCCTTTGAAATTGGCTTTTAAAGCCATATCTTTCATGAAGGACCCCAACTTTATTCTCCCCAACTTTTTGTTTTAAGAACCATTTGTCACTTCTGGGGTCATCTAGAGAACTGGTACGTTTTGATACATAGAAGGGGTCGTCATCTGAAGAAAATCCTAGGGGTATTTTATCCGAATAAAGTTTGTAAGATAGAACGGGATCTCTTGTGTCCCCGGAGGATAACATTTTGGACTTCACCTGGCGTATGTCGACAATATTGTCGCCTGTTCGAGTTTTTGTTTGTCGTTCATTATACTCTAAGTATTCTGTCCAATCTGATGATACTTTAAGTTGAATATCCCCCAGCGTAAATTGTAGTGCTTGGTCACTCCTCGTAGTCAAAAATCAACGGAGTTGTTGAACCAGAGGGTATTCAAGAGGGACTCGGGCTCTCATTTCCAAGGATTTTCTTTTCATACAATATGTTAATTTCTTCGTCTGAAATTGCCTCAGATTTGCTTGGTTTATTGCCTTTGCCTAGTTTTTTCCAGATTTTTTTGTTTTGCTTTTAAGGCGTCTCGAGTCAAACGAAAAGAATTGTGTTAAATGTCCATAATTTTATGTCCATATTTTTGTCGTCCTAGTTTTCTGTCCAAAATACTTATGATAGATCTGAGGGAACTTGGTTCGTATTTTTGACCGTCAGTTTTTATTACTGATAACACAAACATTGCTAAAAGCTGGTCCAATGCGTCACAGGGGATTTCTTGCAAATCGCGGTTTTCATTTTTCATTCTGAAGAATTTTTTAACAAGATTCACATCTTTTAGAGTTTTCTTAATTATGTTTGAGTTCTCTTAATTTGTTCAACATCGTTAAATTTCAAATCAATAAATTGTGGGTCATTGTTGACTTGGACTTCAGTTTCTACAATAGGTCTTACAGATTGAGATTCTGAAATTTCTGCAGACGTGGTTCGTTCCATCGCGGGTATCTTAAGGAAGCATATAAGTCATATCTCGGAAAATTAGACTTTTTAAAGAAAACTTAGCTTGATAAATTACCAAAATCGCTGATAAACGTAAACTGTTATTAACTATTGAATACAGATAAAAGAGTGTCTAAAACAAAGACATGCACCGCCGCCACAGGATCACGTGACTTTTTATACTACTATATTACTATTTATAGCGAAATTTTCCTTAATAAAAAGGCTAACAGAACAACAATACCCTGGAGTTTAATAATTTCTTTGAGTGAATAATATAGTTGAAAAACATCTATTTTGTCTGGAAAGTGCTGCTAGAATCCCACTGTCCTATCAGTAAAATACTTATTCCACACATACGCACAAAACCTTACCTTATGTTTTAAATTTAATATACATCAACCGAGATTTTTTGTAAAATCATGCTTGACTCGGGATTCTAGCAGCACTTTCCAAGTTTGTCAGAAGGCAAACTTTCCATCTGTACAAATCTTATGTTTTGTAATATCCAGCTTATTGTTGTTCTGCTGCATTATTTTTGTTACAAATGACACAGGAAAGTCCGACCAGGATACGTATATAGCCGACTGTCTTCGAAAGAGAATATAATCGATTAAGATATATTAGCATACCTGTTTAATTAATTGAATTCCATATTAATTTCACAAAATATTTACGATATTTGCTTTTAAACTCCATTTCACGTATCTTTGTACAAACCGTCGTAGCCAAATTCTCTTTACACGACATGATAAATTCCCAAGTTACTTGATGTACACATATGACATCATCGGTGGTAGATTTTTATAAAAATGAAAGATACAGCATAACAAAATAAAAACATTTTATTTTGTTTATGTTTACACGTTTCTATTCCTTTTCTAGAGTTAAATAATATCTCTAAATACCAATATTACGAAAACTTGTGTTTTAAAATTGACGTCATCTTGCCTACTATGACGTCATAATGCAGCACTGATTTGGTCAAGGTAGAATATTTTGTATGCTTCCTTATCACCCCTGCGATTTCACTCATAATATTTAATAAATTTTCATCAAAAGCAACATCAAGAATGGGAATTAATTCGAGTGGTACAGGAGGGGGCAAACCTTCCTCATGCGTGTCGCTTGAAGTGATATGATCCATTTCTTCAGTATTGTTTACATCAAACTGGAGGTCAAAGGCGTCAGCGTCCATTTTGTTGCTAAGTAAACAAAGTAGTCCGGCGTCGAAAGTCAGCACGTGGATTTATTAGGGCAGTGACCGGATAAAGCTTTGGTTTATTAGGTTACCTTTATTAGGTCAATGCAAGGGGTAGTTGCAGTATAATAAACATTAGTTTCTCCGGGTAGATTAAAATGGAAATCATTTTTTTGATATATGAAATTTTAATATGCTTTTACGGGGTAAAAGAATTCGACTTTTAATTAGAACTTTCCGGGATTTTCAAAGAATATCGAAGCATATTCAGAGGTATGAAATTCAAATCCTTGCATAAGAAAATTTAATTTTCAAGCTTCATTTTGAGACTTTTTGAATAAAATTATAAATTAAACAGTTGTCCTTCCTGGCTGACGATCGGGGTTCCTTTAAATATGATCAATTTGAAGTCAACTTCTGAGGAGGAAAAATTTATTGTCTACACTGGAATAAAATAATATGAATCAAAGCTTATTTACCTATATGCAATCGGATGTAATTTGGGATAGTTGATTTGTTTTTTAATAAACACTTTCGGATATCATGAAATAGGCGTCATACCTTAAAATGGCGCAGTGGTTAGAACGTCTGTTCTAGAGTCACGAAGTAAAGATTTGATCCTTATGTCAATCCTACGTCGCTGGTTCGAATCCCACTGTGGGACGTAGAGACCGGTCCTTCAGATAACAATGTACCGAGGTCCCGTGTCGTAATAGGTGCTGTCTCAAATAATATTTTTCCCTGCTCAATTTGCCTAAGTGCCGACTATAGGTCAACAAATCTTTCAGATCTCCAACGGCAAGTGGTGGCATTGCACCTATTTCTTTGTACTTCTTTAAACAGGAAATTATGACTAAGACAGGAACTATACAAAAAATATCAAATTTCTCTGCCTGATTTAAATTTTGAATATCAGTTTGATATTTTAACTATCCAAAAGTTGTTTTGTTCTTGAGTTTTCGAAATAATTTCAAATTCAAACCAGATTTGGAATTTATTATTTTTGACACTTGAAGTAAAAGACTAAAAACCAAAATGTAAAAGATGCTGCTAGACTACTTGAAATTTGCGTGTTTGAATTGGAGATCTAATTTTTTCAAAACTTGATACGTTTCAAAATTGAGTTTTAAGAAAATTTTAAATAATCAAAAGACAAAATATGTCACTGGATTTTGTATTGTTAAGCGTTATTGTTTTTAAACAAATGTTAGATTATAAACTCAAACGATTAAAATACCAACATCTTTTTATGCGAAGTTGAATTTTAAGCATTTGAGTTAAAAAAAATCGGAAATCTTAATGTTTTAAAGCCTATTTTTTAACTGAAAAATCTAATTAAAATACACCAAATCCTTCTGAGATATTGAAGTTTAGATATATGAACTAAAATATAAACAATAAAAAACTCAAAATCATTTTAGACATTTGAATTGTTAAGTGTTTCACGGACCATGTACAGTATCTTTTGCTTTGTACTCAATATACTTCTTATTCATCTTACTAGTAATACATGTAAGCATGAAAATGATATTTTAAGTAACTCACCTAGCAGTAAGCAGGTACCTTCTTTTCTGGTTGTCTGTGAAATTCATATGAAATAACCCTCTATTATATAAACATGTTGACTTCATTATTGATTCTTTAGCAAAATAGAAATAGTCATATTAAATTGATCCATTTTTCTCAGAACAAAATATTTTTGACACAACCAAAATAATCCCTAGAAATTTATTTCCTAGTAAAGCAAAGTAAATAGATGTTTTTAGTCATTTTTAGCATTAGTTTTCTTTATTTGCTATCAAAGAGTAGCAATTTGAAAGATTCTTTTTGTATGTTTTCAATATTTTTGATATACTAAGTAGAAAAGGAAAAATTTCAAAAAGTAAATTTTTGTGTTAGATTTTTTCAATTTGTTTTTTTTTTTCATATGCTATTTCATAGTTATGAAATTTACACTTTTAAGGTCAAATGAAAGGCCAACATAACAAGATACAAAATAGTTATGAGCTTCAAACAGAGACACTTTTTGGTAGACGATCAAGGTTATGCTTTAAAGTATGCCATGAACCTGCCATGCAGATGTGTGGCGTGCTGTTATAAAATTCTATAATAGAATGATGAGAAAAAAAAAGATTTAATATCTTCTATTTTCATCTAGTTTAAAGCTTAGGTAATCTTTATTTACATCACGAAATGAAACAGATTTTGTAAAAATAAAATCAGATGTCAAAGCTAATGCAAAAGGGTCGATAACAGTTCTATAAATACATCCATTTAAAAATGATTTATTTCATTGAAAACAATCAATCTCATTCTGTTATGAATATTTTTAAAAATCCTGTTTGAAGCCAAAAATTGTTTGTTTGCCTTTTTCCGACCAAATGCCAAAAATGTGGACCGACACTTGTCTTTAATTTGCAGGATACGATATTATTTTTATTCTAGTCATCCAGTCAAGAAATATGCTTACATTTTCCTGAAAAAAAATTCAAACCTACCTACCGATTCCATAATTTTATCCTTAATCGGAAGAAGGCACATAAACATTCTTTTTGTAGATGACTGTTGGTCAGTATATTCTGTTGTTTAAGGTCAGATGACACGTTCATGAAATATAATTATGTTTTTGTATTTCTTGGTGTTATTTTTAAATATTTCATAATTGTCAATCTATTGTGATTGCAATAGTGTTTTGAATATGTTTTATAAATATAAGTACACCAAGATTTACGATATAGATCATTCAGAGCATTACCCATAAGGATTATCACCCACTGGTATCTTGCCCAAATGCTCGGCAAGGTACCTAAGAATTAAGAATTAAGAACCTGAACTTCAATGACAAAGTCTTGGGAAAAATTATATATTTTTGAGGAACGTGTCGTCTGACCTTAATTCCTCATGTATATTACTCATAAAACTCGCTTTGAATATCAATATTACACATGGTGTAATGATTACAAGTAATGATAACACTTTAAATATTTTTTACTTACTGGACGAAGCTAAAAAAAAACTGCATGAAAAACAAAGCCATGTTGCCAAGAAAATGACCTAAGATACATATACGTGTTTTGCAAAGAGAAAAGAAAAACACTGTACAACATTAAGAATTTCAATATAAGATGAGTTGTTTTTAGAAGCTTAGTTTTTTTTTTCGTTGAAGAAGACATTTGGAGACTGTTTGGATGAAGAAGTCATTAAAATTGAAAGATCCTTGTTATCAAAAGTTATACCCTTTCGTTTATAGATTCATAATTTAATTTAGATAATAGAAAGGTTGAGATTTTAAACTGGTACGCGTACCTGGACTTGTATATATTAGAGAGGTTTAGTTACACGTTTTGCGACGAACTTGTACGGGTGACGTCATCAATTGTTGTGTTCTTTGAAATCATGACCTCAATTTCGACGTGTAGCTACAAGTTTGGAACGTGTAATACACTGTCTACACGTACAACGTAAACAGGTAATGTTATGGATTAAATTCTTTATTTTTTTATTCAGTTGATGGATTGTATGCAATAAAACAAGAACACTAGTCTATATCTAGATAAATATTGAATGATGATTTGATAATTCCATCAAAGTATTTGTATTTTTATCAGTTAAAAATTAAACTTAAACTGATACCAAACAGCATGTTTATTTCGTACGAAGTTTTCATTTGAAGAAGACCCCACCAATGCACCAAATAAAATTTCTTGGCGGTTATTTTTCCCTTATTTTTTATCAAAACCTATATTAACACCTCTACATTCTTTAATTTTTTTAAATAAAATATTTTCTATCAAATGACAAACACAGTCACTAGTATTAACTTAACAAAAATATAACCACTCGCCTAATAAGTTATAGGTAGTTTGTGTAACGTCAAGTGCTTGTGGAGATTGTATTCATTAACTATTTTTATCCCTTTTGTACTAGCACTTGAGAAGATCTAGAGCAAACACGTATTTAAAAAAAAAGGGTGATGTCTGATTTAGGTTTTAACAATGTATTAATTGATGTATTTAATTTTATTTCATGTCCCCTTTCTAGACGTTATAATCATTGGGCCCTCACGTTTTATCGATTTCAAAACGTACTCTGTTGGAACCCCCACCCCCCTCCACAAAGTGCAAAATGTGGTCGTTTTTTTATTCGTCAATTAAATATTTTTATGGTTGCCTCCATTTTTAAAGAGATGCAGAATTAAAAGCTTGTCCTGTAGAGATATTAGGTGACAAAATATTTAGAGTGCTTCAATGCAGTGAGATGGCAATAAATATAATAATTTCTCATAGTTTATGATATCTATGAATAGAAGAAGTATAAATCCAATTCACCATTGATTTGTCTAAATAAAAAAAAATAAATACAATGCCGTTCAATTAATTAACTGAACTCTCCAATCACGAAATTTGCATACGTACACGTGTACGTATAACTAAATCGAGTTATTGACGTTGATGTCAAATATAACATGTACGTCAAAGTTACGCGTACACGTTGTTACGTCACTTGTAACTAAACCTCTCTATTTTGACGTATATGTATACGTATACGTTTTTTTTTTTATTTTTGTGTTGAATTTTTTTTTACCTATAACATGTACGTGTACACTGCGATCGGTAACTCTTTTTCGACTATTTAGAAGTTTTTTGTCGTCAGTTTAATTAAAGTTAGTAAGCAAAATTTTATTAAAGTAAGTGCTCGTGAAACTAAACATCCTTCTTAATGTATAACAATCACATTTTCACACATAAATTGACTATTTTTTTTATTAAAGACACATGTTATCACTTACGTGTAGATTCCGTTCTACAAGTTTTACGAACGTGTAGAAAACTTGTTATCACTAAAATTGATGAAGTAATGCGCAAGTTACATGTATTTAGGTAATATCCCTACTAGACGTACACATACACATTTGAAATCTCAACCTCTCTTATAAAGAACATTTAAACTCAGAAACTTGGTATAATTGTAAAACAAAGAAACACTAACGAAAAATACTTTGAATAGTAAACTATAGTCAAGTATGGTTAACTGTAGTACCAAGGAAAAAATATATTGATTTACTATAGTGAAAACTTTGGAACTTTAATTTACTATAGTAAAAACTCTGGAACTTTGATTTACTATTGTGAAAACTTTGGAACTTTGATCTACTACAGTAGACTATAGTTAACTATTGTTTACCATAGTATTTTATGTGATGGTCCAGATTTGCTTTATAAGATGCCAATATTTTTCATTCTTACTTAAATAGGACTGATTGATGTTTTACGTGCCATTGGTTTTTTTCCTCAAAAAGGTTTAGTAAATTGTTTTAGTAACATGAGTATATTTATTTCTTTTAATCTTAAATTTAATATGTTTGGTTTTTTGTTGTTTTAAGAATCACTCTCTAGTAAGTAAAGTATGCCAGGGCATCAACGGTAGTTGGAAACGTGGAATATTTGGCATAACGGGCGAAGCCTTTTATGCATGAACACATGGGGATTTGGAAAAGTATTCAAGATCAAAAATCCATAAAACAATACAAAACAGGAGCAGAGCAATGACATCTCCAAAACATCAGCGGTGAGATCAGGTGCTATGGAGGATCGAGCATCCCCTACCGACCGGACACACCTGCTGTGTGCTCCCTGTCATGATCAGGAAACTACGAAAATATCTGTCTTCAATTCAGTGTACAAACAATGGACTATCAATAAGTATGAAAAAAGGCAGTCAGCAGTTGACTCAATGATAAATTGTGCCTGCCGACAAGGTCACTCAATCGACCACAAAACTAACGAAATGATGAATTTAAACAAGACTGCTGATATTTTTGATTAATGAATTTGTTTGCACATAAATTAAGTCGTAGAGCATGCTCCTGCGTATCGAATTCGGGTAAATTAAGATATATAAAATCCGTATGCAGGTGATGAAGGTATACAGTATTACTGCATAAGTAAGGGAAGTTGACGATAGAAAAGTTAAAGTCATCATGTTTATCGTAGAGCTTTTTTGTTCAATTACTATCAATGTGTTTTTTCAAGTAAAATATCCAAATATAAAACAAATGTGTCAGATTCTACGTTTGCAACTATGGCTGATGCTCCAGTTATACTCTACTAAATAGACAGTGATTCTTCATACGAGTATTTTCATTTCATTGTGAAATAAATTGTAAAATTTTAAATTTTGAGTTTGAAATGTAGTCTTATAGATCTATAAAAATTACATGAAGCATTTCATCACTTTCAAAAATACACCCCAGTCATGTCAGACACATAGACAACCGCACGTGATTTACATGCATATTGTGCATCCTTAGCATCATACACAAAGACAGACGCATGAGATTTTCATGTACAATAACCCACCTTAGCTGCTGACGTATCGCTTGGAGATATTAATATTCCAACAGAATGATCAAGAAATCAACTCAACTAACTTTATCAGTCATCACAAGGAAAACAAACTTTTACGAGATGACGACACACTGACAAGTGCATTGCGATCAATAAATAACAGTTTATATTCTGTTCCGTGGGATTTAACAACTAAAAAACTGTATGTAATAATACGTTTTTATGTAGATACGAGGGCCATTCAAAAATTACGCGGACTGTGCTATAATTAACTCTTACAGACGTCATATAGTTGTGAAATTTCACAGAAATATGTATCTTAAACTTTCCAATAAATTTTGGGTAAAATTTCTGTATTTTGACAAAATTCTACTAAAATTATCGGTATGATTATATCGCTGATGGAGAGGTACGGAGCACAACTAAAAATTGGAAGCAAAAGTATGCGGAATCCAAAATTTAACTCATTAATTTTCTATAATTCCAGATATTTTCCGACAATTTTCTTCAAATGTATCTTTGAATTGTACTATTATTATGTATTTAGATTTCTGGCGTGATATTTGAAGTACTGACAAAAATGCAGGGATTTTTCTCGGATGCGATTCTAGTGAAAACGACTAAGAAAATGACGTCTCCTGAATTGATGTTGCACCACACATTTGTTAAATTATGTGTAATGCCCGAAATATCGCCAACGTAGGTCCCAAATAGGCATAACAAAGCAAGTAGTAAGCTAGGTTTATCGTTACATTCGTCCACAAATAGCAAGTTTGTACTTTAGACCGTTAGACCTCTGTAAAAAGGCTATACGGGAGGACGGGAAGAGGTTTATCTTCAAAAACTTTATTCGGACTGTAAAGAACGTGATTGAGAGTCACCAGTATCACACTATATCTCATAAATACCTGCAGTTTTTGGTTTTAAAACCAAAAAAAAAGAATATTCTTCACTTGTTTAATAGATTTTAAGCTTGACAAGATATGGTATTTCGATGTTGAGTAGATAAAACTCAAACTGTACATGTACTCTTGGGAAAATGTTGAGAAAATAAAGGTTCAATCACATATTTTTTTTTATAATGCCTGTGACGTCGAAGATTTTGCTGCTCCGTGACATAATGATATGTCCTGAAAAATCATTCAAAATCGATACTAATTAACAACATTTTGATATGAAATTTTGAAGTCCATAGAAGTAAAGATTCTTTTAAATTATGTGTGACATTTTGCCCGATTATGTCGTCAAATATTTTTTCTGTGCAACAAGTCCGCGTAATTTTTGAAAGGCCCGTATGATCTCTACAGTTACCCAGCAGTTGCAATAGCAAATTATTTCATTTTGTAGTACTTTGAAGACCAGATCTTTTCTGTGACGTCATAATTACATTTCCTTACTTTTTCCTACATATTCTTATGCAAAAGTTTGATCCCTTATTATAGCAACAACCTAACCCTGGGAATCATGATTCGAACAACCTGATTTTGAACCATCTGAAGACTCTTCCATTAAATCCATATAAAAATCACTAATCATGGAGTTGCTGTTATCCAGAAAGAAATTTATAAAAGATTTTTTCAATTATATCTTTCATTGTAAAAAAATGATCCCACACATTGAATCGCTTTCATAGCCCCAGGAGTTCTGAGTTGAACACACTTTAATGTACACGACCTGAGAATGCTTCCATTTAGATATCACCATCCATTGCTTTACTGCTTTTGAAAAAGAGATTTTTAAAATTTTCAGTTATATATCTATATGTAAAACTATGATCGCTTTATATGGCCCACCCTACCCCCAGAAAACATGATATGAACAAATTTTAAATCTACACAACCTGAAAATGTCTCCATACTGATGATGGCTATTGATCATCTTGAGAAGAAGAGTTTTAAAAGATTTTTCCTTTATAAACCTATAATTCCAATCCCCATTTTATTTATTTATTCCCTGTATTTTGATGAAACGAAAACACTTCTAAGAAAAAGTTTACACTAAACACTAAATTAGAAGATCAATTATTCCCATTCTAATGCAATCCATGCATTTGGTTTGTTGTTTAGGTCTTATTTTGTTGAGTTGTTGAGTTCTTGAGAATTGTGATTTTGCGTCGGTCTATTATGACGTTTCACTCTTGTTAATGCTGGTTTACTGCTTCATACACCAGTGCAATAGCTAATCAAAACGTGTTTTACAAAACAATTACATTAGAAAGTTAGTTTAAAATATTCTACATCAAAATGTTTAACAATAATGGGATAGTGTAGTTATAAAGAATAAATCTGATATAAAGATAACTAAATTAAGATGTTTACGCACACTTTGAACTCAAAATTACTATTAAAGTGAAGGAACCTGAATCAATATTTGATAGCTCAACATAAATAAAATGTTAAATTCATATTGACCACACGCGAGTACCTTTAAGATATTTGCATAAAGATGCATGTATGTAACATTTTTCGATCTGCAAAATTTTGGAGAGGAACTTAAATGTGGCACATTCAAATTCCAATAAGTTACCGTAAAATCAACTGTTTTTTGCAGTTTTTAACGTCAGTTGGTATATTTGACGCTGCGCATGTCTAAAAACAGTGACTTGCGATTAAAAAAAATATATGTAGAGTAATTTTATATTGTGCTAAGAAAAATAACATATTACAAGCAGTGTTATTTCAAACTTGAATCCCTTCTAAAACTTAAGGCACATTTTGGTGGTTCGTGGTTTTTGCTCTTCCTTTTGATTGTATAACGCCCAATCTATTTGATGACGTTTGATTCTTGTGAATACCGTGGAATCATTTTAATTTGTGCACGTGGGAGTAAATGTTCGTTGGTAAACAAAAAGTAACCTGTTCGTGGAGACGTTATTTCGTGAGTAACTCGTAAAAATAA
>PRKT01000528.1:347938-350438 GCA_003671525.1 Saccostrea glomerata | reverse complement strand
AATCCCAAAGAAATATTCACTGAAATATGTAAAATTTACGGCATTCAATGTATGTTTAATAGACAAATGAGCAGGTGAATTTCAATTATAAAAAAAAATATATAAAGGGCATCAAAAATGGGTACCATCTTTGCCAACAAAATACTATAACAACGAATGAACTGATTGACAAATTTCAACAAACAATCGCTGATGATGTATGATGGTCTTTAAGACACATAAAAAATTTGATGGAAATTATTAAGTAGTTCACATTGTTTAAAAGAGACGTTTCACAGTATAAAGCCTAGTACTCAATGGTCAACATATGATTTGTAAAATGAATGAAAACAACAGCGTATAAGAATATCTAAATTATTAAAATATCAGTAATTATAGTTTTCCACGTATATTTGATATTCAAGCAGAAAATGAAACTTTGTTATGATTATGGGTTTTAGGGTTTCTAAATGACAAATTATTAATTATGAATATATTTTTATATAATTGATTATTACTTTTCGGTCTTGTTTGACATCTGTAGTTGAAAGTTAATTGTTTTCATTTGATGTTTAGTGAATGCAATTTGCACATGTTACCAATATCTAATTCTTGACATCTCTTTCCTGTTTCACGATATCAATGTCATTTACTCATACTTGTTATCAACTTTATGGTTAGATCTTAGGATCGTGTTCTTTGAATTTGTTATGCTTAGCTCTGCCTAATTTCAGTGTTGTAAATTAATGTCATACGAATTCCCCCTGTTCTTGCAATTTTCTATCCTTAATTTAATTGGCTGGTCAGTACGAAAGTGGGCGGAGTTGTCAAAGATTAGATGTGAGTGAGTTTGTAAGTGAGTCAATCTTAAGAAATTCTTTGTAAAATTCAGTTTGTTCCATCTACAAAATTTGTTCTAAATTATATTTGTGAAATTCATTTTTTTTTTGGACTTACAATAAATTCTAAACTTTAAACCTGACTTATCAATTTGACAATTTATTACATGGTGGAGAATCTAAATCTTTTTTCTTTGGACTTTTTATTATTACGTCATGGATTATAACAGTTCTGAATGTTTTGGATTTAATTCCCCAAATCAAACCATTCTCGAAATGCCACCAGTTAGTCAACCAGTGACCTCCCCCGTAGCGATTTCTGCTAAAATTGAACTTACTAAATTTCATGGCTACACAAGCGAAAATGCCCAGAAGTTTCTGGAGGAATTTGAATCGTTCTGCACTTTGCAGAATTTGAAGGACAATAGTAGAGTGATAGCTGCATTCCATTTACACCTGAAGGGACCAGCATTGGTGTGGTTTACTACACTGGAGGCGAGCGATAAACTTTCCTGGACTGTGGTAAAGGAGGCTTTCAATGCGCAATACCTCAGCAGATCTCTTTACGATCCAGCAATCATTGCGGAATCCGCCATATTTGACGCTTTGACCCTCCAGCCCGGGGCCCCCATAGAAGGCTTCCACAGCCAAGTCCTGGAAAAAGGGTCCAGACTGGAGAAACCAGAGAGGGACCTTACTGCAAAATTCATCAATGGACTCCCACAACAACTGGCATTCTTTGTCAGGGCTGCCAATCCGAAGAACCTTCAAGCCGCATTTCAGCAGGCCAAACTCGGAGAGGCTTATGGATATCGCCAGTCTACGGCTCCTGTTTCGGTCGCTGCCGTAACACCCAAGGAACCCTCCGCAACCTCTACCAACATGGAGAAGCTTTTGTCGCAGCTCGTGGAACGAATGGACCGCCTAGAGGCCAGGGACTCAGAGAGGAAAGCCGCCCATCGCCCAGCACCAGCCCACCCAACTAGGAATACCCGATACGTGTGTAAAATTGCAATGGCCCAAACCATCGACAGGCTGAGTGCAACTGGAACGGAAAGGGACCCCGCGAACCATCCGTATTGTGCCAGATCTGTAAGCAAAACGGACACAGTGCTGCGGCCTGCAAAAAGGTCACCGTTGCGGGAAACTAACCGCGCCCAGTCTGAAAAAGGCACCCACAGCCTGTGGCGGTGAAAGTGATAGTGCTAACATTTCAGATTGTGTAAATGTGTTTTGTGAAAGTGTAAATAGTGAAAGTGAATGTGATGAAAATAGTGCTGGGGAATTTATGTACATGCCAGTCAAGATCCAAGGTATGCAAGTTACTGCACTGTTAGATACTGGTAGTAGTATCAATATCATTTCAAAGTCTCTCTTTGATAAATTACCAGTTAACAGTAAATCAAATGTTCGATCGTGCAGTGAGCAGACTGTCAAATTGGCCAATAATCAGTCTGTTTGCGTCTTTGGGATAGCCAGTATCTCAGTGCAGACATCTTGTTCGTCTAAAGTACATTCAATATTTGTATATATTTTAGATTGTGCATCTCATCCTTTAATACTTGGTACTTGTTATTTGATTTCTAAAAAGATTGTGTTAGATTTTGACAAATTTGTAACTTTTAGAGGTCAGAGCAAATGTACAAAAGTTAGATGTAGATCTAGTTTTTCAGTGCCACCCA
>PRKT01000528.1:286765-344952 GCA_003671525.1 Saccostrea glomerata | reverse complement strand
GATAGAGATTAAAAATTTACACGATTGTCTAAATGAGGAACCCGGTTTAATTTTAAAAGAAACAGTGGGTGAAATAAGAAACACGCGCAAGGTGCCAATTATGATCATAAATTAGTCTAACCGCGCGTATCAATTGAAGCCCGGAAGCGCTGTAGGTACAGTTCGATCTGTTGACAAGAGCGAGATAAATGCAATTAAAACAGCGGGGGAGATAATAAACAACAGTCTAGATTTAAGCGAAGTAGATGCGCCCGAGAAATATAAATCCTATACGACGCAAATTGTACAAAGAAATAAAGATTTGTTTGCTAAAAAGGATAGTGAGTTAGGGCACACTAAAACTGTAACAATGAAAATAGAAACTGGTGACCACGCCCCAATTAAAAACAGACCTTACAGAACTCCGCTTAACAAGAGACAAATTATTGATAAAGCCATCGATGAAATGCTTGATGCAAAAATCATACAAAGATCACAATCGCCTTGGTCTTTTCCTTTGGTAGTAGTTGGGAAGAAAGACGGAACACAAAGAATGTGTTGTTATGATTATGGGTTATAAGGGTTTCTAAATGACAAATTATTAATTATGAATATATTTTTATATAATTGATTATTACTTTTCGGTCTTGTTTGACATCTGTAGTTGAAAGTTAATTGTTTTCATTTGATGTTTAGTGAATGCAATTTGCACATGTTACCAATATCTAATTCTTGACATCTCTTTCCTGTTTCACGATATCAATGTCATTTACTCATACTTGTTATCAACTTTATGGTTAGATCTTAGGATCGTGTTCTTTGAATTTGTTATGCTTAGCTCTGCCTAATTTCAGTGTTGTAAATTAATGTCATACGAATTCCCCCTGTTCTTGCAATTTTCTATCCTTAATTTAATTGGCTGGTCAGTACGAAAGTGGGCGGAGTTGTCAAAGATTAGATGTGAGTGAGTTTGTAAGTGAGTCAATCTTAAGAAATTCTTTGTAAAATTCAGTTTGTTCCATCTAAAAAAAATTTGTTCTAAATTATATTTGTGAAATTCATTTTTTTTTTGGACTTACAATAAATTCTAAACTTTAAACCTGACTTATCAATTTGACAATTTATTACAACTTGAATCTATTGCTTATATCCATCGAAACAAAATTTACAATAAAATATTCTTGACAAAAACAGCAAAGGTCTTAGAAGAGCAGAGAATTGCAAGAGCACAAAGATACATTCATATGCTACGAGGGCCGTTCAAAAATTACGCGGACTGTGCTATTATTTACCCTTACAGACGTCGTATAGTTATAAAATTTCACAGAAATATGTATCTTACAGATTCCAATAAATTTTGGGCAAAATTTCTGTATTTTAAAAACATTCTACTAAAATTATCGGTATGTTGATATCGTTGATGGAGAGGTACGGCGCACGACAAAAAAATGAAGCAAAAGCATGCGGATTCAAAAATTTAACTCATTGATTTTCTATAATTCGATATATTTTTCAACAATTTTCTCAAATGTACCTTCAAATTGTTCTATTATTATGTATTTAGATTTCGGAAGTAATATTTGAAGTACTAACAGAAATATAGAGATTTTTCTCTGATGCGATTCCCGTAAAAACGATTGTGAAAATGACGTCTCTTGAATTGACGGCGCACCACACTTTTGTTAAAATATGTGTTACGCTCGAGATATCCTCAACATAGATCCAAAAACATGCATAATAAAACATGTAGTAAACTAGGCTACTCCTGACATTCGCCCACAAATAGCAAATTGAAATTTTAGACAGTTAGACCTCTGTAAAAAGGCTATACGGGAGGACGGGAAGAAGATTATAGACGAAAAGTTAACGTTATCCGGACTGTTAAGAACGTGATTGAGAGTCACCAATATCACACTATATCTCATAAGTAGTTTTTGGTTTTAAAACAAAAAAAACGAATATTCTTTACTTGTTTAATAGATTTTAAGCTTGACAAGAAATGGTGTTTTGATGTTGAGTAGATAAGGTAACTCAAACTATACAGGTACTAAAGGGAAAATGTTGAGAAAATGAAAGCTCAATCACATATTTTTTATAATGCTTGTGACGTCGAAGATTTTGCTGCGCCGTGACTTAATGGTATGTCCTGAAAAATCACTCAAAATTAATACCAATTTACCACATTTTGATATGAAATTTTAAAGACCATATAAGTAAAGATTCTTTTATATTATTTGTGAAATTTTGCCCGATTATGTCGTCAAATATTTCTTCTGTGCAACAAGTCCGCGTAATTTTTGAACGGCCCTCGTATTTTCTTAATTTTTAGTGATTTTGTTGTTCAAATTCGTATTCGGAGAGGAAATTTAATATCTGGAAAAATGTAAAAAGCAATTTTGTTCGCAAAAAAATCGAAAGGTTAATGAGAGGAAGGAACCAGAATCAGGAATCCTCTACATTCAATTTCTACACGACAGCGTTCAAACCCGCACGCCCTGAAGAGTAAAGGGGTTTGGGGGATGAACAGAAAATTATTTTTTTCACGTTAACGACATTCGCCAGATCTGTCGACTTTTGACTTGTTTTATTTTTAAAAAACAAACTATAAAAACACCTTTTGAAGGAAGAAACGAGACCAGGAAATCATAAGATCTGTATTTTTTCAGTATACTAAGGGTCGTACACAATTAGGCGTTCTTAAAATAATCAGAAATTGCAATTGGTTAAAAAAAATAATGGTCAAGTGTTTTAATAAAAAGAGAATATTAAGTTAAATCATTAATACTAAATCATTGAAATGTGTCTTTTGCTTCTTTCTGAGTACATTATTTCTTGAACAACCCTCGTATATCTGAGTAATAAATTATGTATTCATATTTGGATAATGTAAACAAAAATAACTGTAATAGTAACCTAACAAAAACATGATAATTGCGATAAGTTTACGTTTTTCATTGTGAACGTCCCTCATGTAGCAATTAGCCTTCATCACCAGTATACAATGTATGATGTTTCTGTCTCCAACTGATTCGAGACAAAATAGAATCAAGAATATCAACTGTCATTTTGCAAGGTCTACGGTCATTTTACGTCTAACACATTTCCAGAATTGATTACGAAACTGTTGTCAAAAAATGACAACAAATTATCCTTTTTTATTACCTTGGCTTCGTTCCATATAACTCCAGTTGTGTTTGCGTAATAGCAGTGATTTTCAAACGGAACCCGATCAACAGGACAGGCTACAAAAAAAAAAAAAAAAAAAAAAAACACAGAAATTGTTTTCTCTTACGTTCAGAACATTTTTTGGATATGTCACTCGTCAGCTTTTTAGAAAAGTTCACGCAGATCCTCTTGCTCAACACTATTTATCAAAATTCAACTTTTACAACATATTTAAATTCAACAATGTTAATGTTTTAACATTCAACGAAACAGCTGCACAAAAAGCTACAAAGAAGCAAAGAGCAAGGGACTATTTCTTGTGGTGAAAGGATATTTAGAAGATAATTCTGCAAATCTGGACATTTATTAGATTTAATATCTTGGAAATTTAGCCTCACATACTTTTATTTTCCGTTATAATATTGCATGGGATATTTAATATATGTCTTAATTATTCTATACTTTTAGATAAAGTTTTACACCTTCCTTCAACAAACTTTGCCAAAAAATAAAGATATGTCAAATAAGTCTAGAAAAAAATTATACCATTTTTCGCCTGAAAATCATATATTTTGACAAATATTTCAAAATTAACATCCTGACACTAACTTTTTCTTTCATTATTTCAAAGTGCTCGATACTTTTGACTGATCAGCACTTAATTCGTAAAAAGCTTGATTTAATAAAATGCTTTATTGCCTATTTAGTTTTTTTAATACCTCAGATATGCTACTTTTTAGTGCAAAAAGGTCACATAGTAATTTACGTGCATTTATTTGCAAGATTTGTTCAGTGATGAATATTATTCAATCTATTCTATGTAAAATAAAATTATATTTATTGCCATGGTTACATCTGATAAAAATATGATAAAGGCTTAAGTAATTTACCAAGGAGTTAAAGTTTAAGTGCAAAAAGGTCAACTTAATTGTACCGTAGATCAGTAAAATGTACACTGACCCCCTATTTACTCTGCGATTTTGAGTCACACTATATGTGTACTTATCCAAAATATACTTCTCAAAAAATCATTGATTTAACAAATTTCACGAGTGACATTTCTTAAGTCTCAAATGTTTTTTTTTTTTTTTTGTTTTAGGTCTTAGCTTGACTACATTTCCTTTATATTGCTTAATTGATTGATTGTATATTGTTAAACGTCACTCTTGAGAGAGACTTTTTTACCCATATGGAGACGTTATAGTGTGTCTGTAAAGGGCTTCAAATTTAGACCAATACTCGGCATTCATGGCCGTTGAACAGTGAGGTTTTTTATCATGCCAACGCCGACCGTGACACGGGACCTACGTTTTAAGGTCATATCCGAAAGACCAATGACGTTCACTTCTAAAGCCGAGCGCTTGGCAAATGAACAGGTTACGTCTTAAGTTTGACGCCGCAACGCGTACGAGAATCGAACGCGGGCCTCCCGACAACGAAGCAAACGCTCTATCACTAGGCTACCGTGACCGGTCCTTTGCATTGATGATTGAAACCTAAAATCTGGGTACCTGCAGCTTCCAGTACCAAATTCACCATCTTGTGAAAATCTTTTTATTAAACATTCCGTGATTTTCGAAGCTATGAACAATTGCAATTGATAATCTGATTCCTTTTACTCTTGCCCTTTACTCTAGCTGTTGTTTGAAATTAAAATAGCAGATGGCCGATTTCGTTTTAAATATGAATTTCAGTCAAAGCTATAATCATATCGGTTATTAACCTAACAAAATATGTATTGTTTGATAGATACTGCTAAACTGTGTCCATATTTTACTTTTTTAAAAGAATAATAACTTCTTTTCTATTTTCAAACCATGCCCATTTTAGATATAACAGAGTTTTTTTTTTCTCGTTTCAGATGTTAGTTATATTTAGTTAAATACCCTTATTACAAGGGATGGAAGCATGTTTTACTGCATTATAAGAGACGTGAACACCGGATTTGCAGTGGGATGTAATTAATGAAATGTGTTAACAGTAATGAAACTCGAATGTCAATTGAAGTAATTCAATCCGGGAGCAGAACAATCAAAGTATTTATAATCATGCATTAATTTATCCCCCACCCCCTCCTTAAAAAAATAATTGAATGAGAAAACAATAAAGTTATCGCTTAAGTCAAACCAAAAAAAAATAGAAAACTAGCGATACGTACCATTATATTTAAACCAGAACTCCCAGCCACTATCATTGCGACCTCTGTCCACAAGTCTTTCAGCAAGATGAGTTTTCATCAGTTTACAAGAGAGGAGATTTCCATTGAATAGAATTGCTCTGCATAGCGATGGACGTATTCTGCATTGCAAAGCACACTGAAGACGAGATATATTTTCGAAAGCGGCAATGTAATAAAGAGTATGTAATGTCAGAAGATTATCAAACGAAAAATCTCTTGTCACTGTATCTTCATGCAACTGGACAAACGCAAATCTAATTACTGATGCACTCAAGAAAAAGATAGCAATCATTTTAGGATGCATCATTCATGAAAACCATATACTTTTATAAGTTTTGACTACAAATACACGGTTTTCAATACCATTTTTTTTTCTCGGTCAGTTTGGAATATTGGAGAGAGAATCTTTGCAGCCGAGAACGAAACGTCTGAAAGAAATTCGTTATCAAGGATTGGAAACCAAAATAACTAAATGCAGATTGTCTATATCAGTTTAAAGATGTTTTATTGGTGGTTTGCATTTGTATGAAAATTAATTATAAATGCAGTAAAAAAGTATACCATTCAAATGATGATTAAGCTATTTTATCATGCTCGTGACAGGAAATAATCTTTGTTTATTAGGATAATACCAAAAGATGATTTTGTTTTTTCATCTATTTAATAAAACACTATTGATTCAAACAACCCGTCAATGATGATGGAAAATTTTCTCTCATGAATATTTTGAGCTTTAATACTTTCAATGGTTTGATTTTCGATCTAAACAGTAAAGAAATGAAACTTTGAACTCCCAATGATCAAACAATATTTTTATAAATTATTTATTTAAAAAATATTATTTTCTATTCATCAAATTGACTTACGACTGCAAGAAGCCATCGATTTCTTAAGATTAAATTTACCAACAAAATCCAATTCGATAAGAAGAATCGATCGGAATGAATTATTTAAAAAAATATATATATACACTTTTTCAACCCCGTTCAAATATTTGTATATTAATGGGAGGTCTCCACGTATGCCGTCCTGAATTAGACTTTTAATGTCTGTGTCATTTTGTTAGAGTACCTAAAACAAATAATAACTAGTCCATCTGTCTTTCAACCTCTGTATTTGGTATAACAGTTTTTGAGCTGCTCCCTCTTTGCCAGTTCTTTTGCGTATAAATCGTGAAAAACAGTTTGCAATATATTTTTGACGTCAGGTACGGTATTATGACGTAGCAATGGAGATATTCATGCTCATCCATGGTAGATCTTGAGAAAATGAATAAATTCTAATTTATAAGGAATGTTAAAGACAAATAAATGGAAATGTAAACATTAATTTTACACAAAACGAAATAGAAATGTTCATACCTGTGATTTTTATTGTTTTATTTCTGACACCTTTTTTTATGAAAATTCAAATCTGAATGGCTTATTTTTTTCTGCCAGATTTAAATAAAGTGTATGGAACAATTAACTAGCAAAGTAATCTTCATAACTATTGGAGTTTATGAAAATAAATGATTTAATTTTTCCGACTAGTATAAATGCCCACAATTAGTTTCACTGACTTTCCAATTTAATTATATAACTATCTATTGCTTATATATTTGCGTAACAGAAAAACCTTTTACTAATTTTAAGTGTTTATTTGTAAATCATGCGAAAGAATACCTCAAATTATGCTGAAAAATTAAATAATAAGAAATAAATTCTATCATTATTAATGAAACATGGATATTTGCAGTGCAATGATTGAAAATAGTGCAATTTTATCAGCTTTTTTATAATAAGTGAAGTATAACACCGATACATGTACCTAACTAACAAAAATATCGATTATAACCTCGCGTGCTTTCTTTTCTTTTTAAACAATGTGTATGGCTTTTAATTCATTATTCAGACAATTTAGCTCTTATATTTCTTACATGCATAAGAACAATAAATAAGACTTTCCATATTGTCAAACATGCATATATATTTTTTTAACAAATATGTTGTGTTTTGTAAAACTTTTACTGTTACAAATATCTAAGTAATTCATACACCAAATCTTATGAATAAATTATCACATTGTTGTCATTAAGTGTAACATTCTATCTTGTGACGTAAAAGAAGGCATCACATAATTGAAATAATTATATTTTTTCTTAATGTAAAGGAAGAAGATAATGACCTTGACCTGACCTTGCTTCTAAAATTAAACGATGTGCATTAGTAATTGATACCATTACTTAATGATGTCATTTTGAAATAATGAAAAGGTCATCATTTTTCAAATATAAGAAATATGAGAAAAGTGCATAAACAACAGTAAATAAAAAAGTTATATGTCTATGCATTAAAAAAAAATTGTAAATTCAAGAAGTGTACATGCGATTAGTTATTGTTCGGGAGACGGCATGGCGGCCGCTCCCAAATTATCTATGCATAAGCAGGAAACCCAAAGATTCTTATCGATCAAGTGTCATTATAGGAAACCAACTTAATTGGCTCAGTAAAATACCTTCTATTTCATCCTCTTCTAATCTGAAGCCGGGGTAATAATATTAATCTTTTTCACAATTAAATGTCTTTTTTGAAAACACAAAAGTCACCATCCCAGAGTCCATTGCGGCAAAATAGAATACAATGTTGTCCCGTGCTGTCCCGATATGGCTCCTGAAAGTTATCAGGGGTCTTTGTTCAAATTTGTGAAAGATACTAATGTGCGACAATTCCAGGTAAAAGATCCTTCATTATCCATACCTGTTGCTCCAATCAAGGTCTCGTAGAAATCAAACCAATGGGGACAGTTTGCTAAAAATAACAAACCAATTTGGACCGTCGACTAAGATATAACAGACCAATTGAGAAAGTCAACTAAAAATACCTAAACTTATATAGCGGTGGACATAGAAAAACAAGTTATTTGGGTCAGTCGATTTAAAATATCAGACCAAATGGAACAGTCAGCTAAATTTGACAAAGGAATAGGGAAAGTCGATTAAAATGAGAAAGACTAGCACACTTATAGCAAATCCCATTTGATCCAAGTTGTGTTATTTTAGAAATTCATCTACATTCAAAATAATATCCTTTTTTCTCAATAAAAAAGGTATTCCGTAAAAGTTTGTTTGTATGTTGTTTAACTACCCTCTCGAAAATATTTCACTCATATTGAGACGCCACCATTTGCCAGTGGAGAGTTGCTTATTTTGTATAAAACTCGCTACTCACGGTCTTAGCTGTGAGGGATCTTTTTCGTGCCGGCACCTACTTTGACACTAGACCTCGGTTTTTATGGTCTCATCCGAAGGACCGACCTCCTCGTCCAACAGTGTCATCCGATACCGCTGCATAATGATAACCTCTTTCTAGATCAGCCATTCTAGAGCAGACGCTCAAACCACTGCTCCACGCAGGCGACTATTCCGTAAAAGAAAGGAAAAATATTAATATTGAATTCCGTTATATTGATTGATTGATTGATTGACTGTTTGTTTGTCCATCTCGATAATTTTTCAATCATATGGAGACATCACCGTTTACAGGTGACGGGCTTCAAATTCAGACCTATACTTGGCACTCAGGGCCATCGAACAGTGAGGGTTCTTTATTGTGCAAACGCTTACTGTGACATTGGACCTACATTTTTAAGGTCATATCCGAAAGACCCTTGACTTTCCCTTCTAGTGCCGAGCGCCTGGCGAAGGAACAGTCACTACCTATGTTTACGAGGTACGACGCGGCACCGCGAACGAGAATCGAACCCTGGCCTCCCGATCACGAAGCGAACGCTCTATCACAAGGATACCGTGACCAGTATAATGAATTCCTATGTTAAGTAGCTGTTATATTTAGCATTTAAAGTAAATAAAAATTATGCTCACTTCTCCATTGCGCCTGATCCTACTTCTGATAGATTGAAGGTCCGTTTTTGCTCTGCTCCTATTCTGTTATGTTTAATGAATTTTTGAGCGTGAATACTGTTCGTTATCTCTACATGTCTAGTATTAAAACTAATCTTTATATTACAGTGCCAATTGCTTAATCCAACTAATGTGCGATCAGCCACACCCAACTTTTCTTTATCATTTTTCATTCCCAATATACATGTATAATATAAATTTGTTTTTCCGGTGACTGTGGTTTCCAAATTCAGACATGTTTTTCCAAACATAATTTACATCAATTGCTATACAATTAATTACCCCATTTGATTTCAACATGGTGAAATAAGGACCCACGACCTGGCCCACTTGTTGACCTGCCCTGACCTCGTCCGTGTACGAGGTCAGGGTAGGTCAACGAGTGGGCCAGGTCGAGGGTCTTTATTTCACCATGTTGAAATCAAAAGGGGTAATCAATTGTTTTGTTATACCGATACATATGTATATATTGAAAAGTATGAATCTCTGACCGTTATCAATTCTTCTTTGATCGGGATCGGGATTCGCAACATTTTTTGCATCATGATTTAATGATTAAAATTATATTTGTTGGATATAGCGACAAACATTGTTATGACTAACGATTACTTTTCCTCTACCCAGTCAAAATCTAACACAGAATTCAACTCTTTACAGATCCGCTTCTACATTCCAGAATAGAATTAAAACAATATCTTAAAATGAGTAAACCGTTTAAGTTAACGATAACATTTTGCCGTTTTCTGTATGTTTATGCAAAAGAGACCTTGCACAATTTTAACAACCTATTGTTTTCTCGAATAATTATTATTTTATGCATTTAATTTACTCAGAAAGGAATTTTTTATTAAGAGGTCATTATTTAGCGGTCATTAACTATAATGCTGTAATATTGTACTTACCAAATAGTTTTATAATTAAGGTTGTAGAATTTTTTTTATGAAGTTTATAAACTATCATTAAGAGAAAAACTAAATGTGATGACAATTACACTACCCCCCCCCCCCCAAAAAAAAGATAATCATTGCTATATATGCAAATCTAAATAATGTTTAGAAAGCTCAACCCAAAGAAATTGAAAGCGATACTGATATTTGTGTAGATAGACAGAAAAACAATTCGTAAAATCTTTCTCTCAAGATTAACAAAGATGGAATGCTACTCATAGGCTAATCTTTCCTTTTTATTGATTTTATTGGTTGTTTGATTCTTAATGTATTGTTTTCTCACCAGTTCTGGAAAGAAACAAAATGCAAAACTCTCTGCAACAGACTTGGGGCGAATTACATTGTAAAAGAAATGCAGTACATTACCATTACTTCAACAATTTGGGCATTAAATTACCACTACCATTACTCTATTTTCTTAAAGTAATGCATTACATCACCATTACTTTAGTAAAGTAATGCATTACAATTACCATTACTTTTTGGGGGGTGGAGGGTTAAAAATAAACATTTATACCAAACTTTGAGATTTTTTTCAGAATTATGTATCCACCCTCTTCAAAGCTAAACATTATAAATGATAATTCAAATTTGATTTCAAGTTTTTGTATATATATTACACTGTCAATAACTTACATTAACAGAAAGTTCAATCTTTTAAATTGTCAGTTATACATATGTACGATATCCACTTTTTGTGTAACTATTGAAGCATGAAGCAATTTAACTTTTGGGGCACATTAACCCCTGCCTAAAATATCTAATAATAAATTATATAAGCTATTTGATTATTTGATTAGTATATTATGAAAAAATAAATGCATTGACAAACTTTTTGAAAAAGTAGACAGGATGTACATTTTGATCTGCTAAGCATAGAATGCCTGTGTCTTCTTTTTCTTTAATACTATGGACTTTTCATGGTCAGTGCATGCTAGACCAGCTCAATTAATGTTTTATAAACACAGTCCGAAGAAGGGGACTAATTTGGAGTATTTCTACAAACAATGCATTGTTTTAATTGTTTCATTATCCAGAGGCATAGTGTGTTTTGATGACACTTTATCTATTTAAAAGGTGATAATTATCAGATTACTGTGCACATTAATTAGTTAATCTCATATGTATTTTTTTCTTTTAAAACTATTTGATATAATTCTTTGAAATCAATTCTTATTTTAAATAAATTTGAAAAATTAAATGTAAGGTAAGCGTTCTTTCAATAGAAAAAACGTGTATTTATAAATAGGTAAAGAAATTTTCTTTAAATATGGTAACTTTTTATTCAATTCTATCATTTGCCAAATAAATAGAAAAAATAATAACGTAAACAATAATTTTCATCATCAATGTCTATTTTAATTTCTCAAAATAGGTACATACAAAATAATGCTTTGTAATGCTTTGTAATGCCAGCATTACACTGGATTTTATGAAGTAATACATTACATTACCATTACATGTAATGCAAATTTTTAAGCATTTTACATTACTAGCATTACTTTTAGTTCATGTAATGCATTGTAATGCATTACAATTACAATTAGCATTACCCCAAACCTGCTCTGCAATATAAATCAAGATTAATAACATTTCAAATGTAAAAAAGGACCCATTTCAAGTACAGTGCATCAATTTTGAATTTGTTTATTTTTGTCATTAGCAGTTCAGTTTGACAATCTACTACTTGGAGTTCAGTCCTTGGCAATACATTGTATTTTCGGCATAAAATTGTTACTACCGTTCAATGTAGCTCAGTCGGTAGAGCGCTCGCTCCGTGATCGGGAGGTCGTGAGTTCGAATCTTGGCTGCCACTGACCTAAGTCGATAAAAAATGGGCAGCAACTGTTCCTTCGCCATGCGCTCGGCACTTTGAAGTGAAAGTTGCGGGTCTTTCGGATGAGACCTTAAAAACCGAGGCCCCGTGTCAGCTGCAGGCGTTGGCACGATAAAGATCCCTCAATGCTCAATGGCCCTGAGTGCCGAGTAAAGTTCAAAATTTGAAGCCCTTCACCGGCATACGGTGACGTCTTCATATGAGTGAAAAATTCTCGAGAGGGACGTTAAACAATGTACAATCAATCAATCAATAAAATTGTTCCAATCATTCGATTGTCACTATTGTAAACAGTGTCATGTTCCCGAGAAATCTTGTAAGATTTAGTGCTTTCCCGACTACCCCGCAGAAGAGCAGTAGTAAGTTAGATAACTGCGAGGTACTCGCAATATTACGTATTAGTAACGTTTGCCAGAGACCTGAGTGATAGTTGGAAACGTGGAATGATTTATGCATAATGGGATTCGTCCGTTATGAAAATTATCCAACAATTCCAGCTACCGTTTCTGCCCTGGTATATACTCTACCAACTATGCTGATTCCTTAAAAATTCCTTAATTTTGAAGTGAAAAAAAATCAAAATGTTTCGGCAAACTTTATCAGTTTTTATTATTTAGATATTTTAAGAATAAAAACAAAGAAAATCAAAACAATTAAATGAAGATTTACAGGAATCTATCGTACAAGCATTGTGAATCCATTTGAGTTTGAATCTTGTAATCGAGTTTCCTCAAAACCGAGTAAAACTGTATTACTATTTTTCACAAATGAATGTATTTGGGTCTTCACAGAGAACATCATCCCATCGGCCGTTCCGGCAAAAGAAAGCACAATCTGCATTGAAAAGGTTATCAGGTTGGTTTTCGTTCCAGTTTGTAAAGGTGACATTGGTACGACGATTCCATGTAAACACTCCTTCCTCGTTCATGTCAGTAGCTCCTATCCAAAAATCACAGCAATCCCACCAGTTTGGACAGTCAACTTGAATAAACATTGGACAGTTAACTAGAATAAACATTTGACAGTCAACTAGAATTAACGTTGGACAGTCAATTGGAATAAACTTTGGACAGTCAACTAGAATAAAACTTTGGACAGTCAACTAGAATAAACTTTGTACAGTCAACTAAAAAAATCTTTGGACAGTCAACTATATTGAAAAATAACTTTGGACAGTCAACTAGAATAAACTTTGTACAGTCTACTGATATAAACATTGGACAGTCAAACAAAATAAATCTCAAATCAAAAGCAATGTTGTTTTCATAATTCTTCATAATCTTTCAAAACTTTTATATTTTCATACAAATGGTGAATTTATTTATTGGTTGTACTATTTATGGTATTAGCTTTACTAAGTATTCATGCCCAGCACGCCGGGGACCATGATATTTTATATAACTCTTCTTTCTCATGATCTTTGACTTGATGAGGGGAAATAATTTTTTTTTTAAGGACGCTTAAAAGAAAGTTGAATTATTTCTATATAATACATGTAAATGTATATATTCATATTTAAAGTTAGGGTTCCCACGTCATTAACAACAAAGGTATATTCTAAATGAAAATTTAAACACAAGGAAGGTACGAACACATAAGATGATACTACAGGGGTTTCATCAGCCTTGTTTTATGCTTGCAAAAACAAGAGATAATAAGTTTACTTGCATGATTACCAGTTGCCCTCATCAAAAGCCATGACAGTTCTTGCATTGTGCACTGAGACTTGCACTTTCCAGGTAAAAATAAGTTGTAATAGATAATTATGTAAATGGTATTTTAATCTACGCTTAATAATTATTTGAAAAGCTTGAAATTGTATCAAAAGTTACATCATCAACGTAAATCTTTTGTTTCACCTGTCATTCGAACCGTCCCAGACCAGATAATAAACCCTCAGCCCTATCCTAAACCCTTTGAGAGTATATATCTTTATAATAAATTCTTACCATTATTCCAAGGTGGAAGAAAAGTTTGCATGATCCATGTATTTTCTTCTAGTGTGTCTACCTCTACAAGGTGGGCTTCATTGTGTTCACACTGATCCTGTAATATTTATATGTCATTATTACGTACATAATGAAAAATATATTAAACTTTCTATTCCAACTACTTGTATTTATCATCAGGGAAAAATAAAGACATATTTTAGATAGCAATTCTTTGATAGGAAGATAATATTGACCATTATGTTTCCTGTCCATTTGTCTCTATAAAATCTATACAATAAACATCCAACTATTATCGCATTGTGTTCTATTGATTTATATAATGCAAGCATACTATGCCAAATTAGTGCACAGCTTCTATTTCTAGGAAATCCTAGGGCACTAACGCCATGGATCGAACTCACGACCCCGAGATTGTCAGTCTTACGCGCTACCGATTAACCCCACAGAGGCCGAGCTCAATGACGTCGTGCTTTAATATATGTTAACTTAGTTTCAAGTATTTATATTTAAAGAAGAAAAATTTAAAAAAAAAAATGATTTTTCTAACACATTTTCTTGGAATTTTCCCCTTCACTCATACCATAAAATTCTTTCAAACTATCTGTTCATTTTACCTAATGCATGAAATATTAAAATTGAAAGAAATATATTATTTCCTATGTAGCTTGTAACGCGGGCTTTGATTGGCTAAAGAGTCGAGTGTATATTTCCGTGCACCCGACTTGAGCCGGGGGAAGATTAATCTTGACGTCACAATGCACATTTTTTCTATAATAAAAAGCAAATGACATGGACTCATGATGCATTGTAGTACATCTTATCAATAGGTTGAGACACCGTTGCTTGAAACTTTGGTCTACAAAGAATTTATTTGGGAACATAATAAATAAATTCGTTATGTAGGTCCAATTAAGGCGTACACACTTTATTGAACCTAGATAACCAATATTATGACGTATCTGTAGCACAGTGTAACGTCATATTAAGGGTGAACTAACATGAATGTAAGAGGTGAAGAAACATTGCAAATGTAGAAAATATTGACATTTTCATACAGCAGTCAGCATAATAATAACAATAGCGTTGCTTCTAGCATGCAATATGCCTAGATAGTTATCAGGGTTTGACACATAGTGTCTCCGGCTCTTGCACAATGTGCCAAACCCTGGCTTCTACTTTGGCATAGTGCATGCAAAGTACAACACAATTATATACATACATGTAAATATGGATGATTCCACGAGAATCTTGATCATTAATCTGAATTTTACATTGGAGCAGTGACATGATAAAATATATGGAGATAACAAACAGTATTCTAGTTCAAAAGTAAAAAAAAAAAATAAAATACAGAAGCATAGCAAACATGGATTTCCAAAACATAAGAGGAGGGATTAGGTGCAATGGAGGAGTACAGTGTAGCATCCCCTTACACCGGACACATCCACCGTGTGCCTCTAAATCTTCTCATGATCGAGAAATAACGACAATTTGTGTCATCAATGCAGTGTGTAAATGATAAACTCACAATAAGTATAAAAAACGTCAGCAGGCATTTTACTCCATGAAAAATTGTACATGTACGTATTTTCTGACAAACTCATGGTATGCACATATAACTTACAAACTGTTGACTTTAAACGAGACTGCTGAGGACGCAATTTTAAATTTGATTCAAGAAAAAATCTTGAAATATATTAAAGATTATTTGAAACTTTAATCGCTGTACTAACATGACTGTGTTTTATGTTAGTTTGTATTCTTTGATTACAGCATACAGCATAGAAAAAAACTGTAAACCAACTTTTATTCGCAACGGCTTTATTTCCCGATTTACCAGGGGTTAACTAGTTTGCGACGATTAAATTTCACGATCAAGGCTTTTTTAATCTGTTTTTAACAGACACACTTACTTTAAGGACCGGTTCGTGTCGAGAAATATTCGCGATAAGGAGACTCTCGCGAACCTCGCAAAATTCCTCGCACGCGAACAAAAGTCGGTTTTCAGTATTACTATGGATCAGACCAGACGAAAAACGAAGCTTATAATTTTAACTAAATTTCATTGGCATCTTTTTATATTACCTTGGCACATTTCCGGTTTACCTTTTGTTTTGATTTTGTTTTTTACCTTGGCATCGTTCCAGTTTCTTTTGGTTTCGTTCAGGAAATAACAATGTCCATCAAAAGGAACCCAGCCGACAGGGCAGACTAGAAAAGACGGTAATATATTTTTTGTATCAAAGCATTACATATTATTATGTTTTACGGTGTGACTGTTAGGTCCAGCGCAGTAAAACCTATACACATACAATTATAGTAGCTATCTTCGGTTCAATAAAAAAAATGAATAAAAAAACTAAAAGAAATCACTTGCCAAGCATCGGGATCGAAATTCTGAACTTCTCGGAAGTTCGCGCTTGAAAAGTGGGAGAGAATACTGTAATCGGTATGTGCGTCCGTCCATCAAGCTGTAAGCCCATCCGTCAGTCTGTCCGTTACGCTTTGGGGTACCCATCTCTTATCCGCAACTCTTCTTATACCACTGAGTGAAATTTAATGAAACTTTCACAGAATCTTTATTACATATTGCCATTGTGCACCGCCTACAATTGTATTTTACTTTTTGATCCGTATTTTAGGTTCCCCATAGCAAAACATTGACATTGCCATTATATTCTTACCTATGACGTGAGATATTGCGGCTTCTGAATAACATTATACCACGAGTTATTCCTCTTAACACGTTACCATTAAACAATATTAATTAAAATAGCAAAACATGGACATTATGGGAGGCGGGTGTATCATTTAGTGAGCTCATTGCTCTCAGTACCTCTAGTGTATTTTTCCAAATAAGGCGTTGTCATGTTTAAGCCACTATGCTGCTATGAACCGCAAGGTGTCTGGAAGTTTAGATGAGAGTTAAGATTAGTTTTCAAGTGGACTCATAAATTTTCTTGGAAGAATATGCGGATTTCAACAAGAATTTGCTCCTTTCGTACACGTTGGTCTATCTAGCTCGCTACGCGAGCGGTGCTTCGCTCCGCCTATATGCGCTCGCTATTAGTTACAGCGACATTTTGGGTCTTTTACGGAGTCATACTAGGTATGAAATGAAAATCCGTGTTGGACGAGAGGAAGCTTGTGTGACTGCGTATTAGCCAGCTTTTAAGTCACAAAAGTACATGACCATGTAATTATTTATCTATGATCCTGCTGATACATGTGCCGTTTTAAATATTAAACAACTTTACAGTATACCGTAAATCTGGAAATTTTTGCTGTAGATAAATTTTTAGCAAATTTGCGAGTTCATTGCATTCGCAAAAATATTTTTCTTGAAAATAAATAACCAATAAGAAAATGTAAACAAAGCAGTGGTAAATCGCAAAATTTTGAAACGTAAAAATTAACCAACACAATTTTGACCCAAATTCGCAAAATTAAATCGACGTAAAAATTACCAGATTTACGGTAAGTATATTATGCAATTATTAAGTTTCATTCTAAAACAATCAAAATAAAATATCAGAACAGTTACAGGTAACGTAAAATTTAAATAAATACCAGCGGAAAGCGTCTCTAGGGGGTCATTTTATTTATTTACAGAAACGACGCTTAGAACCCCCGATTTTATTTATACTCCTTGACGGCCACGTTATTATACGAAAACATTCATGGTATCATATGATTAGGTTTTATCCATCAATAAATCTAATGAGGGAGTAATAAAATTATATAAACTTCCATGTCCAGTTTCTGAACAGTATATCTTTGCCTAAAATAACTGACTTTACTTAAATAAGGTGTAGTCGCAATAATGATATTAATTTTGGAAACGTGAAATCGGCGAACACTTTTGAATTAAATTAAAAATTTCAAAATCCTGTGCACGAAATTTCTAGAACCCTTATTACTTAAAAGAATTTAAATTTCATAGTTTTTAATATATCAATTTATTTAAATCCCTCATTTATTGTTATAGTTACATGCATGAAACAACTCACCTCTATTTTGGAACCATATTTCCCAAGCAACCTCCATTTATGTACTGTTTACCGAACGTTCATTAAAATAACATTTCAGTACTTTACAAAAGAAGAGTTCGTTGTTATAAAAGACCCCTGCACACGCTGATTGTAGCAGAATACATTGCATCGCACCTTCTATTCGACTAATGTTCTCCAAAATCTTCACATTATAAGAATTATGTGATGGCAAGGTGTCGATAAAGATACGTTTTGTATCAGTTTTGCTTCATAAGTTAAGAAAAGAGGAAATTTTAAGATGAAGACGCTTACAAATATACAGAAAAGAACTCTTAACTTGACCATTTTCCGATAGGAATAGGAATATTTCATGGATGAACATTTCAATCAATTTTATAATACACTGAAATCACCAACTATAAATGATCAGAATTGCTAGAAACTGTTACTTTCGAGAATAGGATAATAGCTAACATCAATACAGAATACCTTCAAGGGCTTCCTTATATTGATTTACAAATTTATTTTTATTACTTCAGGTAATGTTTCATGAAAGAAGAATGAAGATCAATCTAAAGATGCTATAAGCCGCTTTTCTTTGAGATATATAGATCAAATTCTTATGCATGACCGCTATTTTGATTCTTGAAGCATAGTTTTCTTTTAACCCAATCCTATTTCAATGCATGTGTTATGATTTGAAAAATTCACATATACATAAATCAATACAAAAATAATGATTTTTGAATTGTAAAATGTCAAATACAAGGGCTGCTGCTCAAGAAATCATGTCTTGAACTCTATGACATTCATTCATAGGGATTATAATATTATCCATGGCTTTCTGTCATAATTGATTCTTAAAAATTCAATACAAGTTAGAAATGATATAAAAAATTGAAAATCGGTTAGAATCCAGAACAAATATTCATTGAAATCTGTGCTACATGCAACAACATATATTTGCCTTATAGATGTAGACACATGTATTGGTCGATTTCTATAATCAAAAATGATAAAATAAGCATCAAAGATATTACTTACAATATTTATAAAGAAATATGTAACTCTGAAAAAAAACCTTGGTACTAAATAGTGGGCTAACGTTTTTGACAAATCATTGAGAAAGGCAGTGTGTAAGAAAATCTAAAGTATCACTATTTTTAAAAAAAAAAGGATTAATTGTACGTTTGTTTAAAAAATATAAATTTTAAATGCAACCTTAATCCGGAGCTTTGAACCCCAGCAAAATTTACAACAAAACAAACTTGACTTAAGAATAAAAGTCTTGGAAAAGCAAATAAACAGAGCATAAGGAAAGATTTTTTAATGCTATATGCCATTCACCGGAGTATATCTGCAAATTTTACACATGCTCGGTACTTAGGGACTTTGAGCAGTGATTGATGTTTTCGTACCAGCAAAGGACCTGGGTTTATATGGTCTCATTACGACCCACGACGTATGGATCAACTCCTTACGGCGCCAGACAGGCGACATCTATCTCCCTGTTAACAGTGTTGGCCAACTTAGGCTGTCTACCCTCCAACACAATATTTTAAAATCAGTATAGATCGTTTTCGAGCGCTATATTTAGATAAGACTTCACGTTATCACCTATAAAACACTTTTTTGTCACTTAGTAATGCCTTATCTCACTAAAGCTCTCGATGACGATGTAGTGATTCGAACAAACCTCGGATATTTTCTGTATCAGATCAGAAAGCCAGATAAAAATACATAAGGATCTATCATAACGAGTACATGTAAGTACTTCCTATATGTATCTGAAATCGTAGTTTTCTGTTGTAGTGAGTACATCAACCAGTTTTTAAAGATATTTGATTTATAACGATATGAATGGAATGAAAATGACTAAATGGCCATTTCACACAATAAAACATTTTTTTTTTCAAAATACATAGCAGATAAATACCCAGATATATAAATATTGACTTGCTTCTATGCCAAATTGTCCAGATATCAGAATCTTATCTGATATGACAGTCACTTCAATTGCTTGTTGAGCTGGTTTCGTATGAATGAATCAATTATTATTTCATTTTACTGCATCAATCTCTTGTGCCTTTAAAATTTTAATATCTTCTGTATAATCAAAAAGCAATTTCTTAGTGTTTTTAATCATTAACTTTAAGTGCTTTCATCTTCTAGGAATGGAATTGAAAGATAGGTAAAAGATAACATGAAAGACATATTTTATTTTCAGAATTAACACACACCCCATAATTGAAGATAAGTGATAAAAATCAATTTCACACATATAAAACTTAATATATAAGATTCTATTTCTTAAAAAAAAAAGTTATGTTTCAACTTATCTTGTTCACTACTTTTATCTGTATCATAAATTCATAGCTATGTGACTAAAATCTATACCATAGATCGTCTACTTTATTTGGGCGATATCGTGAGGTTATCAAGCAGTAAATTATGCTATTGTACATAGAATCAAATCCTTAGTGTGGAAAGCTAAACTCTATGACAAAATTACCACAAAATCATTGGAAAGAAAAAGAAAATCGATATTTCGTTTTCGAGCAACACACTATTCCTCAGCCAGAATTGCAAGTATTCATGAACTCAAAAATGTGATATTTTTTTTTTACTGTCTTGATCATTATTCCAAGCTGATTTTTATAACTTGAGAAATTGTGGAGATTCATCAATACTGTTGAAATCTTATAATATACGACTGCTTATTTTGCAACATGTATGTGGCTTTTGATACTTTCGAGAATGAATTACTTCACATTTTTTGTATTGAATTTAACCCTCTTACTACAAAGAATTTGCGTGTTTTTTTTTTCAAAATTGACTGAAAATTTTCTTATAGAAATGTAGACATTTTTAGTCACTGTTAAAGAAAATAACCTTTATATTTTCTGAAAAGTAAAATCCTAGAGTCTTTAAAAACGTAGAGTTAAATGAAATCGCGCGGTTTCCGTAGCAAAAATTAAATTTAAAATTGCCAAATTATGTTTTTTTTAAATATGTACCAGAAAATCTAACAGATTTCCAAATAATATTTCCATAACAGAGTATTAAGTGATACTATCAAACAAAGCAATTGGTTTTGAGTTATGTTGGTTATAATTTATTTGATGTTACTAGTTTTTTTTTCTATTAATGCATTATGTCTGTCATCTGTAAGGACTTGGTATTACAGTTGTCTGATTGTCGTATGTACTTTTCAAATAGTTCACCCTCCTTCAGTTTTTGTTTGATTTCAATTTAAGGGTATATAACAAAAAACTTTTTTGTCTCCCACAATTCAAGTATCTATGCTTATATATGTGCCTCTCTCACTTTGTAAATGATATCTGTTTACTTAAATACTTACCTTAATGTTTGACAAAGCCACATAATTTGGTGAAACTGTGAAAATGTAATCTTACAGCTTAATACATTTTTAAAAAAGTTTTAAAAATGCACGGATTTCGTTCTGAAAGGTTTCTGGGGACATGTTCAAGAGCATAGTTCAACATATTGCACAATTAGATTTCTTGATTGCATGTTTATTGAAAGGAATATACATGTAGAAAAAATACCATTACATGTAAAACTCTTCTGTGTAGGATATTAGAACATTTTATTGTGGCATGCCTCCTTGATTTGATTCACACGTACAGAAACCCTTAGATATGCATTTTTTTTTAATTTGGTTTTTTTATTTTATCCTACGCTGTTGACATGGTAACACAGATTGGAGTTGTGAGAAGGAGCTATCTTAAAGTTTATTGCGAACTAAACGATAGTTCTTCCAAAGGCTTTATAGGACTGTCATAGGGAATTATGCATAGTAAATCTCGATTCCATCCTACATTTTACATCTTAGTTCAATAAAAATGAGAATTCGCCATTTTTTTTAATTGCAAACATAAGATCACTAGTCATTGAATACGTTATTATTATTTATAAGTGGACTAGACGGTGTATATCCATTGAAATCAGGCTTTAAAACGTCAACAGATTATAGAACAGTACTCAGTTTCAAAATACTCTTTAATATAGAAAAAAATATCCTTCATGTTTTCCAATCTGCTTAACTATATGTAATATTTTTTTTCTCCGCAAAGATACCACCAACCCCAACCCCCTTGTGCAACATCAAGAACTTTGGAATGAGATTGCTAAATAACAATTCATTACCGCTAAAAGAGGATATTTTACAATGTTGTCAGTTGACATTTAACTTAAACGCCCGGGTTAATTCTTTCAGAGTAATAAACTCTTCTTAGTTTTCTTAATCCCAACTAATCAAAAAAAAAAAAAACTCATAGGGAATTATGCATAGTAACTCTCGATTCCATCCTACATTTTACATCTTAGTTCAATAAAAATGAGAATTCGCCATTTTTGTTTATTGCAAACATAAGATCACTGGTCATTGAATACGTTATTATTACAACTCATTTATAAGTGGACTAGACGGTGTATATCCATTGAAATCAGGCTTTAATACGTCAACAGATTATAGAACAGTACTCAGTTTCAAAATACTCTTTGGTATAGAAAAAAAATATCCTTCATGTTTTCCAATATGCTTAACTATATGTAATATTCTAATAAGATAACGCCAACCCCCAACCCCCTTGTGAAACATCAAAAACTTTGGAATGAGATTGCTAAATAACAGTTCATTACCGCTGAAAGAGGATATTTTACAAGATTTTCAGTTGACATTTAACTTAAACGCCCGGGTTAATTCTTTCATAGTAATAAACTCTTCTTAGTTTTCTAAATTCCAACTAATCTAAAAAAAAAAAAAAAGAAGGTATTAGACAATAAGGGAAAATCCCAATTTTTCTTATTTTATAGGCAAAAAGGAAGACTTTGTTAAGCACATGTATATACCATTTCTAAAAAAAAACTGCTATTTAGGTTGATAAAGACTTGTTTCTGTGTGAAGACTGTGTATTTTAAGTTAAGTAGATAAAACCGATTAAAACCATTTAAATATGAGGAAAATTAAAAAAAAACTTAACAGAATTTAATTTTGGTAGCAGTCATCAGTTGTTTTTTATTCAAAACTAGGTCTTTCAAATATTTTTTTTCTGTACGATGTTTATGAAAATAATATTTGTTTTCTTTTGTTTAATATTGTTGAGTCACGTTTTGTCCGCCGTCACGTTATGTCCGCCGTCACGAAATGTCCGCCTCTTTTTCGGAAAAATCGTCACGTTATGTCCGCCGTCACGAAATGTCCGCCTCTTTTTCGGATAAATCGTCACACTATGTCCGCCGCTACAAAATGTCCGCCTTTCTCCCCAAAAAATAATAATATTATGTCCGCCGCCAAGAAATGTCCGCCTCCCCCCCCCCCCCCCCCCCCCCCCCCCCAAAAAAAATCGTCACACTATTTCTGCCTTCACGAAGTGGCCGGCGATCATCCAAAATTGTCTTCTCGTTATGTCTGTCCCAACAAAATGTCCGTCAAAGATTGAAAATAGTGTTTATTAATGATAACGGTTTGTCTTATCTAATTTGCTACAAATGATTTCATTGAACTACATTGTTTCGATCAATTAATGGAGATTTGTTTAATTCCTCTTGATTGTTTACGGTATTTGAGAATTTAATGGCATGTTGTAAAAATGCAATTAAAATAAAATAAATAATTCGGGTAAGAATTCTGATCGAATCCTGATTGACGAAATTTGAAGCGGAGAGAGTATTAGAGTATTAGCATGTACATATAGGTACAGATTGTACATGTATACATTTCCTAAGGATTATCATTATATATAAAATTTTAATTTCTCACAAATACGAAATTTTTGCTGCAGCAGACAAGGATAAAGCACGTTTTATACTTTTCCAAAATAAAAGGAAATGCAATTCAGCAATCCTGGATGGGATGGGGGGGGAGGGTACACCTCCTTTGGGATATGCTAGAGTGAGTGAAAAAGATTCCGAATATTTGTTGTGTTTTAACATAAGTACCGGTAATTAGCTCGTGATAGGCTACTTATAAAAGTTATGTATGAAAAAAAAATCGGTTCAAATAAAATACGCGCCTGCAATATTGCATGCACTGTTATAATGTGGCATATTTATAGATTTTTTTTATATATATTCTATTAATAACAGATAAAGTAATTTCAGTTTGTTGCCTCATAACAGGAACATTGTGGTTTGCCGCTTAAATCAAAAAGTTTCTTGTTTTAAATACCTAACTAAAATGTTTTGTATAAATATGACGAGATATGACGAGTTTAAATAAAAGTTCGAGCAAATATCACTTGAGCCGAAATATCCGGGAATTATAAAAAAGAAGTTTTTAGTAATTGTGTATTACATACTATATGTGTATATTTATAGGCATTACGTATTTCTTTTTTATTTACCGGTAAGTTCGGTAAAATAAATGGGCATATATGTCAAGTGCGACGTTTCTACGTCTGTATTCATAGGTATCTTTTCGATTAATTGAATGGCCATTACAAGGGCCGTTTATTGTCAACTTCTAGGAGCGACTCATGATGGTCTTGCTTATTGAAAACAAGAAGAGGACTGTTCCCGCCCCGTTGAAGTGGGTCTCATCGGAAAGGTAATGTCTGGGAAATTTGACATCTATTCTGATGTAGGTTCTGCCAAGGATTGTCTTCATCTTATTGTTAACAGTCCTACGCCTTGCATCAACCTTCTCACGCTGCAGAGGAAATCGAAATTTTCCTCTAGAAACAATATCTGTGAAGAAAATCTCTGGTTGTCTGCAGCTGGGACTCAAGACTCAAGACTTTAATTTGGTCGAAAAGGCTTGTCAGACAGTCAATGACTGAAGACGCCTCGGCTCCACTGGAAATGTCGTTTCCCCCTAAGCACACTACAACGATGTCCGGGTTGTACCTCAACATCTTGGAGATGATATTTGGACAGGGTACCTGTAAAGTGCAAAACGAAAAAGAAACGAAACGAAACGAAATCTACCGAAACGAAACAAAATCTACCGAAACGAAATCAAGACGAAACGAAACATAATCAAAACGAAACCTGCCGAAACGAAACGAAACAAACTATTGAAATCTGTGTTTTCCCCCAAATCAAGGTAAATCATGTATATAATTATATATGTGTAACTACTTGTGGACTTTTTTTTACTTCAAATAAAATTCATATGTAGTTCTTGCACTTGTTAATATAAAATTTGATTAGCGAAAAATTTTGCTCCCTTGTCAGTCTAATGATGTATGTACATGCTTGCCAGCTGCAAATATGCACTAACGTACGTACTATGCATGTAAAATTTCAATATGTGAACTATTTTCAAATTTTTATGACTTTCAGTTATTTCCAGCCCTTATTTATACAGATACAAGATATCTATCAAAACTGATATGTTACATGTAAAGGCTCGTTTATGTACGGGTCAAAATAAAGTCACTGTACTGTTGTATGTAGTGAATGTCTTAAAACATAAGATAAACCAGAGATTTCCGAGTATTTAGTATTTCATTCCGAAATGTCTGGTTTTATAGTTCAATTATACAGGTAACTCCAACCGGAATCTTGTGTATCTTTCCTACGTACACACGGTCCTATTTTTTATCGAGGTAATTAAGTGGTAATTTAACAAAATTAAGTATGACATAAACGCAGGGAGGTTTAGCCCCCCCCCACTTTTTTGCAAAGATATATATTAAACAGCCATTGAAAACTGGGGTTTTCCTTTCTGATTGGTTAAGCCCCCTCCCCCCCCCTTGTCAATTTGCTTGCGACGCCCATGATGCAACATATCTATCAAAACTGAAGTTTTACAGAGACTTAGGAGTATTTCAATGCGAGGTGTCTGGGTGGTTTTATCGTTCACTTATACATGTAACACTAACCGCAGTGTGTATCCCATCTACGTTCATACGGCCTTATTTTGTATCGGGGTAATTTTCGAGGGAGAAATGAGTAGTTTGCAATAAAGAGGCTCGACAAAAGATGTCTAAAAGGATTCAATTGACAAGGAAATATTCTCTTAAAACGAACGATGTCAATTTAATGTATGTCAATTATTGATATATTAACAAAATATGAATTTGAAGCGAGGGTGTCTGAACTTGAGTTAGGTACCTAGTGTTAAAAACAAGTAGGGTACCCTTTATACGAAACAATTGCCTGTGTAAACAAGCTTACTATATAAATTTCATATGAAGTAAAAATAGACCATATACAGTTACACATCACATCTTATAACTTGATGGATACAGGTATACCTTGATTTGAAAAATATTCTGAAAGTTTTGTATCGTTTCGTTTCGATAGATTTCGTTTCGTTTCTATTTCGTGTCGCACTTTACCGATACCCAGTTGGACAAGGTTGAGAAGCTGTCATCCCACCAACTCCAAACCACCCGACTTCAAATGGCAGGACAAAGTCTGTAAAGCTTGAAGCTACCTTCACGTAGGATGAACCGAATATGGCAGCTCTCATGGAAGCTATGAAGTAAAATTACAAAATTACAGTTATAACAAACTCGAGGCAAATTATGTTATTAAATAATGATAATCTCTTTTTGTCACCTTATAATTAAAATGCAATTATCTTATATAAAAATATTTATTATGTATGATTTTTTAAAAAATATTTTGGAAGTTATACTAATTGGGTTTTGAAATCAATTACCGTGTTGATAATAAATGGGTAATATGGTTATAAATTACGCCTAAATATCCTCATCATGAAGTACGCTGGGAGTTCAATAATACTGCTAAACTATCTAATCATTATCGCTACTCCTCATTAAAATGTTGCGCGCTTTTCAACCTTACATCTCACATCAATAAGACGATTGATTCTCATTACTATGGTGTCCGGATAGGGCCATTTGCGTTAGCGCAACATCGCATTCAGATAAACACACCGTCGCAATAACACACAACACGCTGTCGCACTAACACATAACGCGCCGTCGCGCTAACGCAACTTTGCACAACGCGCTGTTGCGCAAACACACAACGCGCCGTCGCGCTAACAACACAACTTTGCACAACGCGCCGTAAGCGTAAGCGTGACGGCGCGTTGTGTGTAAGCATGACGGCGCATTTTGCAATGTTGTGTTAGTGCGACGGTGTGTTGTGTGTTAGCGCGACGGCGCGTTGTGCAAAGTTGCGTTGGCGCGACGGCGTATGGAGCAAAGTTGCATTAGCGCGATGGCGTGTTGTGTGTTAGCGCGATGTCTCGTTTATCTGAACGCGATGTCGCGCTAACGCAAATGGCCCTATCCGGACACCATACATTACCGCTCCATACAGGAATGTTTAATTGAATTGATGACGCATGCAGAAACTGAATCCTATGTTCTATATATCTATAAATTAATCACGATTTTTCAAAGAAAGTTTGCAATCTAATTCAGTCTAAAAAATTCCCGTGTTTGGAAATATGATAAACAAAGCCCTCAGTAATGTGTCTTTAAAACATAATAAGTGTGGAGAACACCTAACCAAATAACAAACCTTTTTAAGTGACCAAGGAATACATTAGGCCTTTCAATTGCCGCTAGGGGTCGGTTTTATGAACGATAACCCACTTCTGAAACATGTCTAGAGCAGGCTTGGGGTATCTAAAGGCGGCTTTACACGGTAATACAAGTCGTATGCAACTTGTCGTATACAACTTTTGTAATATGTTCCTCACCTGTCCACACGGTTAAACAGATTTCTATTTAACTCTTTTGTCATGCAAATGAATTAAACGCCCAAATTCGAAAGTCTTTGTATATGTGAAAAGTATATGCAATTTTGACATAACTTTCTTACAAATTTTAAATAAAGAGCATATCACATGAAAAATTCATATAAAAGTTATGAAAAATATTATATATGAATATTGAAAAAAAAAAACCAATTCAAAATAATGATAGTCGCATGATAGAATATTTTATATATTATTATTATTTACATGATTTTTTACATTATCTACAATAAAAAGAAAATTGCATGAATTTCATGTGAGCCATTTTTATCAGTGTATAATGAATATTCACACATAAGTTCCTCGAATATATATTTGTTACTCTTCGTATTATTCCAATACTATTCATTACTCGTATTATAATATTTTTGTGCATGATTGCTTAACTTGTTTTAAACTAACTAAATAGAATATCCACCATAGAAAATGTGTGCAGAGATTTTGTAAGACAGCTTTTCATTATAAAGAAACCCAATGAAAAGAAAGTAAATGCGCCAATAATAAAATAATACTAGGTAACTTTTGGATATTTAAATGGCAATGTTTTAAGTAAGATATGCCGAATACTGTTCTATAAGTAAAATTATCAGACAGTTTTCGGCCCTAACAGGCCTCAAACATATAGAACAGTATTCGGCATAAATCCATTACATAAATGGAGACAAGAACTTTATACGTGTCAATTTTTTGATAAAAATAAGACAGTTTTACCTTCTTTATAGTGTAGTAATTTACAAGTTTTTTAATATAGTTTTAAAAGAGCACAATAAAAAATATTAGTAACTTTCATAAAAGTTCTTTTTTAAATATTGTTTTAATTTACGAATGGGTGCATTTATATTGAAAATGCAGATTCATAAGTTTCCAAGTCATACGTGAACCGTACCTTACTTTATAAATGATTATAAATCAACGTATAAATATTTACCAAACAATATTCTATATTTGTTGCAGGAACATGTACTTTACATTGTACATGTCTTTATCATTGACCAGTCACTTATGAATAAAATAAAAACTCAAGCCGTTCATTGGTTGGATCCAGAAAGTCGTATACGATTTGTAGTACAGAATAGGAACATGCTCGACTTCAAAAACTGTCAGATACGACTTTAGAAAGTCGTATAATACAAGTAATAGCGTATTTCACACAGTAATATTTTGCTGTATACGACAAGTTGTATACGACTTGTATTACCGTGTAAAGCCGCCTTAACTGTTTACATGCAAGGCAGTTTTTAGCATTTCCCAAGTGTATCTTTGCTAGCTCTCAGTAGAATCCAGTGGTTTTAAGATTTAGCATTAATGTGAAACCTATTTACTGTATAATTGCGGACACCGTTTAACTACATATAATTAAAATTAAAAATTAATATAAAAAGTGAAATCTACCCTCCCTCTTAGTTCTAAACTAATTAATTTTTTATACTCGGTCGTTCCCCTTCGTGCTTAGTGACACAAATAAGATGATCAATTGTTGCATTTACTTGTAAAAATATATATATTTATATAGGAAGCGAAAACGCGCGAAAACAAAAAAAACATGACATTTAATTTTCTTCTTCATAATAATCGTCAAAGAGAGTTAAAACATTGAATATAATCTGTTCCTCATTCATTTGACCCTGTTATTTCAGGTATAGTGAAAGAATTCTCTTTCTCTTGGTGAACACTTTTGTGTACAAAACAATGTAAGGAACCCTTTTGTGTACATAACAATACAAATGCTGAAGCAGCCTATGTGTCATTCCTGTAAACGATAACTCATAAATCGGCACCATGTTGATCATTTTTCACACCTGAGTTACCTGTCTTTAAAACACAACATCGGGAAAGTCAATTATGAATAATTAAATTTTTTAATGATGTAATTAACAGTTTATATAAGTTATTATCTTTTTTAATAATTTCATGCACCTATAGATCTATCTAGGCAATGTTTTTTACCATATGAGCAACTTGAAAAATTAGTTGAAAGGCCTAAATACATTTCTTATGCATGACCATGTACGGTTCTTTATACATATATAAAGCGCGGACTAAAGATGGGCATTGTAGCGATATATGTACTGTTCCCACTGGAAGCTTGTTTAGGGGAAAGGGGCCTTACCATCATAAACTCTATTCCCTAAGCTTATTCATGGGCGCCGCAATGTTTGGATCACGTGACTTGACGCCATTAAGGTGCTGACAACGCCATAATTCGGTCATATTTTCAATGCAGTAACTTTTCTCCGTTATTCATCAATATATTGGCGTAATTTTAATACAAACACGCGTTTATATTAAGCTAAAGTTACCTGATTCGTTTCTTTATTTGGTCTTTTTTTCTCTTCATTGTTCGTATAATTAAATGATTTAGATCGATTGATTGTTATTCAACTTATTGTTTAAGGCCTAGTTGGTTAAATTTTACCCGTATTTCGGAGGTTTAATAAATATTACGCCGTGTTTGCTTTGAATCAATTTTAGTATTTAAAGATTATAGCGAGCTCAATAGACTAACGTTTACGAACGGAGGAAATTCGGATTGAAATCTGCACATTGTTCCAAGAAATTTTTATGAGTCCACGTGAAAAAATTCCAAACTCCCAATAATGCTTTGCGGTACATAGCAACACGTTGGCTAAAACATAGCAACAACTTACTTGAAAAAAATTACAAACAACGATTTAATGCAATATCCATGCCACAAAACTATTGTTTGCGTTCTAAGTCAACAGGACTAGACCGCGAGACTTTTTGTTAAACTTCCGGTCGCTGGACAATGAGACGCGCTTCAATAATGTTTCCAATAATTAATATTCCAAATAATCTTTTTTGAAATAAATGGCCTTTTGAATAGCATTCGATCCGAATATGGGAATTTCATGACCGATAACTTCTCGAGTTTGCAGCGATCATCATATATTTTCAACTTTCTGTTGATCATACCACATGTACAAGCAATTTGAAATCTTAAAAACGAATGCATAATACTAATTTGAAAGTTTAAGTCAAAAGAAACTTTTTTGTTGACGATGGACATATACGCAATTATTTGACGTCATACTTTCCTCACTTAAACGGCTCGGGTATTTCCGATTTTGTCGGAAACTTCCGAAAAGTTCTGAATCTCGATCCCGATGCCTGGAAAATGATGTTTTTTCTTTATTCTTTTCCTCATTTTCCTCATTTTTAATGAACTGAGGTTAGACAGTGCAACGAACAGCTGTGTAATTTTTTTAGTAAATAACTGCGCTCGCCCCAACGGTCGCACCGTAGAACATATTAAAACGCAAAAACTTATATAAGTAAGAATATCAGATCTTTTACACAGTGAGAGAGAGATGGGGTAGTGGATGGTCTCTTCTAAAATTATAACAGGTGATTTGTAAATCCGTTTCGAAAATAAATAGTATGCTGACGGTGCGACCGTTAGAGCGATTGTTAACTTTTCTATTGTTTTGATTTAGATTGGGCTCGTCAAACCGCTCGTGACGTTTAGTGCGTCTAGACTCTGACGTCATATGACGTTGTATGTGCAATATCAAGAAAAAAAACCAGAACAGTGATGAAAGTTAATGGAGAATGTTTCGTTTACTATTTATCTTCAATATGTATCCATTCAGTCAAGTCGAGTAAACTTTTTGTTGAACTTTTGCTGTCATTCTCGCGAGAATGTAACTAAAACAAGTGGTGCATTGTGTCCAAATTACTGCGTCTATAAATTCTATCGAATGAATTTGCAGTAGTCCGAATTTTCTCTTCGCACAGGCGTTGCTTTAAGAGCTCGCAGTGACGAGCGTCGCTTCGCGATGCTTGCTATTAGCATACAAATACAAACAAATGTACCACTGAAACTTTTTACAATTCATGTTTTAATTTTTGCGGTGATTTTTTTCCCATTAAGTTCATTAATAAACTGTACGTGTTAAATTAGGCATTATCCATGGGTCCTCGTGGGGTATTGGCAAACGAACAACTAGGCTATTTTAAAGAGAGGCGAGTTGACGACTAATCCTTCCTTTTTATACGTGAAACATACAACCTACCCCTCTCCTATTTTTTCACATTGAAAAAATCTGCGTGCCATGGGCGTTATAAGTGACGACAAAATCTCTTCCAGGCCCGACACATCTACATCTGTCATTGTGAATATATTTTGTCTAAATTTCTTGGCTACATGTGCATGGTTTCAATATTATTACAGGTAGATGAAGAGAATCATTTACATATTAAAAGTGTCACCTTCTCCTGCCTTGTTTCCTTTTTTTTTATTTCAGGTTGCTCCCGACGCCTATATTATACCGGTATTACGATAAATCCAGAACTAATAAATTTTTAAAAAGTACTTCAATTTTCTCCGTTTTTCCTCGGTTCTTGTACAGGACTTGGGAAGAAACGCGGTTGAAGTTTTAAGTTACTCATACATCTGTATATACAAGTACATACTTTAAAACTTACCAATTTCATATACATGTATATATAGACGAATGTGAATTGTAATTAAAATCAGATAAAGAACAATAGAGCATACCCGTTATTTGAATCGTTTATCCTATCTCCATTGGAGATAAAGAAGGTGGAGATAAATAAAATGATGAGTTAAGACTTTGGGGAAATAACCTGTCTTTCTTGGTGCAGCTATGTTTTGTACATTTATCAACGCGACACCCCACTAGAAAACCTGATTTTGTAAGAGAAGCATTGTGTATTGTGCCGATTAATTTTCCTCTTTCGAACGGCGGCCTAGCTTTATTGTAATGTTTAAACAATGTCGAATTTTTCGTGAACCTGCACACTTTCTTTTCTCGAATGCCTGTTTTGCCGCGGAACTAATTTCATTTAACCTTAAAACCATTTTACCATCAACCAAAATACCTTTTTCTTGAGCCGCGGTCAATGGGTTGAGGCAATTGGCAACAGACCAATGGTGTTTCTCTCTCCAGCGAAGAATCATCCTTGCTGCATTTTTTCTTCCATTGTTGCTTTTCTCTTTATAAGTCCTTGTTCTTGAGATGATATCTGCGATGAAAAAATAATAAAATCTTCATGATAACAGTTAAATGGAGATACTGAGTCTACTAGTACAAGGGTTGACCAAACAGTTCGTCGGAGTGGGCTGTGTAGCTTATGTATACAAAATGTATATTTAGATGACACATACATTTTTGCGCATTGTTTTGAATTTTAAAAAGTAAATAAATTAAAATATATATTTGAAGATTAATGCTAGCCTTTACATGTTTTGGCAATGCCGAACATGCATGCGTAACGTGAACTGTGATTCGTTGTTTGGCATCGCGACTCTGTGAAGCAGCCAATCAAATGAGCCATGCATATTTAATTACATACGACGATTTTTCGTCGTGTTTGCCCACGGGTGATAAGTAAAGACGAGATCACCCGTGGGTTTCCGACTATGCTATCTCTCATGGTTCAAAAGTTGTGTTAAAGGTTAAAATTGACAACAGACAGACAGACAAACAAATAAACAAACGAAATCGATCAATTTCGTTGCAACAGAATATGTCTTGTGGTTTTATTTAACGTTACCATAAATGATGTGGTATCTTTCATCCGATATTGGTCTAATCGTCCTATAGACTGGTGCTCCTAAGGTCCTCCACCAAAGGGAAATTACGCTGATTACTAAAACTAGCCTAAAACAGCAAAAATACGACATTACTAAGACATAACAAAAGGCAAATGGGCTACACACTTCATTGACTCTTACTCACTGAGAACAAATTAGAAAGAATTCTCGAAATTAATCTTGTATTATCCGAGATATCACGTATAGTCCACAAAAGAATTCATGATATAATTAACAGACATTTCAGTACTAGTAATAATTTTCCACTTCCCAAGAGTTGAAGCTGAGAAGCCAAGTAAAAGATGACGCACGACGACGAACACAAACAGATAGCAAAAGGTCCTCATATCTCATCTGACCCACTAATATGTTGTAGGTTAGCGAGGATAACGTAAAAATGTCATCCCTCGAAATGCCTTGTTTACATCGACTTTGCCTTGGTCAACGGTAGTTTTCTCGAGATGACATTTCCTCCGTAGTAACCTAGATAACCTGCAACAAATTAATTTTTCTAGCATCTCTGGACTACGCTGGTCCATTATTAACACCCAAAAGGTTTTATAAACCAAACTTGGCTGTTATAATTTATAATATATAGCCTGTTTCTTTTGAAAACATGTCCTTTAATAAATGTTTCCAGACCTTTCTGAAAGACTTTCATGATTTTCAACAGAAAAAGGATGACTAAAGAAGGGGGTGCTAAAATAATATTATATCTGATACTTTTCGGCAAAAAATTAGAGCTCACTAGTGACCGACGCGCTGGTAAAAAATGAGCATTATCATCTACACTGACAAACCTTTGTTTGCCTTATATGGCTATTGTTATTAATGCGCACAGAGGATCTTACCACCAGCAACTCACCAATCGTTGAATGAATAGCAACGTTTAGGCTAAATACATGTCTACATTTTACTTCGAACACGTAGTACAGGTCAATCTACGATCATGTCAATGGACTGCAAAATAAAAGAAAATGTTTTTACGAATAAAATACAGATAAGAAACTATGAAAGATGTTAAGGGCATTTAAATGGACAACATTTTGTTTACGTTCGTGATCACGTGTTCGGCCAGGGAATCCACCTGGCAATTGTATTCACCGATAGTACAACAAAGGAATTAATACAGACGCAAATTGCTTTTGTAGTATGACTTTCAAAAACCTAGACTTCCGCTGTTTTTTAGCAAATGAATTGTATGTCATTATGAGCATGAAAATAAAAATGCTTTTAATTTACCATAAGATTTTCCTTTTTTCAAGCGTAAAATTCCTGTAGTATAACTGATGGAGAACCCTGAGTATTCACAGTAACCCATAATGCAATACTCATTCAGCTGATTGGTCAATTAAAATCTACTGTTGCCTCATTTGCTAATCTGACGCCAAAAAATATAGTCCCGGTTCCCATGCAAAAAATATGTGTCCAAAAAGAAATTTTGATTTATGACTGCAAAATTGTATTAGAGAGAATACATGTACTTATTTAAGTTTGAATGGATGTAAAAGAGAACAATTTCAAGATTGAAGTACATTTCTACAGACTCTATCAGCTGGTTCTAGGGTGGTGAAAACTGAAACGCAACATAACTTTCCTGTTTACCATGCCTCCACGTGCTAGTCACTTCCTAACCACATTTCCGTGAATAATTTACCCTATCTCGCTGAAGTCTCGCTTACTCTCGCCAGAGCCACTGCCAAAGCTACTCTGAGCTCATCGGGTTTTATAATTTGCAGAACAACGAAAAATAAAAGGTTCCGAACACATTAGTAGGGGTGTGTTGGATGGGGACAAAGTGCATGGCAAGATCGGTCGATGTAGAGTTTTTAAGAGAGATATGACACATCATGTTTTGATTTCCGGCTGTGAAGTCCCAGTGTAAGCTGCCATTTATGGAGTAAAGAAATTTCAGAAATGAAAAGCACAAGTTATAAGCGGATACATTAATGTCTATATAAAAAAACTACAGATATTGGAAGAAAGATCACAAAGAATCATCATGAGTATTTTCTTGCATGTCTGATATATTAAGTTTACTTTGTGAAAGTGCTAGGATTTATGTCAATGAAACGTTTCCCAAATTTTGTAGTTTTGAAAATTTCCAGATAAAATTTTTAAACATTATTTTAGTATATTTCATGCAGTTTGAAATGCATACCAAACATGAGTCTTTATCTTTTAAATTTTATGGCAAAGGTTAAAGTTGGCAGCCCCCCCCCCCCTATTTTTAGCATAAAGGTCACAAGGTCATTGACCTTGGTGTCATTTGAAAGAGCTTCATTAGTAAAGTAGCCATACTAAATCGTGGTTCAAAAGTTATGGCGAAGGTTAAACTTTGCGGACAAACAGACAGACAGACAGACAGGATAAAAACAATATATGTTATACGTCTCGGATCTTTCGATCCCGGCGCATAAAAATTTAAATATTCCCTTCTCATTCTAAACATAGGATTTTGGAGTTTGATGACTTTGATCATTACCCTTTTTCCTAATCTAAAATTGTTCAGGGAAGCTGTCACTCCCGTTCCCTAGATGAACAGAGAAATCTGTAATAGCGGAGGAAAAAGTTACACTCCACTGTTTATTCTGTGACAAAACCAAAAACATGACGTTTCAGGCTTTCTAGAAAGCCAAATTAGTGTTCATTTAGGTGTAAAACTGTAACATAAACACATCATACCTATATGCAACTTACTCTCTTTGATTTAGCTTTGATAATTTTACCAAACGACTTTTTTGTTTACAATGTGTAGTTCGATATTGAACGCTCAAAGTCAAACGATTTGATGGGATATTCATAAATTCAGATAACTTCAGTACTAGCAAACAAGCCTTTTCCAATTTTATTGTGTGTATTAGGTCAACAGTATTCAATGCTTTTATTACCGAAAAGGACTACCTGAAAATGTCGGAGATGAAAACAAAATTATTGGAAATAAACCTAAAAATTCGAAAAGTTGAAAATTTCATTACACTTAATTAACGTTATTTTTTATATGCATGTGAGTTTTTTTTCTTTATATCTTTTTAAAAATATTTTGAAAATGAAAATTATTATAATAAAATGTATTCATTCTCTGAGTGATTTGATTTTAGTGTACTCATGTTTTTTCCTGTATTCAGGAGGGGGGAGGGTCCTGTCTACGGGCACCTGTGCTTCTTCAATCAGATAAAGGTTTCTTCTAGTTGCCCTCTCATCTAAGGTAAAACAATAGCCGAATGTGGGCAGTACGCGGATGGAATTTTTTTTTCCTAAAAAATTTAAACGTATTACATATTGACGGGATGAGTAAATCAAGGAATAAATTGCGCCGACGAAATTTTGTTGATGTGATTTATTACCTTGAATGGGAGAGAATAATGACGTCATAATGTGCACTTGTATTAATAAACTATGGGTACTAAGTATGCATAAGAAAGTCAATTTGAATTTTCTCTGTACATAAAATATAAAACTTATGAATTTTTTACAAGCTCATTTGCAATGGGGGTTCGTTTTCAAATATTGTGTGTGAGTGTGTGTGCGTGTCTATATATCGTTGTACTCGAGGGTGTTGAATGACATGTGTTTAAGGACGTACGTCCCCTCCACTTCCCGCCCCCCTCCCCTGCCTTGCGTGACGTACCGCAAGTTTTTTCGACTTTGTTTTACAGAGCATTTTGAATAGGCACATTCACAAAGTAGTACAATCAAATCTATATTATATAAATAAATGTCAAACTAACCTTTCATTTAAAAAAACACTCTTTGAGTTTGATACTCTACTCCTAAAACACCTGTAATTGTTCATACCTATTTCAGTGTCAAACTATAAAAAGCCGCATATTGGTAACTCCCTAACGCTAACGACCGCACCGTAAAACACATAATTTACCTTTAGTTTTTAAACTTTGTTACTGTTTGAAAGTGAACACTTTGGAACCTAACGGGATGATGCCATTTTAACAGGAGAGTTAACAAAGGGCAATAACCTTTCCAATGTCACAAGGATTTCCTCGGATGGCTTGTACCTCGCATGAATGGAGTGTAGCGGATTCAGCCGAGGATTGCCGATTGAGTTACAATCTTTTGAGTACTGCAGATAGATAATATGATTTTTTTTTTAATTTATAGGTTATTTAATTAATGCATTATTTAAAAAAAAATGATTTATCTTCCTAAGGATATGAGAAAAACTTTATGTAAACGTTGACTTCAATATAAATAGCGATCTGATTTATATAGAGCCGGGCTTTTTTTTTTTTTCTCTACAAAAATTGAAAAAAAAAGGTTGTTGATCTCCGTTCGAACGCGTTCCGATTAATGTTAAATTTATAACACATTAAAGTTTATTTTACTGAGTTGAAGTAGGAGGACCACTCTCATTGATATTCCAAGTTTTTTATCTCTAAATGTAGTAATACATTGACATCGATTTTACTTCTCGTTGTACATAATCAATGGTACAACATGTAATGTCTACAGTCTCTGAAAATATATTCTTTTGTTTACCTCAGATTTCAATGGATATAATGCATGATCATACCATTAATATTTGTAAATTATAGATCTCAATGAAATCATCCAAAGGACAGCAGAGTGAAATACAATGTATTTTAAACTTCTACTGTGTCAAAGGAGAACATTGACTCAAAACAAATGTACATGTACATATCCAAATATATTAAGCTCAAATAATCGTAACAATATTACATGTAACCCAGAGAAGGACTATTAGCACATATGTACAACTGAATGCAACGATTTGATCTCTCTTATAAGTATTATATCGAGAATAGACATGAAAACGGACAGAAAATTGAAGAAAAATAAACACGCGTATAAAAAAAAAAATACATCACTTTTTCGTGCTTGAAACTGTTTTCTCGTGCTGGTCAATTCTCTTGTAATGGTGAATCGATCTTTATATTCTGAAATAAATTATATGGACATTGGCTGGCTTCTTCTGATTAACTTCTTAATCGTAATATTCCATCGTTCAGTTATCCTGCATTGTATTCTGACTTTCACGATTGTTTATTTTATAAACTTTATGATTTTAAAAATCGTATCTTGCAATCGTATAAGTTTCATAGGCTGTAGCTACATGTACATTTTCCGTCATCCTGGCATGTATAGTTTTAACATACAACTGTGAATGTGTGTATTTTTGATGTTGTGTACTTTGTTTTCCGGACACAGCTTTGTCGCACTCTAAAAATAGTCAAACATGCGTTATAGGCATTGAAATTCGGGGCTTAGTCCCCATGCGATTTTGTTAGTTTAGCCACCCCTTCCTTTCATTTTGATCACCAGGCTTATGTATTGTACCTTTGTCTTTTATCAAATAAAATAATTTAGTAAAAATCACTAGTCTCATAATGTTACTGACAAATTTAAGAGAAATTGAAGACTAAAATCTATGTCGTTATCCGGTTTCCTAGGACAGGGATAGGGATCTTGATATACCGAACTCTGGGCAATGTAGGTTTTGTATTTATACAAGTACATGTAATTATACCTTTATTAAAAATATATGTATTATAAATTTTAAAAAAATCAAAATTGTTAATTAGCTAATTAAAGTAGATGGAAGGGTTCGTTTGACCTATTCCCACTTTCTGAAAATCGGGTAGGAAAAGGTAACATTTTATGTGGGAATCTGTGGAATTTTAAAGTAAAAGAATAATTAACTTAAAACATATTACTGCTGCTGTATCAACAGTTGATCAATGACCAACTGAAAGGAAAATTGGCTTTTAAAAATTCTAAATAAGACTTTTTACTAATAGTTAAAGGTAACATTCCAAGTTTTTACTGAATTACTGATAAATGATTTTTTCCCGTAAATTTATTTATAATAAATTTTTAAATTCAGCTAATTTAATGCATTAAAAAATATCTTTTCATTTTACGTTTAAAATTCAAGATATAAGAGGGTTTTGTAACCCTTTGTTTTCAAAAATTTAAATATATTATGCATTTTTTATATATGTAATGCATAATTATATTTGATTAACACGCATAATTCATTTTTCCTAAAACTATTTTCTGTCATCAAATGTACAAAATACAGGTAAATCAAAGATGAAATGTAATTACTGTAATTAAATTATTATGGAAACATTTATTGTTATTTGCAACTGGGAATAGGTGGAATTGAGATTTAAAAAAAAAAGTGGGAAGATATCGCACTGATTGAGGGGCATGTGAAAATTACATCAAACGCAACCGAGATACCCCCTTTCAGGTAGAGACAGGATGTGTACAATACATTTCATGACACCTGTGATTCTAAAACAATGAAGCCCTTTTCAACAGACACCTGGGATTCACACCTTTTGTTTTACAGCATGGGAAAATTTTTACCTTCAATTCAAATACAATAAGATTGCATTCAATTCCTGAGTTTCAGGAATTCTGAAATGCGTTCTACGTTCTCTTCCCATGTATTTTTTTTTTCTAAAAATATATACTGATTCAATTCATAAACAATTAACCATGTCAGAACTGCTTCTTCTTTCATTCTTGAAGCCAAAAGTTACAATTTTAAACCATGATGAAGAAAATATTAACCCCCCACCCGAACTAAGGTACTAAAAACAAGAGTATGCATTGAATAAACTGACAGATGCATCAAAACAAAGTTTATAAGAAAAGGTAACTTAAGTAAGGTATTATTTCGCTTAGAAATTTTTTTTTTTTATTTTAGCCAATTTGTATTAAATTTTTATTTTTACATTTAAATGATAACATTATGCCATATATACATGTACGTTATCCTTTACATATAAAAACAAGTTGGTTAAAAGTGAAAAGTTGTTTTTTAATTCAAGAAATAATATTTAGTTAAGATAACATGAAGAATGATAAATAGATAGCATTGCCGGCTTTGAGAACATTCTGCTTAAAAAGAAATCTGGAAGGACTTTTTTTATTAAGCAATTAGATGATGATAATAGAAAATCAAATTGAATATAAATTCATCATCAATCTGTTTTAATTATTTTACAACATATATGCTGGTATTGTTTGTTTAATACTTACCCAACAGTCTTCATTTTTCTTATCAAACTGTCATGTGGCGCAGCAGGGGTCAAAGTAAAAACAGATACCTACCTGCGGCCAGGTGAGACCGCGCAACGCGTTCCCTCATTGGATGAAGTAAACACGTGATCATTTGAAAATTTAGAATGGACAATTCTTTATTGTTTTGTTCAAGTCGGCAAAGGCCTGGGGCCCGTTTTACAAAAGAACTTACGACTAAGACTAAAAAATTGAGAACATCATTTCTTAGAAAAAGATTAAAATAATTTTGATATAAAGTTTATTAAAACATTAAATGTATATAAAACGTCTCAATTCTTAAAAAAAGAAAGTGCGCACTCTTCGTGTTGGCGGACATTACGAGACGATATTTACAATCAGAAATATTGAAGGACATTTCTTAACGGCGGACATAATGTGATCAGTGAGGAGTTTACCGAGAATAGATGGACATTTCTTGGCGGCGGACGTAATCCGACGATTTTTTTTTTTCTCGGAAGAAAGGCGGACTTTTCTTGTTGGCGGACAATATTACGATTTGTTTTAGAAAGGGAATATAATATTACGATTTGTTTAGAAGAAAGGCGGACATTTTGTAGCGGCGGACATCGTGTGACGATTTTTCTGAAAAAGAGGCGGACATTTCGTGACGGCGGACATAGTGTGACGATTTTTCTGAAAAAGTGGCGGACATTTCGTGACGGCGGACATAACGTGACGATTTTTCCGAAAAAGAGGCGGACATTTCGTGACGGCGGACATAACGTGACGGCGGACAAAACGTGACTCAACAAATATTGTCGCCAATTGTTGGAAAAACACTGTGATGAGGACTAGTGTCACGAAAAACAATCTTATAACCCGATATTATTTACTAAAAACAACTACATGAAAAAGGTAAAATACGTATTCAGCATTTTACTTTAGAGGGGATGGTCGAACAAAATTTTCGCTAAGAAACATAATGCACATGTAGACTGGAATTAAAAAAAACAAAAACGCAGGGTAAACTTTAGAGGTGAAATACTTATATTTTTCTTTGTGTTTTTTCTAGTATTCCTACCTAACGTTTAAAATCATCTTTAATAAAAATGTAACCAAAATTTCATTTGACTTTGCCTCATAATTCGTAAGTTATAGAAACTGATATGATAATACCCCCACAGAAGTGAAAATTTAAAATTCACATTATTTTCAATGTCTCCTTCGCGCATCTGTCACAGTCTTGTTTCTCCTTGACATTGAGTTCATCAGTGTGTTTTCCTAAAAATAGGGATATTATTCATTTCTTTAAAAAAAAAATAGCCGTTAGTTGATCATGAAAGGGACTATCTTCAGCATTTCGAACCCTATCTTCCACATAGCCCCACAAATGTTCAAAAAGAAAAAAGGGGGCGCTATGGAGACCAGTCGAGTTGATAAATGAGATTGTTTGCTAGAAAGCCTTGTTATTCCTCGACTACAATAGATTGGAGGTAAACACGCCAAAAAAAAAAGGCAAACGCCAATGAGAGGAATTCCAACGTAAAGTTGATCCAAATCAACCAATCGGTTTCTCTTAGTTTTATGTGAAATGTTATGATTATGAAAATCTACTCTATTATTAGCAATTTTGTTGTAGTAAAATGGCCATTAAACAGATGGTATGACAAATAATCCGATATCGACGTGGCTATGTTACGCGTCATCGTGATAGTCACGGGTGATTGAAAAATATGCAGGGCCTTCTCTGACGACAGTTGATACGTTCTATGGGGTGACATTTACTAGCAACTGCAAATCAAGCCGTTGTTGCGTTTGTTCTTATTAAGGCAATATTAAATTCAGACTCCATGAAACTCAATGTGTATACCTCAAGTGCATGACATGACATAAAAAGATCGACATACTTGTAATCATGTTGTTCGTGTTTTTGGCATTTTAGTTCTTTTCCAACGTGACGTCATACATTTCAAGGTTATGTAATTCTAAACACCGATTTAAGTGCATAGTAACCAAGATTTTCACCTGACCAATTTTAGTATTTTTTTGAAATGCGGTCACGAAAATTTCGAAGAAGATAATGTTACCCTGTGTTTCTTTTTTTCCTTTCAGTATACTCTGAAATCACAAATTTTCGTGGAGGTAAATTTTTGTTGTTTTCTTGGTGTGAAGAGACCCACGAATTCATGCCCTCCACGAAATGGAAAATATGACATACATAACTACCAAACAATTCTACATCCACGAAATTAAATCCCCACGAACCATGAGTTTTTCTTCAAACAACGAAAATTTAACCCCACGAAAACATGTGATTTTACAGTGTATACTTTACATACCAAGCACACCTGTATTTATGATGTTTTCAAAACATACCACATGATACATGTATCTAATGCATGTATGTCAGGAAAAGGCGGGTTTCCTCATGCGAAATCGATCGGATGTGTGTGTTTTGAAATTGATTTCCCCCTCAAATACTGACAAATTTTGTACTTTCGAGTCACGTAAGAACCTACCCATTTTAGACTTTTCAATATAATAGATAATGTTATCCATTTCAATTTATTCATACAAAAAGGCAAGAATTTAAAATTTTGATCAAAATATTTATCCTAAATTCGCTTATAAAAAGATTTTATTCCATTCTTTTTTTTTTATTTTTTAAATATCAATTCAATATATGTATTAAATGCAGAAATGCGTTCTATTGAAGTTTATAAATGACTGTGCATTTTGATTTAGAAAATATCGTGAAATTATGGCATCAAATACATAATGATCAAATTAAGTGATTCCAATTGGCTGAATACGCTAATCGATAAGTTGAAATGCAAGTACAGAAACTTATGAACTTCATTTCTAGACTAGTGAATGGAATGGAAAGGTGGGAAAGGACGAACGTTTTGAATGCCTAATATTTCTACACACCTCATATAAAAAATATTCGAGTAATGTAAATATTGAAGCACACACATCGAGACTTTGAATTTCGATTAACTTTAATTAGCTGTAGTCAACTTTAGTTAACCTAGTTTAGTAAATTTAAGGGAACTATTTAAGTTTACTATATTACCAGAGAGGTAAGTGCATATTGATTTGCTGCTGTCGGTCGGTCGGTAAGTTGGTCGTTCAATCTGTAAGATTTTATATCTTTTTCACACAGGTTGCACATATTGAAATTATATTACATTGTAGGTGTACAGATTAATCATAAGAATATCTTGGTAAAGTTCTGTTTTGGGTACGATCGAGTCATTTTACAGACTAAGGTGTGCCCATTTGGACTTTTTTTTTGGTGAAAAAGAAACTTTTGAATTTAGGACTCAAGCACAAGTGGCAAAGCCTGTTGAATCAACTCTTCAGCGGAATGTATATCGTAAGACCATTGCAGCAAGTGATATAAAAAAGAAACAGCCGAAATTTCCCTTGAAACAACATTTGGACGGACCTCCTTTCACAGATAATTTTGAAAAAGTAAAAATATTTCAAATGAATCTACATGTATTTACCCGCAGATGAATTAAATCAGGGAAAAACATAAAATGTATAGATATTTTCTTATTTCACTCAGATCAGTTCATTCATCATATATTTTATTTGCATTTAATATATTTGTGCTTTTTTTTACTATAAAACTGATCAAGAAAGCAATAAAAAGTGATCAAATTCAATTTGAACTTTTTATTGAACTGTATTTGCCAATCCAATTGTGAAATTTGAGCATCTGTGAAAAACATATTTGATGGTCAAATATTGGTCTGTATTTAAATGTATGATAAATTTGACAATTTAATGTAATGCATTTTGATTAGTTTCAAATTTTCAGATCTTGAAAAAGCCTAACACAGATCAGAAGTCATCTGCTGTTCTCAAAGAACCATCATGGTATCCCTTTATCATTCTCAAATACTGTACTTATCTGATCTGGTTTTCTTCCTTTTAACGCATTTAATCAGTAACGTTTAGAAGCTTTCATAGCTTCCTTACATCGTTTGAAAATGAGGCTATCTTCATTTATTCTCTGTACTTGGAGTCAAATTTTTATTTTCAAAGTGTCGGGCTTCGACTTTTTACTAATTATAATTTGTAATCAATACCCCGCCTTTCATTTGTCTTGCGTTATTTAATCAATTCCGCCAATTTCGATAAATCGATTTGCCACAATTTTATAACGTAATTTGTTCCGTACCAAATTTTGAATATGAATAGAAAAAATGCCCAGCGCTTCTGTGTTAATATTTAGACCTGAATTTCAACTAAATTTAAGAAAAAATGCAAGAAACAATAATTACAAAATCAACAGACTCGCAGAAGTTACCACATGACCTAATTTATCCAGAATCCCCTCGTCCAATGTCAGTAGTGATTCTTAGTCCTGAGGTTCAATTCATCAACAGGATTTTACCGTTCACGGTAGCTCATAATCAGTCGGTAGAGCGCTCGCTCCGTGATCGGGAGGTCGTGAGTTCGCATCTCGGCCGCGACTGACCTAGGTCGATAAAGAATGGGTAGCAACTGTTCCCTCGCCTCGCGCTGGGTACTTTGAAGTAAAAGTTGCGGGTTCTTCGGATCAGACCTTAAAAACCTAGGCCCCGTGTGAGCGGCAGGCGTTGGCACGATAAAGATCCCTCACTGCTCGATGGCCCTGAGTGCCGAGTAAAGATCAAAATTTGAAACCCTTCACCGGCATACGGTGACGTCTTCACATGAGTGAAAAATTCTCGAGAGGGACGTTAAACAATATACAATCAATCATCAATAAACAGGATTTTATCATCAAGTATCAAAAATAAAAGTTCTTGCATTTTTCTTTCATAGACTTGCTGTCTATAAACTTTTAATTGAAACAATATCTCAATTTTGTATTGATTTTCACAAAAAAACTTATTTAAAAACTTTCTTTCTGAAGAAAATATTCTTAGTCGATCTTTAAAAAAAACATAGACAGATACCGTATAAAGGGTTTTTTTTCTGCGGTCGTATAATTTTTGCGTAATTTTGCGGATAGGACAAATCCGCAAAAATTACAATCGCAAAATATTTTTAATATGCCTTCAAGTATCTTATACATGCAAGTATAAAAAGTGTTACGTCTGCAGACTCATGCTTGGACGCGCTTCGTTAGCGAGAAAATTCGGGTGACATTGAAACTCGGATAGTTGCAAACAAAATGTGGTAGTTTTTCTTTCTTTCCACTTTTCAGTCTTGTGTTTTGTCTTGAGACCGTAATTAAAATAACTGCTTGTGTATACCATATGGCTTGATTGTCTCGTGAATTATATCCAAATCAGGCAACTGACAGTATTAGTTACGCCTCAAGACACGTGACACATGTGATTTTTGGGCGGTTGATTGTGCAATTGATTGTTTTAGCTTGAAATGGAAATTCAGATTTGGTTTTGATTGCAGTTATATAGGTGTCTTTTAGATTATAGCTTGGGGGCATTAATTATCATTATCTATATATGTATTTATTAAAATTATTTTGATAGATCATATAAAATAAACGTCTGCGGTGTTAGAATACAGATTTTAACTGTTGTTTGAGTGGACTAGTACTGTTACAACAATTATTATTTTTAATTGGGACTAGGCATAATTTTACAAAGAGTAACTAAAAGCTAGTAGTTTAATGAAGTATAATAGAGTAATACCTGTACTCATGCACCTTTCATTCATATGCCTGAATGAATTTACAGCACGTAATCATGCCAGTGTTTTTATACACTGATAAAAAAAATTGCGGTATAGTGCAACCGCAGAAATTGAAAACGCAAAGATTAATTTGCTACCTTTTAGGGGTTAAATCGCAAGAATTTCCAACCGCAGAAAATACCCGTTATACGGTTTTTTTTTCATTTTCTGTAAATGTACACTTAACACTTTAAGCAATCTTAATACTATTTGAAGAGTTAAGATGCATTCAAGACATACACGTGTATCATTATACTCCAGAGTGTTTTGTTTTTAATGTCTCATAATCTACATTGATTCAGAAAGTTTTCGAAAATGCTTATTTTGTTTTGCTTTAATATGGTAGATGAGGTAATGGATATCTTTTAGCAAAAGTAGTAACAGATTTGTTTGTGTCTGTTGCTACACAAGCAATTTAATTTAGAAACTAAAAATGCCTAAAATTTAAAGGAAAATGTACACAGTACATGTGCATGTACCAGCTAATTATTTACAAATCAAATTTATTTTTACAAATATTTATCTTGCTATTGATCATCAAAAATTTGAACTTCATTTGTCGAGAGATTTAGAGCTTCAAACCTCTGTTAGTAAAAGGGGCCTGCATGTGTCATCTTTTTGTTTGCATAGGTTAATACATGTACACTGTTATGTGTTCGTTCAAAGCAAATAATTTCAAGGAAGAATTTAATTTTAAATACGATAAGACAGACTCTGAGGATTTGCTGAATTTCATTTTAAACAAAAACAAGGCATGAGCCATATGTTCATTATAAAGAACTTAAGTTCTGTATGTCATTTCATAACCAACAGATATTCAAATTTTTGCTAATCATTAGATGATGCTTCTGTTTGAAATTGTCAAAATTAAAATTGGTTAGTTGTATCCATGTAACATTAAAACAAGCCATGTATTAGTATTAGATATGTCATAAGTACATGTTATGCAATATTGCACATAACCATGCAGTTATGTATATAAAATGAAATAAAAGAAGAATACTGGAGAAGTTAATTTTTCTAATGGATTTTTATGCTTAAAAGGAGTTCAAGTATAGGTAGTACATTTATACGAAGCTGACATACTGCGTCAACTAACCCAAGCCAGCTTGTGTTCCAGTAGGTACTTATACAAAAAACAAAATTTTCTATAGATGTTTCATTGTCTTTTCTTTTTGTCTTTTCTTTTCCTTATTATTATTTTTTTTTTTTTTGCATTTAGAAGTCTCTGATGATGACAAAAAGATAATGATAATATGAATTCTCAAAAGTAATTTCAGGGAAAAGATTATTCCCTTGACAACTTAAAAGTACTGCCAAAAAATGTACATGTATCAATGCTTATTTCTAAGTCATCAACAGTTTATTTTAGCAAACAATAGGTGTAATATGTATGACATTTCTTTTATATATTTCAACAACCTGACACATTCTAAAGTGTGGTCATTCAGGATTTTTTTAAAAATAATTTTTCACAACATTTCGACAGAACGACGAAACTAACAAAGAAACTAAAACATTTTTAATTAGAAGAGCCTGAATATTTAACATGTTTCTTCATCAATAGTTTCTATCTTTTCAGTCAATTCAAAGAATTCGAATGCAATTCAATGCAAAGGAATGTAGTTTCAATGTTTGACGACTTATTAAAGATTATTGAAAGTGAGGAATACGACTCAAATCTTCGGCAGTGCCTGGAAAAAGCATCTCCTAATTATTTGACCCATATTGCAAAGCGAAAAAAAGATATTCTTAAATCAGATCATGGAATTGTTATTGCAGGTAGAATTTTGCAAATAATATACATGTAAATGTAAATATGTCAATATGGTTTCGTTCTGCTTCTTCAATTAGATTTGCTGATGTGATACACAGTATAACGGAAAATATAGTCGTATATTCGTACAAAATGGCGTTGTGTTTTTATTCGCGTTCGACCGACATATTCATTAGGGAAATAAAGAAGTTGATAAATAAATTGGAATTTCGGCACCTTTTTATCACATTGTCCATTCATTTGATATTTCATTTGTCAAATGATTTCATCGTCATCTGTTACGTAACCAAACTTAAACCGGCTGAAGAAAGGTGGCGTCAAAATGGAAGAAGTTGAGCAACAAGGTAAAGAAATCGCTTGGAAGGTATGAAAAAAACTATCAGCTTACTATCAGAAACATTGGATATGTCGAGGCCTACGAGTTTTAAGAAATATTTAAATAATGAAATAAAAAAGGCGAGTAATAATGTCTTTTTTCGTAGCAAAAGTAAACGCGTCGCCATTTCGTACGAATATACTGTTCATTTCAAAAGCAACATCTAAAGAGCTATACTTGATTTAACCTTTAATTGTCAGTATAAGATTTTATTTTCAAGGAGAGACTAGTGCCGGCAAATCCACTCTTGTTAATAAAATATTGGGAATAAGAATTTTTAAAGGAAGAAATACGGAATCTACGTCAACAATTTGTAAAATTCGAAACTCTGATAAAGTGATAATAAAAACTGAATTAGATAATGGGGAAATTGAGGTCAAAGATATGAGTAACATTGACGTGAAAACGAAGGAGGGAGAATAGATTCTCTGAGAAAGTTTGAAGAATCTTACAGACATGACCATTGCAAAAGGAAGTGAGAAGTATAAAAGCGTGGATGTTGGACTTCCAGTATCATTTCTGAAGGTATTTATAGTAATTGTTGAATCGTGTTCTACAAAACGAATTTCAATTCAATTTACAATAACTTATTTTAAGTGATTTGTTATTTCAAAAGGGCAATACAATACTAGTTGATACACCAGGCATTGGTGGCTCTGGAACGGTCAGTCAGAAAGTCAGAAATGAATACTTACCAAATGCTGTTTCTTTCATATTTGTGATCAATGTTGCAAGTGCAGGTGGGATGCAACGAGACAGGGTAATGTAAATAAGAGAGAGAGAGAGAGAGAGAGAGAGAGAGAGAGAGGGAAGAAGGGAAGGAGAAAATAAGGGAGTATAAGGTTGTTCTTGACGACTTTTAATTTTTATGATACATTTTCCAAATTTACCTGTTTCAAGTGAATAATTTATTGATGTTATGTCACATTATGCAACTATGATTATATCGAGATTTTTCTAGTATAATTCATTAAACTGGGTAATGCTTATGTTTTATGAAAGGCTCTTTTTCATTAGATTTTTTTTTGTATCTTTTACCGATTTTAAAGGTGTATATCTTCAAGACCTTATAATAAATCGTAAATTTCTTGCTGTGTAGTAATGTGCAGCATAAAATTGTGCATACTTATTCTGATATAATTCCTACTTTTGGAATACGTATTATGAATACACTTTAATATAACAAACATTACAGAAACATTTATAATTGATAGCTTCCTGAAATACTGAAATCCATTATCAACTTGCAAATGGATGACGAAATGCCTTGTTTTGATCCACGAAGTGTCATCTTCATAACAAACAAATGGGATTCAATAATTAGAGACCCGGATGATAGCAGCGATGAAGACGAGGTCAAACAGATTTGGGAAAAAGTAACAGACAACATTTATGAATACTGGCCATTAGCCAGGAATGAAAATATTTTTAAAATCAGTCTAAGACATGTAAGTTTTTTTCGTTATAGCATTCTTGTTTATTATGCAAGATGGCTTGATACATGAAATCTATGGGAACTCAAAATCACTTAAGGCAATTATTAACGGAAAAATGTGAAGGGATTTTCCTCTTTATTTCCCGATTATGACAAGAAATGCACGGCAGTCTTGACCGTTCGGCAGGGTATCCTCACTCCTCCATGGCACCTAATCTCAATCCCAATGATTGGAGGTCCGTGTTTGCTCTGCTTCTATTTTGTACTGTTTAATGGAGTTTACAACTTGAATACTTTTTGTTATTTTCCTATGCATGTATTTCATTAATGTGATTTTCTTGTTATTTGAAAATTATGCAGAAATCATACAGTAATGTGGGTTTTCTTGGCGGGTATAAAATTTGGAGGTTTACCTGTTCAAAGGTATGCCAATAATTTTGGCGTGAAATATTTTAGAAGATGTAGTCTTTCAGCTCTCTAAGATGCGTACTGACTATTTAAGCGATTAAAATTTTAGCGGTTTGGCTTCGAAACCGAGGGTAGACATAGTGCAATGTATAGACATTAGTTTCAAGCTAACCCCCCTACCCCAAGCACCACCACTAGAAATTGGATTCTCGTGTTTGTTCAATAAGCTTGTTTTTCTTGTCAAGTTATTTTGTATGTCTAAAAAAAAATAATTACGCTTTGACTCCCAAACGCATCCCCAGTTCCACTTTCAATTTGCCTCCGACGCCATTGTAACAGACTACCATCAAAATGCCAAATAAAGCCAAAATTTGCGCCCCTCTTTCATAACGCGCCATACGGTATTCAGATCCTATAAATATATATTTTCATGACAATTATTCAAAAAAAATCTTTGAAGTGTTTTTGCACCAAACTTGCGCAATAAGCCTTTCATGTAAAACATGAAGATTTTGTCGAAATTGCATAATGTTTCGCAAAAATATCACGTGTTTCGTGATCGCGTGCTTCAGCGATCGCGATTTAGATCGGGCGTGGTTTACAGTATATCAAGACAAGTAGAAATGGCGCCCGATCTCTGTGGATTCTGAGGTAAAATTGGCTATAAAAATAAACGGATATTAATATCATTCAATTAAACGTTACTGTAGGCCTTATTGTTTCCCTTTCCATTCAATTTTATGGGGATTCTATCACTTTATTGGGGTTTCATCCCTTCTGTATGGGTATTCCCATAAAACGGGGGTTTCAGGAATGCAAAGAAAACATATGGATTAGATATTGAAAAAAAAGTATGCCATTTTCACTGTTGTTTTTTTTTTCATTTATGCAGATAAACATAATCTATTGTATTTCACTGTGCCAAGATCAGACAAGTGTTTAAACGAACTGAGTAACATTTACTAGGAAGATATAAAACATGACATTACAATCTAAAAATAAAGTAATGAACACTAACACTTTAAACACTGTTGAATTTAAAAACACCCTGTGAGTAATTCGATTACAGACACGTACATGTACATGCAACAATTACATGTAAGCAGTATATACGGAGTTAAAAGGGAAACAACAACAGAACCTAAAACATTTATCTCACTGAAGAAGAATATTCCAAGCTAGAGTTTGAGAAATTTCGAAAGGTTTTGGAAAAGTAGTAAAGGAGAATGAAAATATAAGAATTAAAGAGCATTTGAGGTAACATCAAATATTTAAATTAGCAAATATCTTTCTTAGTTGAACATATTGAATAGGAAATATTTTTAATTCTGTATTAACTTTATTTGAGGGTAATAGGTCATATATATCGTGACCAAATCTGTATATGTTAATTAAGTTTTTAATAATATAATTAGCTTGAAACTGCACTTATTTTTTAACCCAAAATTTTAGTAATGTAACCGGGTTTTCCCAAATAATTAGACGAAAACTCAGTTGATGATGTGGGTTCTTTTAATTTGTGAAAGTTGTAATTATAGATGGATAAACAACCCTACAAAACATGTAAACATAATAAATATTTCATAACATTAACATAGGTATATATTTTATCACAAATTATTCCATTAGCATAAAATCTATATTACACTGATATTTCTATTAATTTACTCATTATCACTTCATGAATATTATCAAAGGGAAATAACTCTTATTTCAGCATATTTCAATATATGCATATAAACTCAAGTAAATTCATATAATTTACCAAAAATATTTACAGTTCTCAAAAATATGTAATAATATAAATAAATACCAAGTTGTGGACCTAGGCTGTTCTCTAATATATCAGGGTGTCACGTCCAAACCATTATATCTGATCTATATTATACAACATATGGTTGTATTGACTAAATCTTATAACATGTACAATATTTACAAATTCCTTAAGGTCAGATCTCATCATAAAGCATATTTCTTATATCAGTGTAACTTTGAAAACCGATCTTTAGATTAATATTCATTTAAACCATTACTATATGATTTTACACATTTTCCATAACTCATCAAATACTATTTTTCATTCATACTCATTCATTCAACAAAGCAAAGTGTTAGTAAAAGAAAATAAAGAACTTACTGTAATCAGGTGTTAAAGTCCAGTCAATGAAATATATCAAACTATATGTAAATCAGACAATAGGATATCTCAGCACTCTTGCTTATGGCTGGATTCAAAGTGAATTTAAAATAACAAAAGAAAACTCACTAAAGAATTTGACCTCAGTGACCTACCAATAAAAACTCTGCATAACAAGAACAGCCAATCGACTATGCTTGACCTAAACTGGTTCTCCTGAAAACTATTTGAATGAATTAAAGAGTTCTAACTAAGAAAAGATAACTCTAAATCTAAAATAAGTACTACCATGCAGTGTGTAAAGTAAGTTTAGTAAATGTAATTTATCAAATGAAGTTTTAAGTTTATATTCATATTTATTGATTTATTTATGGCAGTAAGTTTGTTTATTAAATTATTTTATATTCAATTTATTTACAGTTTAAAATATAACAAATAACCCATTATTACAAACTCCCCCCTGTTGAAAAAATGACGTCCCCGTCATTTGGTTCTAAAATTTAAAAACATGATTAAAAGAATGATTGCATTTTATGTCTTCATGATATCAGCAATCAAATTGATAAAAAACATTTTGGTACTTTTTGTCTGACATTGCCATAAGATTCTGTATCATAATTACCTTATCCTTCCAATCTTGATTTATGGTTTGGCATTGGTAATCTGACAGATACTTTGGTTTTTGTCGTTCTCTTGTACTTCTTCTGAGAGTAACTGGTTCTACCGTGTCATCATCATCATCATCATTATCATCAGCGGCAGCAGCAGCTTCTTCGCTAACATCTTCATCATGTTGTTGCACATGATCATCATCCTCTGCGACTGGTGGAGTGTCAGATTCTTCTGATATCTCCTCCTGAGGTCCGGATTCCTCAGTCTCTCCCAGCGGCAGCTCATCTGTCTCAACTATCTCTTGCGTACCTCCTTCTGTAGTAATGTTGGTTTCAACATTACTAGGAAGTCTTACCAGCTGGTATGAAATATCACTCTCTGAGTCACTCTCTGCATCTTCCTTTGGTATCTGTTTCTTCTGTCTTGACCTTGGTATAGGTATTGGTCTTGGTCTTGGTTTTGGTCGTTGTATGGTTTGTGGATGATTGTCAGAATCATTGTCTAAGTACCCTATTGGTAACAATAAATTCCTGTGTAACACCCTCTGTTTGTCTTTTCCATTCTCTTTCTCAACTACATAAACTGGTATATCTCTGTTAGGTTGTTCTTTCACAATATATGGTTGCTCTTCCCACCTGTCTGCTATCTTATGCTTTCCGTCAAAAGAAACTATCTTAACTAAGACTCTATCTCCTACCTGTATGTTTGATGCTCTAGATCTTAAGTCATACCCTTTCTTCTGTTTATGTCTGGCTTTGTCTGCTGATTCCTTGGCAATCTTATAGGCCTCTTTCATTCGTTCTCTAAGATTCTTGACATAACTGTTAAGGTTCCCATAGTCCTTCTGGTTAATGTCGAATGCCAGATCAATGGGTAGTCTGGGATGTCTTCCGAACATGAGAAAATACGGAGTCTGTCCAGTACTTTCATGTCGTGTCGAATTATATGCATGAACAAGAGGTGCAACAAATTCTTTCCATTTCTTTTTCTGATGCGATTCTAAAGTACCAAGCATGTCAAAAAGGGTTCTGTTAAAACGCTCTGTCATACCGTTGCCCATGGGATGGTACGGTGTCGTTCTGGATTTCTGAATACCTGAAATTTTGCAAAGTTCATGAATAATCTTACCTGTAAAATTTGCCCCCTGATCCGAATGAAGTCTGAAAGGAAATCCATAATGATTAATGAAATTTCTAAATAAAGCTTCTGCTGTTGTCTTCGCTGTCATATTTCTGGTAGGGACTGCTTGAACGTAACGGGTAAAATGATCGGCAATGACAAGAATATGTTGGTAGCCTCCTGTTGACTGTTCTAACGTGAGATAAGCCATGCACACTAGCTCTAATGGAAAGGTGGTGATACTAACTAGTGGCGCTCTTTGATTTGTCTGAGATTTTCTTTGTACACATCTGCTGCATGATTTCAACCAGTCTTCTACATCCTGCAGCATTCCTGGCCAGAAGAATCTATCTTTCAACAATGAAACTGTCCTGTCTCTTCCTGGATGTCCTAGTCTGTTGTGCATCTCCTTAAGAACAAAATTGGTTCGCTGGACTGGAATTACAAGGAGAAGTTTAACTTCATCATCAATCTTGGTCTCTTTATACAAAATGTTGTTGTCAATGAAGAGATGGTCAAAATTTCTAAACAAAACATGAGGCATAAACTTCTGTGATACTTCTCCTGCTCTTGGTCTTTTTCCACTCCTAATGTATTTTTTCCAAACTTTCAGAGTCTCATCTTGATCTTGTAATTTGGCCCAATTCATCTGATGGTCAAAAACTTTTGGTACTTCTGTGTCCTCAAATTCTTGCAGTTGTCATCTATTACCAGGCTCTCAATATATGGCTGTTTCTGGATGGTTTGGCAGATGGCTTTGACTGTACTAGGTATTATTATACTCATACCTGATGAGTCTGTTTTGTCAGTCAGTCTAGACAGTCCGTCTGCGTCAGAGTTGTTCCTACCTGGTCTGTAAATAATTTCCAACTCAAAGTTTGATAGTGCAGCCAGCCATCTATGCCCTGTTAAATCCAACTTTGCTGACGTCAAAACATAGGTCAACGGATTGCTGTCTGTATATACTGTTGTTTTGCGTCCATATAAATAATCATGGAATTTCTCTGTTACGGCCCATTTTAATCACAGGAACTCCAACTTGTGTGCTGTGTAGTTCTTCTCTGATCTGCTTATACTTCTACTGGCATAACTGATGACTCTTTTGTACTTACCTTGTTGTTGATATCAAACGGCTCCTAATCCCTGATGGCTCGCATCAACATGTAGCTCAAAAGGTTCCTGGTAGTTTGGAAATCCAAGAATTGGTGGCTTGGCTAAATGTTGTTTCAGTTTTTCAAAAGCATTTTCTTCTTCTCCCCATTTCCATCTCTGCTGTGTTGTTTTACCCTTTTTTCTGGTTGGCCTTGGAAATAATGACGTTAATGGTCTTGACAATTTGCTGAAATCTGGGATGAAGCGTCTATAGTAGACAATGAAACCTATTAATCTCCTAACTTCTTCTGGTGTTTTCGGTTTAGGCCAGTTAAGTACTATTTCTGTTTTCTCTGGATCTGTCTCAATTCCTCTTTCAGATACAATATGGCCGACGTATTTGACTCTTTCTTGGCAAAAACTGCATTTCTTAGGGGAAAGTTTTAATCCTGCTGTTTTAAGTTTGTTGAACACAAGCTGTAATCTCTCCAGATGTTCCTCTTGTGTCTTTGCGAAATTAATAAGATCGTCCAAGAATATGAAGCAGATATTTAAGTGCAGATCTCCCAAACACTCTTCCATCAACCTCTGATAGGTGGCGGGTGCATTGGACAAGCCAAAAGGCATTCTGTTGAATTCGTAAAACCTTAAAGCACCTATAGAAAAAGCTGTTTTTTCCTTGTGATCCTCTCTAATCTCTACCTGGTGGTAACCTGACTTGGCATCGAGCACTGTAAAGTATCTCTTTCCAGCCAGGATCTCCAAAATTTCCTCAATCCTAAGCAACGCATATGCATCCTTCTTAGTAATTCTGTTTAACTTCCTGTAATCCAAGCACATTCTCAGCTCATTGTTCTTCTTCCTAACTAATACGATGTTACTAGAGAATGGGGATTTCGATGGTCGTATTATGCCTGCATCTAAAAGTTGTGTCAGATGATCTCTAACTTCTTTAAACATAGCTGGTGGAATCTTTCTGGCTCGTTGTTTAAATGGGGTATCATCAATTAGTTCGATGTTATGATTGACCGTTGTAACACATCCAATATCAGTTTTGACTCCATGCAAAGATGTCTTTGTTTCTGGCAAGCAAATTCCGCACTTCCTCATACTGTTCATTCGTCAAATTTCCTGTTGATATATTCAAGGTATCTATATTCTGTAAAAGTTCTTTCTTTTCCTCTTCATTTTCATCTAATCTTTCAATGGTAACTGGCTGAATATCCGCTATGATTGTCCGAGGAGGAATTTTAATTGTCTGCGTTGTGATGTTGCTAATTATGATTGGTATTGAGTCTGTGCTTTGGTAATCGTAGATGATGGCAGTTGGTGTAACATCTAGATCTGCTATTGTTCCCGAATTGTTGATCTGTTGTATAATGGCACTGGTGTTATTTTATGGAAACCTTTTGTCCATAAATCCTTCAATATTTACTGTTGTGTTGGGTGGAATAATAACAGGTTCCCTGTGAGCAGATCTAATAACAGATTTGTTTCCTTAAGAATCTCTCCTTTAAACTAATGCATCTAAATGTGAGATACCAATTTGTCTGGAGTTTTGCTCGCTGTAGAAATCTTTCACCAAGTTCTGCTTTAGCATCTTCTATTAAGGCACTGACGAGTGATAATCGGTGTCATCAACAATCAGGAAAAATCCCTTATGTTGTTTCCCATCTCCTAAGCCTTCTGCATGTAATTCCACCTCAATGCATCCTCGGTATGGTAAAATACTGCCATCTGCACATTCAATTCAAACAATTCCTCTATGTTCTGAATAGGTCTCTCAGCAAAATGTTCTTCATAAAAACTTTGTGCCATGGTAGAAACTGTTGAACCAGTGTCCAAAAGTGCATGCCTTTCCACATCTTCAATCTTAATTGAAACTTCCACTGGCTCTCCTGCCAAATTGTGACGCTGTTGATTAATCAGACCTATCTGCCGCGTCTCACCATAGGCCTCCTCATGTTTAAAGATCTCCTATTATGGTCTAAGAGTACACGACATCCAAACTTGACATGTCCTTCTTGCCCACAACGATAACAAACTACAGGGCCACTTTGAGCACTGTCTTGTGGTGGCCTCATTGTGTTGTAAGTTGCTGGTTGAACACTGTTCCTAGCTCCCCTAAAACGTTGTGATGCATATTGACTTGACCTCTGTTGTTGGTATCCTTGGTCAGTATCAGCTGAATAAACTTTTCTTTTCATTTCTGTGACATCCTTGTTCAGATTTTGGACCATCGCTTTAATCTCTTGAAATTCATCACTTGTAGCAATAGCCTGTGTTCTCTCGGTTTTCCTTGATCTCTTTCTCAGATTCAGCTCTTCTTCCTTAATCTTAATTTCATGTCTTAATTCGTCAAAGTTTGGGATTTTGTCAAATATAAATCCAGTAGCATCCTTTAATTCTGCTTTGGGTCCTTCGTAGAACATGTTTTTCAGCATTTCATTCCTTGCTGAAGCTTGTACGAGTCCTTGAATTATAGCTTGATTCAAAAGGTCCTCTAATCTACAGCCCCATGCAGCTACACTTTCATCTTCCTGCTGTCTAGCACTGTAGAATTTGGAAAGTACTGTAACTTTGCTATGAATTGTTCCATAAACACTTTCGAATTTCATCAAAATATCCGAAATGTTTGCATCAGGTCCTAAAACCATAACAGTTCGAGCAGCTTCCCCCTTGACCGATCTCTTTATGGCTTGGTTAATAACAGATTCTGAATAATTTTCTTTCGGTAAGCACTGGACTTCATATTTCCTTTCATCTTCCTGCTGTCTAGCACTGTAGAATTTTGAAAGTACTGTAACTTTGCTATGAATTGTTCCATAAACACTTTCGAATTTCGTCAAAATATCCGAAATGTTTGCATCAGGTCCTAAAACCATAACAGTTCGAGCAGCTTCCCCCTTGACCGATCTCCTTATGGCTTGGTTAATAACAGATTCTGAATAATTTTCTTTCAGTAAGCACTGGACTTCATGTTTCCATATATCAAAGTTTGTTTCTCCTTTTTGTCCACTGAATGAAGGTTATCTTGGAAATTTTTCTAAGGCATAATGATGAGGTGTTGCTTCTGCACTAGTTGCACCATGTGTTGATACTTCAGTTTTCACTTTTGGCTTAGCTGCTGTTGCATAGTCATATAGCCATTTCTTAAATTCCTCTGGTGTTCCAGCTTTTGGTTGTAGACCAAGTTCTGTGAATGCTTTTGACATGGAATCAACTTCCTTTTCTTGAAACATGGTTGTAATTTCTTTGTTCGCAATAAACAGGTTGAAGATATT